>OZ005648.1:375860853-376259111 GCA_963930645.1 Salticus scenicus
CTGAACAAACAAACAAGAAAGCATATAAATTCAAGATTTTTTTTCAAAAGGTTAAAGTTTAAAAAAATTAAGAAAACTGAAATAATTGGACAGGCCATTACCATTTCATTTCAAATTTTATAAAAACCTAATTAAAAAATTATAGGAAAAATTGCTTACGAATGCATTGGTCAGTTCGGGGATTACAATTAGTAATATCAAAGTTAAAAATGAAAAACAATATTTTATTAATTATTATCATTTTAACACTTAAGGCAGAAAACTTATGTCTTTGTACAAAAAAAAAATTGAATCCAAAGTAAGAATAGAAGATAAAGTTGGAAAATTAAAAGAATCATTTTTAAAATTAATAAACACTTTTTTTTTTTTTTTTTTTTTTTGCATGGGGGAAGGGGGCTATTTGATGTAAATAACAAGTAAGTTCAAGTTTTCTTATGTTTTGAGACATATAAAACTACATATTCCTCCAAAATTATAAAATTTTATTTTTGATTTAAATCAATGATTTTTTTAAAAAAATCAAGTGATTTTAATCACGATTTTAATCATGATTATAATCAAGCTGATTTAAATCGGCGTACCCTGAAATCTAGTATTATAAGATTAGTTAATAGAATAAAAAATCGCATGCTAATTAAACCTAATAATCCCACTCTAGATTCAACTCTAAAATTTCATTACACTAATAGTCTCCCTTTCTGTAAAAAATTCTATAGCTTTAAACATTATATACAATGTAAATTTAATTTCTTTATCCCATTCAGTTCTCCTATAACTATTAAACAATTAACCCTTCAATCATGACCGCGACTTAAATGGACCCACTGGAGGAGTCTATCAAATTCCCATAGAAAGCAATAAAGAACTTTTCTATTATATTGGACAGACTAAGAGGACTTTAAATAAAAGAATACAAGAACATATACGAAATATCAAAGAAGCAAATAGTTCTACTCTAGTCGACTTCATTTATGCCAACGCAAACGCCAACCCTATATGGGATAAAGCCAAAATTATTACAGCACCATCTACTATCCAAGAACTTTACATTTCCGAAGCTATTCATATAATTAAATGCAAAAATGCAATAAATTCCAAAGATGCTGCAATTTTACCAATAATTTGGCACAATATTATCAAATAGTTAATAGTTTATTTCTGCTAATTCATGATGAAAACATTCATCGCCAAATAATGACAAAAATTTTAAAAATGCTAAGGGGGCCCCCATATTACTAAAGCTGAAACACAAAATAGTTTAGATATTATGAATTTCTTTCTATTCTTTATTTAAAAAAAAAAAAAAAAAAAAAAAAAAAAAAGCATAACCTTTCATTTAAAAAGCAAAAAAATGTGATATTAAATATTATGTATTTCAATTTCATATTAAATATGGGAATTTCTAAACATTTTTATGCTTTTGTCTTGTGATAAATACTATTAATATTCCTATTCAGTGAAAAGCCTCACAGGGGTTAAGTGAACTGAACTGGGGGTTGGTGAGCAGAGCCCCCTAGTCATATCCCTCCTCCCCCCCCCCCCCAAAAAAAAAAAAAAATATATTATATATATATATATATATATATCCATCGCTAATATAGCGACAAAAATTCAAAAGCGGCCAGTGGAATGACATAATAAAGTTGTGTAGTACGATAATGTTTACGTATTTTTTTTTTTTTATATATATATACTAATCACTATGCTAATTTATCATACAAATAAATGAGCCTCTGTGTGTGACTGCATTTGCACGCTGTCTAACAGAAATATTTGATTAATTCAAATTAATATTTAAATAAATAAATAAAAATATGTTTAATGAGAAATATATATAATCATAAAAAGATTAGTTGTCTAAAATGCGACAGAAATAGCATATTGTTACAAGGGATTAAGTCTAAAATGGTGAAAAAAATTCAAAAGTCACCAAAAAGAACTATATTAAGGCCATACTATGATCAAGTTTACAAATCATGACTTATATATAACCACAAAAAATTGTCTCGTGAGAGAGACGTAGCCAGTCATAGCATATTGTAATATTTGGTGTGAAATCACTGTCATTTTATGGTTGATCGGATAAACAAAATAAACATAGGAAATAATGTAAAAGCAAATATTACATGCAACACGTATGGCATTGTTCATATGTAACTGGGATTCAAATATAAAAGGGATACTTCAATTTTTTTTATACTATCTATTTCAAAACTGTTATCTAACAAGCACCTAAATGGAAGCCCATTGGTAAACCATTGTCGCAGGTAATAGGGACAGGCACCCGAGTTTCAGCAGATGACCAAAAAGTTGCCGAAGGCAGCAGGGACCTGAAGCGAGCTTTTGAGCAATTTCAGTATTTCATTTTATTTTTATAAAGCTATATGGAAAAGAGTTTCCTTTAAATATAGTGACCTGCGAAGCGAGCAAAGCCTGCTAGTACATATAATAAAATAAGATGTTTGTGTGTGTGTCATTGTGTATATACATACAAAGCTTTTTAAGAAAACGGACCGTAGAGCTATGCACATTTGCATGATGGTTCATTATGGCCTGTTCTGATGCACCTCGAAACCGGATTTTCGAATTTTTGATTAGATTTTTTAAAATTAATTAAAATATGAAAATAATAAACTGGTAATTGCCTTAATATTAGCCAATTAAATTTTTAATTGTTAAAAAGTTTACGAGGTATTTTTAAATTTCTTTTTTTTTTTTTTTTTTCAACATAAAATGAAATATGCTTTCACGCGAAAAATAAAAAATTACCAAATGTTAAATTGGCGAATGAGAATGTTTCATCTGAATTTTATTTCATAGCATTTTTTTTATATACCTCAATTCAACTTTAGATTTTTTTTTTTTTTTAGCACAGATGAATCATGCTTGACATAAAAACTAATTCAGCATTATATTTAAAAGATATTTACTTATTGATAATTCTAGACAATTTTTTTAATTTTGATGCTGAAGTAGATTGGACATTTTTCACCAAGAACTCTACTTAAAGCAAAGTAGCGCATCAAAAATTTAACTAAATTATAAAATATTGAAAAAAGAAACAATCGCATAAATTATGTATTTTGGTATAAACTGGCGACAAAATTCAAAAGTCGCCAAGAGAAGCTATACTAAGGCTGTACCATCATCAGATTTGCATATTAATTAATTTATTTATTTTTCTAGATACTAATACTAACTACTATTAACGAACCATAAAGTATATATAACCACAAAATAATAATAATAATAATAATAATTAATTGTCTCATGCAATAGATGTAGCCAATCATAGCATATTGTAATATTACATTTGGCTTGAAATTGCTGTCATTTTATGGTTGATCGGATGAATCAAATAAATATAGGAAATAATGTGAAATCAAATATAAAAGGGCTACTTAAATTTTTTTCAATACTGTCTGTATTAAAACTGTCATATAAGATAAGCACTCAAATGGTAGCCTACTGGTAAGCTACTGTCGCAGGCAATAAGGACAGGCACTTGAAATTCAGTGGATGACCAAATCGCTGCCGAAGGAAGCAGGAACCAAAAGCGAGCTTTAGAACAATTTCAGTATTTATTTATTTATTTTCATAAAGCAATACAGAAAAGAGTTTCCTTTAAATATAGTGACCAGCGAAGTGGGCAAAGTCTGCAAGTTATCTATATAATAAAATAAGATATCTGTGTGTCTGTTCAGTGATAAACTCTGTGACTGTTCCTTGAGAACTATGAAATTTGGTAGTCAGATACATTGCAGGGTGAGTATCTGGGAATGAAAAACGGGGAAGGGGGGGGGGGGGGCAGGGTGCAATGCCAAATATACTTTTTAAATTTTAATTAGTTTTGTGAATATCAAAATGCTTGCATTCATGAAAATCCAAGTTCGATTCAGTAATAAATTACATTAGAAGAGATCTGAAACAATATATTTTCTTTTAAAACAAAAATATAAATCAAGAAATTTTTTAATGTGATTTTAAAGGTTTCTGTATTGATGCCTTATACCTCAGTTTCTACACATGATAGAAAATATTGAAGTACAATCGAAAAAAGCAGATAATTTTAGTTTAAAAAAAAAATTATCTCAAAAGCAATTTTTTTTTTTTTTTTAATATTTTGAATTATTTATTTTTTAACTAATCACATTCACATAAATTAGGCTAACTTAACGAAATTAGTTTTAAAATGCTTGTATCTGTGAAAATTCAAGTTGAATTCAGTTGGATTCATGCTAAATATATCATAGGCACTTCATTAAAATATTTCACTCTAGGACTTACCTGACAAGCAAACTGGTTGACATGGACAAAATCTGCCATGAAAGACATTGCATTTTTTCTAACATTGCTTGCCTTGTCCTTTAGTCTCTTGCTAATGATCTTTCCTATTTCAAATAATTCAATAGATGCAAGAGCTTTTTCTTCCATCAGCATCTTCAAAACTTGAATAGAACGACACCGAACAAAAGAATTTGCATCTAACACATGAGACTGAAAAAGACACATATAAAGAATAAGAAAAAAGGAAAATGTGAAACAAAATTTAATTATGCAAAGCTTTAATTCTACAAAGTAAATGTATGCCATTTTTCAATATTCATATGGTAGGGGAGAGTGGGATTGAATGGGATGCAGGATGAATAGGACAATAGCTAGATTTTTATGTTTTGCAAGCACCAGAAACTTGACATTTTTTCTGATATATGGCAGTACTGAGGTCATTCATCAAGTGTAGTTTCAGAATTGTTCTATCCACAGAAGGGCAGAAAAAAATGAAAGTGCCTTTTTCAGCTACCAAAGTAAGTTTTTACTGATTCAATTAGGTAGTAGTTAAGGCATTAACTATTTGCTTAAAATTAATATAACTTTTATATATATGATAATGTGGTGGTTGGGATAAATGGGACAGTTTGAATGGGGATGAATGGGACATTCATCAACCTGTAGTTCATGATTAAAATCCCAATTTCAATCAAGTTAATTAAATAAATCCTGGTGATTATTAATGTAATACAGAATAGAATGCTGATTTTTGCTACATGCGGGGAAATTAGTAACCATTATTTAAATACAGTTTGTGCAGGGACCATAGAAATAAAACGATCAATGCGGGAAAACGAAGGATGTAGGAACGATAGATCGGGGTTTTACTGTAATATACAATACACAACAATTATATTTAATTTTTTTTATTTTAATTTTTTTTTTTTAGGGGGGGGGGGGGGGGCACTGCCAATTAATTAAAATATAATGATGTGTTCACGTTCACACACAGAAAAATAAAAAGAGTGATATATCTGTAATGAAATGTCAAAAAACAGTTATTATATTTCTATAGGTGAATGGACACATTTCTCTGAAATACTACAGAGCAGTAGTGTGCCTTGGTGCCCAGCATATGAGAACCACCACTGACATAGAGCCATCACCTTCATAATATTAGCTCATTTTCAGCAAGAGACCTTCTTCCCATCTTTCCTCAAGATTCTTATAGAAATATTAAATTCATTGTTTGAATTTAAATACAAGCTTCCAAGAGCCTGAGAAAATTTCTCAAATGATTTTAAAATAATAAATCACTTCAAATTCAAGTCATGATAGTAAAATTTCATGCAGCGTGTCTCAGAAAAGTTTTTCATAAGGAATTATTGTAAGCATTAAAAAAAAAATATATATATATATATATGCATGTTAAGAAAGTGGGGTTTGGGGAGGGGGGGGGGATGGAAAACATACATTAAAAAAAGGGGGGAGATAAATATGTATTTTAAAAAAGCATACTTCAACATGTTCCAGCAATTCTCTTCTCATTGCCTTTTCTTTTTCAGATAAGATTTCCGTACAAAGTACTTTAGTCAACAGAATTCCTATCGTTGAAAGTGCACAATTCCTCATGATGTGGGACTAGAACATGCGAGTAAAATTTCATATAGTAGTGTCAGGAAACAGAAAAGTAAAAATGGAAAGTACAAGAAAAATAAATTATACAATAATCTCATTCTCCAGAACTAGAATAGACTGGCTACAAAAATTTTGCCAGGAGCTTTTGATTAGCATAATCTTATGTCAATTATATGAAATACAATAATTCTTTTCAAATAAAATCAAGTTTTAATTTGATATACAAAATAAAATGTTTATACTTAAAAAGTGAATAACACATGAAAATTAAATATATGTTTAAAAATTCTGTAAATTTAAAATCAATGATTAATAATTTAAAAAAGAATGGTATAATAAAAAAATACATAATGAGGCACATGAAAATGGAAGTACACACAAAAGAAAAAAGGAAAAAAAAATATCTAAGTTTTAATAACCTTTAGTTTACAAGAATTCATCATTATCAACATAAACAAGTCCTTCCGGCTCATTCGGAAGGGTAGGCTGATTTCTTTTTCCTCATCAAGTAGTCATCATTTTGTTTCAAAATGGCAGCTACAAATTATTATTGGACTTGGTAAAAATATTGTTGTAGGCTATGTAGATATGGAGTTTTAAGCAAATCGGTTCATAAATACCTTTTTATGTGAATTTAAAATTTTCAAGTGGCCAGCACTTGGAACAAGATGGCATGCCAATTTGGCAAACAAATATATCAAATGCATCTGTGAGATAAGTCTACTATACAAATTTAGCTCAAATTAATTCAGAATCTCAAAAGTCATTGTATTGAAAAATTAAATGGCCGCCACTTGGATCAAAACGGCAGAGCAAGTTGCTCAGTGAACAAATTCAAGATATTTCTAAGATAATTCTGTATTTCAAAAGCTATAACGATAACAAAGTTTCAAGTGGCAGCGTTCAAGTGGAATAACTTGGAAATAAAATTGTGGAGAAATTTGCCCGCCGAAATCATAGTTGTTTGAATGGTATTTTGATGCAAATAATTGATGCGAGTAATTTGATGCAAATTGATTCAGTATTACAAAAATTATAATAACAAATTTTCAAGTGGCCGCCATTTGGAAACAAAATTGCGGATCAAATCAAGTTAACAAGTGAACTTATCCAAGATATTTGATCCATAACTTCACTAGCCAACTTTTGTTTCAATCAGTTTGAGTTTAGTATTTTAAAAGTTATCGTGATGAAACATTTTCAAGTGGCAGCGTGTTTTAAAGTGGAAACAATTTGGAAACAAGATGTCGGGACAAGTTGCCCAGTGAACACATACAATGTAATTATATGATAAGATCACTGTCCAACTTTGGTTCGAATTGAATTAGAATTTTAAAAGTTATCATATTTATAAATTTTCAAGTGGTAGAGTAAATTTCAAGCTGCCTAGCTTAGTTTATAACATCCACGCTTTGTTAAAAATGGCAGATAAAGTTCATTAATAAACTTGTTTGTGACCCTGTGAAGTCTGGGTGGTTACAGACTCCATCTTATTCAATTAATTAGATAACTAAATAGATAATTGATGAGCACAAAACTTGAATATAAAATATAAATAAAGCCTTATTTAAAATCCTTAAAAAGTTTGAGCTAATATATTTTGGCGTCCCAAACGGGGCCATCTTCAGAGCTCGAAATGACAAACTACAGCTGGGCAGTATGTTTACTTTTCTCCTCTTCTTCTACATCCTTTTCTTCACTCCGCTTCGTTTGCTGAAACAGGTGCTGCCATTCTGGTGGAATTATACTATGTTCAATGTCGTTAACAGAATTGTTAGATGTTAAGATTTCAACGATTCTGTAATCTCCCCTACATAATCCACTTAATAACTTAGCGCTAGCATAAATATCTATCCTCACCAATGATTTGGAGTATTATTTCAGAAGTTATCGTGATTATAAATTTTCAAGTGGTAGCCTGATTTCAAGTGACCCTCTTTAATTTAAGATATCCACCACTCTGTTAAATGACAGATAGTTGATTAATAAGCTTGATTAAAACCCTTATATGGTCTTTACATCAAAATTCAAGAAAATCCGGCCTGAAATACACCTTTTACAATGTGGATTTGAAATTTTCAAGTGGCTGCCACTTGAAAACAAAAAGTCGGAATGACTTGGTTAACGATCTCATCCAAGATATTTATAATATAAGTTCACTGTCCAAATTTGGTTCGATTTGGAGTATTATTTTGGAAGTTATCGTGATGACAAAATTTTCATTATACATATCGGGTGATTCAAAATAGATGTTACAGCGATTATCTCGTAAACTAAGATAGATAGAAACATACTTCCAATTACAAAATTGGTGCAAATTAAGAGTAGATTTTAGATATGGCATTTTTTTGTACAAGGGGCTGTATACACATTAAATATGAAATTTAATTTTTATACGGCCCCTCCTATCATATGACTTATATTTAGAAAAATATTCTACTCAGTCTAAGAAGAAAAATAAAAAAAAATCAAGTTATAATTTAAAGTTATACCTTACAAAGCTCTGGCTGGACACTAGGTTGAAGTACTTTCTGGGCGGATCCGCCCTTTCTTCAGCAATCATCAGTGTGGTCCGCTTTCGTCGAAACTGTCCCTTGATTTATCTGTAGTTGACTCTTTAGAAGATGGCGACACAATCGATCTAAATCTGCTCACAACTCATGCCCGTTACAAGCTGATTGGCTATTTATTATTTCTATGGTTTCACAATAATATGTGTAATCCGGGTTATTATAATTGAAATTTATATTAAAATTTTCCGCGGCAGGTAAAACAATTTGAAAAGAAAGTTCTAAATGCAGCTTTAAGAAAAAAAAATTTGAATTATTTAGAAATAAAAAGAACGTTGAAGATATTGAGAAAGTGAAGTAAACGAATTTGAACTGATGAAGAGCAAGATCGGAATTTTCAACAACACTAAAAGAAATAAGATTTGTAGGAAACATACTAAGAAATTGAAATTTTGGATTAATAAAAATAACCCAAATCAATGAACACGCATATATTATCATATCAAATTATCAAATAAATAGCCATGAAGATGCTTTGCTAAAACTCAGTCCAAAATATATTTTAGAACAACCAATTAATCTTAAAGATAGTATAGCAAAAATTGAAAATGCAATAAAAAAAGCCCCTGAACATACCAAAAATCAAATAAGGTACACTACTCAAAAAGAGAAAACCTTAAGTAACCGAAATATGAATAAAGCTGATATAAAAACTCTTAAAAAAATAAAAAAGAATAAAAATATAACATGTACGTTAACGGTTAAAACATATAAAATTGCAATTCTAAATAATGAAGAATACACCAAAATGATGGCAGAAACTATACATGAAATAGGTACAGGCCTCACAACAAGTTTTTACCTCAAATATATAGACTTTATAGACTTAATAGACTAACATTATATATATTAATAACTAAACTTAATAGGCGAAATAACTGTAACGATGATACACAAATTAAGATTTTTATGTAACGAAATTTGTTATACATAAAATGATTAACTAATTTTTTAACATACATCAAAAGAGTTGAGAGAAAATGCCCACTCACAACTACCCTCTTGCATTCTCTCTGTTTATTTGTTTTAGTAACTGGATGACTGAGTTCACATGGTCTCATTGTAAAAATCATTTGTTGTGTAGATACACTGATTTGTTTAAAGATAATTATATTTATTATTTGTTTGCCCAGGGCACAGCACGAGTTACCACTGAAAGCTAATTTTTCTGGAAATAAGGAAAGTTAAAATTGAATCATCATATGAAATCACTAACTATATAATTTCCTATCAAAATCATTCAAGCAATTTCCTAGAAGACAAGATTCCTACTATACATTATTCCAGTGTCGCGAAAGCTAATTTTTATGAAAAATAAGGTAAGTGAAACCGTTTTTCATCTATTAAAAAAGTATAATATTTTCTTTTTCAAAATCGTTCAACAATTTCCAAGAAAAAGCTTATGCCACATTTCTTCTAGGTGGTGTGCAGGTTACCAGTAAACTCTAAAATGGAGTTGAGGGTTAGTTCAGTTCGAAATGTCATCTCAAAAACACACCAACTCTAAATATTTTTCAAAATTATTTGAGCAAAAAAAAAAAAAAAGCAAATGCGAAATGTACTAAAGAGAATGTCAGATTTTTGTGCTAGCAATTTAATTATAAGCTCAAATATTCCCTAAATCTGAATTTTTATCAAAATCCTTCAATTTCTTAGAAAACCACATATCATTAATATTTTGCCCAGGGATCGAAATTAGAATCAGCAAGCTGAGTGCCAAATGGCAAGTAACATTGTAATAATTGGCAAATAACAAGTAAACTTAGAGTCCATTATGTTGTACTTAGGTGCCATTTTAAAACTTATTTACACATAGAAACATATGTGTAAACATTGTACATAATCTACAATTACTTAAAATACTGATACTTTATCTAGTTAGTTTTTTCCATTTTAAAAATTTGCTAGTGCTAATATCTTTGGAAGAAAGCAAGAAATTTACTTCTACTACTTTGTTGCTAGAGCCTTTCTTTTCATTGCACATTGAAGGGGAAAAAGAATGCTAGGCGTCAAAGTGACGACTAGGTATAAAATTGTGGTCATCAAAACGAAATATTTAGTTGCAAAATACAACTAACTGCTGCTAATTTCGAGCTCTGATTTTGCCTTATGCAAAATGAAAGGTTAACAGTCAACACTAAGAAGATGAGGAAAAAACGGATTTCTCGTCTCAAAAAACCTTAAAGCTAGTTTTTATCAAAAACTAGGCTAACTGCAAATGTTAACTTTCCTGAAGATGAAGAAAATTCAGTTTGAATTGTCACACATATATATATATATAAAACCTAAACCTTAAATAATTATCAAAATCGTTCAAGTAATTTCCAAGAAAACCAAATTCCAGTCATATTTTCTATGGTGAAGTGAGGGTTAACAGCAATGAATGCTAACTCTCCTCGAGACGAGAATATGTCAAAAGTTTATCATTTAAAAAAAAAAAAAAAAAAAAAAAACTTATTCCTATAATTTTATTAAAACAGTTTCTGAAAAAAAAAAACAAGTTTCTGCCATATTTTGCAATAGACAGAAAGGAGTTAACATTGAATGCTAATTTTCGTGAAGATGAGGTAAAGTCAGAGAGATTTTGCATCTCAAAAAAAAACACTTAAACCTAAGTTTTATTAAAATCATTATATTAATTTCCTAGTAAACCTAAACTAGCTGGAACCCGTCGAATTCAACAGTCACTTTATTGACTGTAATGTTTAAAAAATTGTTGCATCATTATTCAAATGTATTTCAATTTTCAAGTTAAAACATCTAATATAATTTACAACATTTCACTTACAAAAAAGAAATTCGGAAAAATGCTTATAAATAGAAATGAACCTTAAATTTGTATGATTTCATATCTTTAACTCAATTTTGTTTGAATTTCTGTTTTTAAATGAAAGCATCACTTAAACGATAATCAGCTGTAACAAAAAAATTACCTTCAACTGAACATACTCTGCCTTGTGACCCCAGTATCTGCGGCAGTGCATACATAAGCTGCTACTAACATGAAAAAATTCCCAAAAATTAACCTGGAACCGAACGAACCCACCCAGCGTTGCCCGGGCCCATGATAATAACCTTAAATTTGTAAGATTTCATATCTTTAACTCAATTTTGTTTGAATTTCTATATTTAAATAAAAGCAAAAAAAAAAAAAAAAAAAACCCTCAAACCAAACGGAACTTGGGCTCGTGAGAAAAAGAACAGTAAGAGAAAAAACAGAAAAATATCAAGTTGAAACTTTTTTCAAAATTTAATTTCTAAAATGTGGACGCGATTTCCAGATATTTTTGTTTTTCGTGTTTTTGCATATAAGTTTAGCATTTCCAGATTATACCAGGTAGCGGACCATGCTGAAGTGAATTTAGTTAGCAGCCTCCCCCCCCCCCCCCCCCCCCACACACACCTTCTGTAGAAATAAATATTAAATAAATAAAATAAATTTATATTTACCTCCCATTCTAAAAACTGTACAATTAAACTAATATGTGGCATGATTTTTTCTGGACATTCTTCAACAATTGACACTAAAAACTGTGATAAAGAATGTGCAGCAGTGAGATTTTGAGCTAGTACATCTACATCTAGTAATGTAACTTCCCTAGTTAAAACAAAATAAGATATATAATAATTATAAGAATAAAAAATATATGTTTTAAATAATTAACATAAAATTATATAAAAATACAATTATGTGCATCTCAATAGTTGCCTCAATTTCTTTTGAAGGTTTGTTCACAGACAAAAAAAATTTAAATACACAAGCTAAATAGATAAGAAATTTTTATCTACATTGTGATCATCAAGCTGAAAAATATCAGCATAATATCAGGTAAAACAGCTCAATAGCATAACAATTAGATATCAGAGCATAAATTCTTATTTTTCTTGTACAGAAAATTTTCATAAAAATTTAATGTACAAGAAAGTCTTACAGTTTAAACTTATTTAATTTTAAGAGATTTCAAGCTTTGTTTCAATAACAATTTTAATATTTTTTAAAAACTTTTTTTATTAACTCATATTTTAAAATACTGCTTGCAACAGTTTTTTTTGTCTGCATATATAAAGATTTTACTTATATATTTAAAGGTGTTTATAGGTTATATTTTATGTAAATGTTAATAAAATATATACAATAAAAAACATGTGTATTATTAAAATTTATTATCATGCCATTGAAAATAATCACTACACAGTAAAATAATAATAATAATTCAAAGAATGAAAACCAAAAATTTTTTTAAGAATTGAAAATTAAAACATTTGAAATCAGCAAAAGGCTAAAAGATTTGAAACAATATTATTTTACAATAAAAAAATATTATATTTGTATTAATATGATATTTTACTAAAATTCAGCAAGAAAAAAATTACACAATCTTTTTTGTTTTTTATTTTCTAATCTAAAAAGATAATTCAGCATCACTAATATCTGACTATACTAAAATTCAACGAGTTATGCTATTATGACACATGATTTATTCAGCTCGAAGTTTATAACTTACTTGGTGATTAATTAATTAGTAAAGTATGCTTCATATAAATATGCAATATAATATAATGCAATGTTTGGAATAAAATGATTATTCCAGTGATAGCAAAAATAAATTTAAGTTTTGTTGGATTATTATGATAATGAGTATTCAAGTAATCTTTATCATTTATTTAATACTATAATCTTTTGCCTGAACAGCATTTTACTTCCATTTTCCAAATGGCTTGCTGCCTGCTGAATGAAGTGATGGTTCAGGGAAAAATCACAAGATGGTGTTAGCCACTAACTGGTCTTTGATTGATAAGATGTAAGAGTTGTGTAGTATTATCATGATCATGATGTAGAACATTCAAGAATCAAATTTTTGAAAAAAAAAAAAAAAAAAAAAAATGAAGAATTTTGGTGTAAAGACAATTTGAAGCATTTGAAATAGTGGATTATAAGTCTCCAAGTGTTTTTATCCACTATTTTAAATAAACTTAATCTGATGCTTTTATCCAATTTTCAAATAGGCTTAATCAGAATTTTAACAAAAAAGACAATATTCTAAAATCATAGGGGAGGGGGGGGGGCATTTAATCAAGTGAGGATGCTTGCTCAGATTGTTAATATCATTGTAAATATTATGTATTATCTTTCTTTTGTATGTATGCATGTATATATATTGCGCTTCTTAGAAATCAACAGATCCTTTCAGAAAATTCTAGAAATGGGCTCCAATTAAATACATAGAGCTTCTAGATTTTGATGACCCTTAATCCTTTAACATCCACTGGTTTTGCACTGAAACCAAACATTTAACAATTTTTTTTTAGAAAACAATTTTTCAATATTTTTTGCTTGTTTTAATCCATTTCGCAACTTTTGTTGCTTTTGTGTTCAGTAGATAGCGGCACTAATCTGAAATTTAGCAAATGATGTTTCAGAGAAAGCTATATGCAGAAATCACTTTAAATTTCTTAGTAGGCACAAGTGCGCCTTGCTACTTTGATGATGCACTCAAGCTCAATTGTTTTACTCTAATAAAGGGTTGTGCTATGTATTATTTTGACCAAAAACAACTGTTGTTAGTTTTACATTCAATTTATAGTGTTTACTTACAAAGTTTTTTTCATATATTAAATGAATTATTATTTGAATTTAATCAAGTTAACATGAGGATGTTTCAAACCAAAAATTTCTCGAAAATTTAAAGTTCTAATTTTTTTCTTTTTACTTCATTATGAGCAGCTATGTGTTTAATAGCCATTTTCGAAACTCGTTTAGCAATTTTCAAAAGAAATATGTTGTGAATGTTAAAGGGTTAACTACAATTTTTTTACAAAATTTGGACACCAAGTCATCAAATTCATCATCAAGTTACCAAATTTGTCATCAAGTCCAACCTTTGTGAACATCAATAAACTGGCTTAGTTTCCACTGTAACTGCAAATCTACTTTAATTGCAACAGTACTTGTAATTCAAGAATGAGGATTAAGCCATTGCAACAATATTCAGTTAGAGTAATGTGCAGGTCGAGGAAACTTGACCTGCACAATGACTTTCGACTAGCAACCCGATCCGAACCCACAGGCTTCAAAACCCACGACTCGTACTACAGTATGAAACATTTTATCCGGAATTATATTTCCAAACAACTTATTTCCAATGAAAAATATATATATATATATATATACTTTTTTTTTTTTTTTTTTTTTAAATAATAACAATGGTTTAACATTGTAATCTGAAACAATTAAAAGTAAAAGAAATATTTAATAAATAATAATTCCATTTAATTTTGTTACATTTATTTAAAAGTAGTATTTATGTATTTGACAGGGAATATAAGTTAAAGGTCATAATGTACAATGTAGACTGAAAAGATAGCTTTTAGTTTGGAAAAATGTGGATAGATGGCGCCACTACACAATATCATAAAGGTGGGAATATTATTTATCTAGATTGGATTGGGTGAAATGGAGTAATTGGTCCTGTACTGAATTTTATTCATTTTAATATTATTTTATTTATTCATTTATTTATTGGGGAGGGGGGGGAGAGGTGTTTATTAAAATCAAATTACTTTTAAAATATTATGAATATTTTGCACTCTCATGGACATTTTCCTAAAAAACGAATTTTCATAAGAAATAAAAAGTAAAAAAGCCTGTAAAATCAGGTCATAATTTTCTAATCTTTAGTAATATTCAATGCTTTAAAATCACTGGCTAATCATGTTTAAAAACACTTGGATTTGGGCAGATTTTGATTTTTATGGAAAGTTAAGTTTCGAAGATTTTTTTTTTTTTTTTTTTTGTTCACATTTTAAATTTTGACTAACTTACCTTGATTAAAAATTATTTTAATACTTAAAAAAAAAAAAAAAAAAAAAAAAAAAAAAATTAAAAATCAGGTTAATTATTTAAATTTGATTAATTGATAAAAAAATATTTATTTTTGGTTTAAAATAGTTATTTTAAATGAGAATTACATGCAATAATTCTGATTAATAAGGCTTGCTTAATGAGCAACCAGTTATCCGGAAAAACCAGTTATCCAGAATAGTCTCGTAAAAAACATTCTGGATAATTGGTTCCCTACTGTATATAAGTTAAGAGCACTGTTACAAGAAACTGAAATAGAATTCTATTACAAAAAATACAGTTTTATATTATTAAACAGATCTTTCAGATAATTACATGTTACTTAAAAACATACAAGTATATGTATGTCTAATTAACAAACTCCATAAAAGACGAGATTTACAGACTTTTTCTCGATACTTGGGGTCCTATTAAAATTCCTGGAAAAAAAGGTGAACTCAGATCATCTATAATGGATGATTTTTCTGGTAAATCTTCAGTGTACTCTATCCAGGAAAAACCTATGTGTTTTGAAGTCTTTAAAAGACATGTTTTGAGGGCAGAAAGATTTTTAGGGACTCAGGGTTCATACTCATTTTCAGAAAAAAAATTTCCTGAGTTAGTTCCCAGAATCAATAATTTTTCCATATCGACAGCTAGTGATGTTTACTTTAATCCACTTACATGAGGCAGGGGCCGATCCGGTTTTAATTTTTGGGTCCCTTTTTTGTGAAAAAGTAAAATATTGTGTAAAATCTTCAGTTTTTACAATCACTTTATGTAATGTTTAATATCAAGTTAATAGAGTTTTGTTGAGCCAAATTAAGGCATTAATTAAAATTAATACTGAAAATATGAAAACATTTAATAGAAGGATAATTTTTATAAAACAAAATCTTGTGAAGGGACTCATTTTATAAATTTGAATTTTGTGAAGGGTCCCTTTTTAAGGATTTGAATTTTGTGAAGGGTCCCTTTTTAAGGATTTGAATTTTGTGAAGGGTCCCTTTTTATGAATTTTAATTTTGTGAAGGGTCCCTTTTTACTATAGGAATTTTGTGAAGGGGGCCGCAAAAGGGACCTAAATTTTGCCTGGATCGACCCCTATGAGGCTATGTTGGAGGAATTGGAATGCATGGCTACTAGAGGAGTCTGGCATCTTGTGAGACTTCCCGTGAATAAAACTGTGTTAGGAAACCGCTGGGTTTACACAGTTAAGCGTGACAAGTCTGGTACCATAGTCAGGAATAAGGCTAGGTAGGTCGCACCAAGGTGAGTCTTACGATGAGACTTTCTCACCTGTAATAAATTTCTCTGTAGTCAGGTTTTACTTTTCTCTTCTGATCTCATACTGTGGTTGGTTTAATGTACAATGTGATGTCAAATGTGCTTATTTGTACGCTCCTTTAAAGGAGGAAATTTACATGAAACAGCCAACTGGTTTTGCTGAAAAAGGCAAAGAAGATTGGGTCCATAAATTGGATAGAGCATTGTACAGGCTACATCAATCTGGTAGATTATAGTTTTCCGAATTATTTAAAGTATTGTTGGAATTTGGTTTTAATAAATTTGAAAATTGTAACTGTGCATATTCATATTTTGATTTCTCTGTTTTACTGGTTTATGTAGACAACATCGTTATTTTTGCTAGGACAGAATCACAGGCTAAAAATATTTTAAATCTTTTACAATCTAAGTTTGATTTGAAAATTTTGGACATGACTCGTAAACTGTTTAGGTGTGGAATTTGAGTACACAGATACAGGGGTTTTGATCCATCAGAATCAATATATTGATGAAATTAATTAAAGATTTCGAAATCACAGGGTACCTGTCTCTTCCTTGCCTATTGTTAAAGGTGTAACAAGTTTCAAAGAGTGATTGTCCTGTTATCCAAGCAGATATCGATGAAGCATCTCATTTACTTTATAAAGATCTTTTAGGTTATATTTCTTTTCTTGCAAATCGTACAAGACCTGATATTGCATATGCCACTAATATTTTTTCACAGTTCCAACAAAATCCAGGTATTAAACATTGGCAGGGTTTACTTAAATTTCTAGGTTATATTAAATTTACCAGTCATTATAAATTCCATCTTAAAGGCACAGAAATTAAATTAATTTCATATTCCGACACTGACTTTGCCGCTAATAGAGATGATTACGTTTCTACGGGAGGTCAGTTAGTTCTCCTGGATTGTGCTGCCGTTTCGTGGCGCACTAATAAACAAAAAGGGGTAACTATTTCTACTATGGAGTCTGAATTTATTTCTATGTGCGACTGTGTTCGAGAGCAAGACTGGTTCTATAATATTTTATGTGAGTGTTCCAATTTAAAACTTATAGATAATAATTTTGATATACCTACTTTATACGCTGATAATCAGGCAACCATTCGTTTTACTAAATCCAGGATAGAAACATTTCATACACGTCATGTTAATATAAAACTATTTTTTATTAGGGACTAGTTTGATGAGGGAAGATTTAACCTTGAATATATTTCTTCTAAACTAAATCCTGCCGACCCGTTTACAAAGCCGTTGACAAAAAATGATCTATTAAAGTATATGGATATAATTTTCTTTCAAAGTTCTAGTAATTAAACTCTTCTTCTTCATTTTGCAGATGTTTTTGTATATATGTATATATTTTATCATAGTATGAATGAGAAAAATCCCAGGGCACCTTGTGTACATGTGTTGTATATATAGTATCTCATCTTTTCATCAAGAATTTTGTATATATAAATTATATTGTATCTATATTGTATATTCTATATTGTATATATATTGTAAATAGATTATATCATCATTCATATTGTATTGAACTATATGGTGTATCTGCATTGTGAAAAATTGTGTTTAATTATATATAAAATTTAAAATAATGTAATGTTTAGTAGTACATTTTCCCTAATCGAATTGGTTTTGTATCGTTTAGTGATACATTTTCTTCTTTATTAATATCATGGACTTTTGGAAATTGGTGGAAATTGATGTATGGCTAACTCTTGTTGCTGTTGTAATTTGTTATAGTTGTTAAAATATTATTAGAATTTTGCTGCTTCATTGTTACTCATTTTTTTTTCTATCATAAAATGTTTTTTCTTACATGTTGTGGTGGGGGCTTTGATGACTATCATGTCCTCACATCTAATACAAAACGTTTATTTTCTTAAATATATTTATTTTTCAGAAGCCTTACTTACCTTTTCTGAAGTTGTTAAACTTTTACTTGGTTTTTCTTTCTGTTAAAGTTCATCTTGTTGCTGAAATATTTCGCGTATCGAAACATCGATGTTTGTTTATCTTTGTATCGTTGCCACTTTCGGCTTTCTAGCTGTCTCTAGCAGCAGTAGCAGAATGTTATTTTTTGGTGATTGGGGTGAGCTTAGCCTCACTGATAGTTTTTTCATCTTGCAATGCTAAACTTTAAAGTTCAAATGATGTTAGAATATTTTTGAAACGAGTTTGTTAAGTTTGCGTTTATTAATGTTAAAATTGTTTATGGTGTTAACGCTAATTATGTTCAGTTTTAATAAATTAAATAGTTTTAAAATAGCAGCAAATCTAGTTCAGCTTGTGTGCAGATTTTCATGATGGTCTTCATAAACTAAAGTGAACTTATATATATTTATTTTTTTAAGTCATCGTTCATCTTTCTCGCTGGTCAACATGGCGACCGCGAGGTGATGTACGCTGATCTTTATAATCAGGATTTAATTATTTTCTACAGTTCATTTGGTGCTCTACAAATTACTAGTTAAAATTTTATTTCTCGTTTTTCTATGGTCATTCTTGGCGACCTGGAAATGTTGTGAATGTTCCTGAGGATTAGAATTTTTAGGTTGTTTTTCTGTATGAATATTTATTGTATTGAAGATTCCTCGGATTATGTTAATCTCATCTGGTGGTGGTTTTTGTTCTGCACTGTAAAAGGTAATGATTGATTTGTGCTATGTTTTATTTTTTAATTAAATGAATTGATATATTGCAGAGATGCCAACTACTATGGTTTGTCCGTAGTTTTTATGGAAATATGGCAGTAATTACGGCCTTATGGACAACATATAAAAATTACGGATTATACATTTAAAAAAAATTGCAGATATCGTTCGTTAAAAAAAATGAAACCCTATTTACAACTGACGATCAAACGTATGACGGAAGCCTTCTGATTCCCAATCTTTCTGAATCCACAATATAAATGTCAATATTCACTTTAAATTTGCTTTATAAGATTCTAGGAACTATGAAGAAATAGAATTGTTTTATATTTCTCGTTCAAGTAATTTTTTCACCCCCCCTCTTTTCTTGTATCTAACTACTAACAATAGTCAATTAAAAGCTCTACAGAAGCCTTTTGTTTCCCAGTCTTTCTTCATCAGCAATATGAATGTCAATATTCATTTTAAAATTCTTTTATTAGGTTCTAGAACCTATAAAGGAGTAGAATGGTTTCATTTCTCAAACATCTATTTATTTTTTGACTGAAATTATTTTGGTGAAATATGAAAGTATTTCAGCACAGCTTCTTTCAAAGAAAGCCCAATAATTAAATTCACTTAATTTTTCAACGAGATCTTTTATAAAAAGAAAATGTTATTAATTTCATGCTATTACAGCAACTCTATCAGAGCCAATAACAGCTGAATGGTCTAAGAGAGATCTTAATGTTTCAGTACAATTATCATTCATTTCTGTACAAAATTACTGATATTTAAGTTCTAAAATACAAACTATTTTGAAGTATAAGTTTAGACAAACAAAAAAAGGGGCAAGGATTTCTAACGTATACACATATGGCGGCAGCAAAGGTAATAGTAACTTTTAATAAAGAGATATAATATTTTTATGTTTGCTTTATATATATTAGCTTCTAAAGATGTAAAGATGTTTTTTGTTCATCTTACATAACTAATTTTAATCTAACTATATTTCTTCAATTTTATAATTATAAGAAGATTAATATTTAAGCTTTGTAAGACATTTCTCATCTACAATATTAAAAATTATGTTATATATGTTACCGTTAAAAAGTGAAATCCGTTAATCTGCAGATTACCTAGCTAATCTGCAGATTAACTAAAATAACCCGTTAAAGTGCAGAATAAAGTGTTTTCCGCATTTTAACTAGGTAATCTGAAGATTAACAGTTTCAGTATCGTTAAAGTTCAAATGTTTGTTTCGAGCCTTAGTTTTTTTTTACATTAACTATGACGTCAAACAGCCATGTGATACAGATACGCGAATGACCTTCAAACATAACTAAAACTTTTACCCCTTCCCTTCCGCACTTCCGCAACGCTATGATGATATGATAAACCGATAAACGGCAAACACAAAATGTGGAGGATGGAAGCCATGATTAGGTTTATTATTATGACTGACACAAAATTTAAAGTAACAAGTAAGTTATAATTGTTTTAATTTTGATTTTATTTCTATCTTTTTTAATTCTGTCAATATAAGTTTGATAAGGGTCTGCATTTTATTAATGAAATGTAATCTTAATTAATCTGTCTCTCGTGAAACTCCATTGGTAATATTAGATTTACATTACAGTAATTATTTCCTTCCGAACTAAAACTATTAAACCATAACTTTTTAAAACTAATTTATTTTAAAATTGATTTAAATTACTATTACTTACTTGAAAAAAAAAAAAAAAAAAAAAAAAAGATATATTAATTATTAACTTTGAAAAATATTATGGCATTTAATAAATACTTAATATCAAAATTTGTACATTTTTTAGCATTTCATTACTTTTTTTTTTTTTTTCTTTCAGTTTCAAGTTTCCTGTACATATTTTATATATCATGATTATATATTTATTTTAAATTTTAGTCGCTTTTTCAGATAATTTCGTTGTAGTTAATCACATAAAAAGTGTTAATAAAGTTTTTTTTTTTTTTTTTTTTGTAAAATTAATTTTTTGCTAAATTTGTGCAGATATATGTATGCTGCAAAATATGGTTTAATAAAGCATTGAAAACCGTCATTTTAATTTTCATGCATTCTACAACATGTTAAAGCATTTATTATTTGAAGTACTTCTTAAATAATGCTTCTGATTTGTCTAATTTAATATTTCTAGTAATATTTTATATAATTTAATATTTCTAGTATTTAAATAGTAATAGCAATATAAATTGTTAATAAAACTTTTTTTTTTTTTAATTTTAAATTGTTAAATATTTTTATTTTGAAAAGAAATCGTTACTGTATTACAATTCTAAAATTCATTTATAAAATAGAATTTATTGAAAGCTATTATATTTCATATTAAAAATGCATAACATCTTCAAACTTATATTGACAGAATAAAAAAGATGAAATAAATAAAAAATAAAACAAATATAACTCTAAAAGTTATAAAAATTAAAACACATACAGATTAAAATAAGTAAAGAAATAAATAAAAAAGAAAAGAAAACTATTTTATTTCCGAATGAAAAAAAAAAAAAATACAACACAGCGTGCTGTAAAATTACAACACCAGATATCTTATTTTCACTTTAACTAGTGCCTAGTAGGTAATTCGCAGATTACCTAGGTAATTTGAGAAATAAAACAATTTTGCTCACTAACACTCACCCTAATTAATGTGCAGATTACCAAGCTAATCTGCAGATTAACTGATTTCTGCACTTTAGCGGTAACATATATACAAACCATTTAATTACAATTAGAAAACTAATTCTACATAAAAATCAAAAAGCCAAGATGAAAAACAATAGAACTTACCGAAGTAACTCTGAAATCAGGGTATCAGCTTCACATTCTTTTACAAAATACACAACACCATCAGCTAAAACTGGTGATAAGTGTTCAAAATCTTGTACAAGCTGAATAATTTTTACACTATAAACTGTAAAATAATTAAATATGTAAATTTTAGTCAACAAAAATAAAATAAATGAAAAAGTTTTTAACTTTAATGAATTTATAAGAAATAACATATCCAGCAATAAAACATTGTTTATTGTAACACACACAGGGGTTTGTCCAGACTTTTCACTTATTATTTCTTTTTTGGCAGCATCTTTATTGCATGCAAAATCTCCGGTTTGTGTCTCCATAGTATTGCCCATGATAATGCCTTATCTATGAACTTCAAATTTGGGTACTTATCAAAAGATAGTTAACTATGTGAAATCTTGTCAATAGTCATTGAGAGAAATGCCGAGATGGTTATCAGTCAGGGTGGCTCAAGGGTAAAGCATCTGCAGGTTAAGCGGAGGGTGCAGGTTTGATTCAAAGCTCTAGCATTTTTCACATAGTATAAAAATCATATTTACACTCCAATCTACCTAAAAAGTAATATTTACTTTCAAGCTATTACCTGTATTTTATTTGATTTATCCTGTCGACCATAAAATGACAGCAATTTCATGCCAAATACAATATTACAATATGCTATAAGTGTTATTTATTTCAACCATATGAGAGTGCTAATTTTTTGTAATTAAATATACTAGTATCGCCCAGTGGACGAAGTACGACCACTTTTTTTGCAAAGCAAAGTAATTGCGTTCTCGTAAACGGAATTAAATTGCAACACAGCTACGCCAATTTTTTGTCGATATGCATCCAAAGTGAATCAGAAGAGTTTTACTTAATATATTTCTCTAAGTTTGGTACACTGGTAGATGCTGAGCCATTCCTGAAATGAGAGGAAATTGCAATGTGCAAGTGCCCTCTGTTCGATGATATAGCCCAAAAGCTAACTGGCACCAGTTCAAACCAAGGTCCAACCAAATATCAAGTTTGGTTAAATTAAGTCCATTAAAATTCAGAAATTTAATTCATCAACCTGGAAATTAATTTCTTATAGAATGGAGTAGAAGGCTGATTTTTACCAACTATGTGAAAAATATCAGAGCCGGGAATCGAACTCCGGGCCTTCCGCTTAACACGCGGATGCTGTAACCACTGAGCTACCCTGGCTGATAACCAGCTCGGCACTTCTCACATAATTTACGTTGGCAAGGTCACCGAGTCTGCATTAAAGCAGCTATGTCAAGTGACAAAATTGAACATGGCATAACTCCAAACGACCACGAATTTTAATTCAGAAATTCTTCAACCTGGAAATTAATTTCTTATAGAATGGAGTAGAAGGCTGATTGTTACCAACTATGTGAAAAATATCAGAGCCGGGAATCGAACCCCGGGCCTTCCGCTTGTCACTTGATATAGCTGCTTTAATGCAGACTCAGTGACCTTGCCAACGTAAATTATGTGAGAAGTGCCGAGCTGGTTATCAGCCAGGGTAGCTCAGTGGTTAGAGCATCCGCGCGTTAAGTGGAAGGCCCGGGATTCGATTCCCAGCTCTGGTATTTTTCACATAGTTGGTAAAAATCAGCCTTCTACTCCATTCTATAAGAAATTAAGTCCATTGGTTCATAAAGTACAGCGTTCAAACTCAAAAAGACAGATATTTTCTAAAAATGGTTGAATTGAGTTCAAGAAATCTCAAAACGTGTAACTTCATCAAAAACCGAAAACCTAAAATTTTTCTGAATCTTATACTTTCTTCTTATATATGCAGAGGATAGAATAATAAATCCAGTTTTTTAAAAATAAGTAGTCACTTTCAGTTAATTCAAATGCAAGGAGATCTCAAAACCTGTAACTTCATCAAAAACCAAAAAACTAAAATTTTTCTGAATCTTATACTTTCTTCTTATATACGCAGAGGATAGAATAATAAATCCACTTTTTTAAAAATAAGTAGTCAATTTCAGTTAACTGAAATGCAAGGAAATCTCAAAATGTGTAAATTCATCGAAAACCGGAAATGAAAAGTTTTTCCAAATGTTAAACTTTCTTTTTATATATGTAGAAGATAAATGTAAGCTAAGTGTGACGTCACTAACCGTCGTTGGGGGCCAAGTAAAAGATTTCTATTGTTAATCATCCATTGGATTTTTCGTAAAAAATTATTAAAAATTGAGAAAAATTATTTCACCGATTTTAATCCCCATATTTGAGTATAATTAAAAATTAGTCAGCATGCACATGTGTTAGAATAAGTTATTTTGCTGTCAAATTGACAAATTTTTACTCTTGATTTCAAAACTCCAAAAACAAAATGGGCATAGATTTGATATCTATTCGTCCTTAGTGTTTTGTGTATTTGGCGATCAAAAATGTAATACGAAAACATACATGCCAGATGTCGATTTTCGTAATACAAATACGAAATATTGTTTCATATTATTGACTGCTCGTTATTCTTTTATTATTATTCTTTTTTTTTTTTTTCCACCAAGGTTGGCAGATATTAAATCTGTTCCTTTGAATTGAATCTCATTCCATTGACATTCAACGTTTAAGTTTATATTCGAAAATGGAAGTCTGTCATTTTATTTTTCCTGAGTTTTGAAATTTAAAATAAAAATTTTATGAATTTTATAGAAAAAATAACTCAATCTAACACACACAGACAGTAACTTATAACTATACCCAAAATATGGGGATTGAAATCGGGAGATAATTTTCCTTAATGTTTAAAAAAAAAAAACAATGGACGATTAACATAGGAAATCTTTTGCTTGGCCCCACGGGCGGTCAGTGAAGTCATCACTTCACTTACAAATAGTAATAAATCTATTTTTTTTTTAAATAAATAGTCAATTTCAGTTAATTGGAATGCATTATGTTTTTGCTTAAAAATATATCTTCAAATTAAAGCTGACTTAAATTTAAAAAAAAATAAAAAAAAATTTTTTTGATCTTTAAAAAAAAAAAAAAAAAAAAAAATTAAACTCTCATAAATCAAATCTTTTTTTTTAACTTGCATATATTTTCAACAGTATAAACTTTCGATCTACCACTCATTCACTCAAATTTCTACCATCTAATGGATGTTTGCTCTTAGAACAAAAAATCTGTAGACGAGAGTATAGTGATGCTACATTATAAAAATTACTGTGTCTATGGTTTTATTTGAGTTTTTAGAAATTGCCAGTTTTAACAATTTTACATTAAGTGTAGTAAGAATTTTTAAAGCAAGTTTTGTATGACATCTACTTCAAAGTAGCATACCAATCAGTACAGCCCATTTGTGCCATGTGATAGAAACTGGTTTAGAGATATCAAACCAACGCAGAAGCTAGAGAAAAGAAATGAAACTAAAGTTGAAATTTCGATGGCAAAAGATGTCATACGATTAGACATTTATTCATCACTGAATCAGGGTGGCTAGTCATTTCCTTCCAAAAAAATCCCTGACTTTTCCCTGACCTTTTTACGAAAACAATTAAGCTTTCATGTGACGCCGACAAAGTTTACACAGATGACACGAAAATAAATAACATTACATTTCTCCCCCCCCCCCCCCCCAAAAAAAAAAATAAATAAAATAAAATAAATAAATAAATAAATTTAAAATTTTGCTATTTAAAAAAAAATGTCATATATCAAAATATTTATCCACTTTTATTTACTTTTTAATTTTTTTATGACAGGACTTTGAACAGTATGACTAGATTCCAAAATTTGAAATTCTACCTTGAGAGAAACCTATAAGAGTTGCCTATAATATTTTTCAATTTTTTGGAGTTTACCATTTTTCCTTTCCTTTTTAAATACTTGCCAACCAATTTTAATAAAAAAAGGGATGATTTTTATTGAAAAACCAGAAGATTTCATAAAAAAAAAAGGGGGGGGGGGAGAGATTTTTTTTTTTTTTTTTTTCTCTCTCTTTGACGTAATAACCTATAGTTTTACAATTTTAATATTTAGAAGCAATCTATAAAAACGTTTTACTATAGATTGATTATACTAAATATATAAAAGTTTTAAATGAAGTTATTTCTCTTCAACATATAAATATCTACAAAACAGAATCTGTAAGAAATCTATTTAACAATAGACAAAAAACTTAGTAAAGTTAAAGTATAACTAATTTTTTTAAATAAATAGAATATGATTTTTGTGCATGCACATTAATCATACATATAAAAAAAAGTAGCAGTAGCTAATTGTCAGTTTCAAAAGTGCATAAAACCAACTGAGTATTAATTTTTTTAAATTGATTTGGAATAAATTTTTCTGCCTGAAAAAAAAAAAATCTTCATTTTTTCCCCATGTTTACACATTTGGTATAAATATGACATACAAATATTTAATTTAATTGAGGAAAAATAAATAGATTCATAAAATTCAACAATAAAGATCTAAAAATAATTACATACGTGAGAAATATTGAGCACTTCCATTGCTTTATTGTTTCTAGAATTGATCATTGATCAAAATCCGGGGAAGGGGGGGGGGAGGGGTATACAAAAATAATTACAGAGTAAGAAATATTAAACTCTTTCAATTCAACTCTACTTCTGGAATCTAACGAAAGAAGTTTAAAATATTATCATTTATGTTGCTGATGGATAAAGATTAGGAAACAAAAGACTTCTGCAGAACATTTGATTGCTGATCACTAGTTGGAGATAAATGAAAGGAGGAGGGGGGGTGGGGAGGGGCAAAAAATAATTACATCAGAAAGAAATATTTAACAATTCTAGTTCTTTACATGTTCTAGAATCTCATAAAGCAAGTTTGAAATTAATATTGACATTTATGTTATGGATGGAGAAAGATTGGGAATCAGGAGTTTTCGTAGAACATTTGGGCTTTCTTTTTAAAACGAACGATATCCGCGACTTTTTCAAAAACGGAAGATTTCATCATCTGTCCGGAAGACCAGAAGATATGTTTAAAAACCGGAAGTCTTCCGGGAAAACCGGAAAAGTTGGCAAGTATGTTTTTATATAAAGATGAATTTTCTTTTTTCAATTAAATTTTTGAAAATTAAAAAAAAAAATAAATAAACTAACTTACGATTATTTAATGTATTTTGCATCTTATGTTTACATATCAAAGTTACAGATTTTAACGGAAAAATACTTATTAAAATCAAAGCGATTTTCGGAGAAAACTACGGAAAACTCCGACCGCAGGGTTCGCGCGACAACGCGGGAATCTGGCAATATTTTAAAAAATCCCACTTAAAAAATTTTTATATACGCGCTTTTCCCGCATTTATATTCCCACTGTTAATTAACAAATTAGTACAGAATTCCTTGTCCAACTTTTTTTATTTTTTTTATTTAATGGTGAATAATTAATTGATAAACCTCCCCCCCCCCTTTCCAGAAAAACAACGGTCAAAGGTCAGACGGATCAGCCTTTTTTATTTCCTATGTTTTTGTTTTTTTTAATGAGCGCAATCGATTTATCACTGAAAAATGCAGTTTGGAGCTCCCTTTTAATTATCACAGCTGTCAGCTCAATGTTGATTTCATATTTTGCCGCGGCAGCCTGGTTGAGGCGAGTGGAGGGGGGAATAGATTCAAATCAATGATCTCTTCACTCCTTCACTACTGTTTCAGATAACTGTATTTTGTTTTTCTTTGTAGAATCCAAGAGTGAGAGAATCCGGCGTTTGCTAGAAATGGGAAGTTGCAGATGGGAAATTATAATATTCTTTTTATTTATGTTCTTTCTTCTTTCCCCCACAGAAACGTCGGTTAAAGAGTGTAAACAATCAATTTTAGGTTACATTTTGTGGTTAACACTGTAAAAAAGTTTATTAATGAAATAAGAAATTGTAGGTTGGATTGACTTTTTTTTTTTTTTAACTTTCTTTTATATTTAATAGAAGAAAGTATTAGATTCGTAAAAATTTTCGACTTCCGGTTTTCGATGGATTTACACGTTTTGAGAGGTCCGGAACATGATTTGACCAGATTTAGAAAGTTTTTAATTAAAAGAAGCTGCAAAAATCTTTTAACGCGAATAAATAAAATAAAAAAATTAAATAAATAAATAGAAAAAATTACCATATTCCAAAATTAAGTTAATAATAAAAATTACGGAATTGGCGAGATTATAGCAATTCCGAATTATCAGCTTTGTCTAGCTTTACATTTAGTTCTTAACTTAAAAATATTATTAGAAATAAATAAAATATAAAATACTTACAGCGTATATAATCCACAGCTACCCAAATCCAAAATTTTCTTTTCAGTTGGATCCCCGTTCATAGCAGTTTTTAAATCTTTTAAAAATTTTATATTCAAGTTAGGGACTCTCATTTCGTCTCCCAAACTTCCTTCAAAAGAAAAAAAAAAAAAAAAAAAAAAAAAAACCGCAAACAATGAAAGTCTCGTTCGTTCGCGCAGCGGAAGTGGTTAGCCTGCCGCTCTTCTTTCCAACCAATTTGAACGTGGGGTGTCGCGTCACACTTATTTATTTATTTTTTTATTTATTTTTCTTTTTTCGGAAATTGGTCGGGAAAAATTACTGATTCTTTCATATAAATCATGGAAAAAAAATATATTTCTTTTGGATGCAGCATTTTTTTTCTTTAAAAAATTTCCCTGACTAATAAGCAAATTCCCTGACATTTCCCTGACTTTTCCAGAAACCAAAAAATCCCTGACATTTCCCGGTTTTCACGGTTTTCCCGGTCGCTCGCCACCCTGCTGAATTCTTTACAAGCTTCACCAGCAAGCAAGTGCTGCAAAAGCATTTCAATCAATTTGTTTTATTTTTGGGGAGAATATTGCATCAAAAAGCACATGTGAGTATTGGTTTCGACGCTTTAAAGATGGTGATTTTGATGTTAGTGATTGAGAATGTAGTAGTGCTCCACTGAGGGCTAACCATGATGATTGGCAAACACTTCTGGTTCTGGATAAATATGCATCTCAAACGCAAAATTAACTTGCTGCACAATTAGTCATACCACAAAAAACGATTTCTAATCTCTTGCATGCAATGGGGAAAATTCAGAAGGCATGAAAATGGGTCCCACATGCATTGAGCCAGAAAAACGAAGATAACCATGTCTTGAAGTGCATGAATCTGCTATACAGACAACACAGGAAATCTTCCATGAGAAAAATCATGACAGGAGATGAAAAATGGATATATTATGATAATCCAAAACACAAAAAATATTGGGTGAATCCCAGCGAAGAAAAAACATCAACACCAAAAAGAGACATTCACTGTAAAAAAGTTCTCCTACGCATCTGTTGGGATATGAAGAGACTGATGTATTACGAACTGCTGGAGCCCGGTATAAGTGTAACTGTTGAACGCTATAAATAACAATTGCTGCGAATTAAACAAGAAATCAATAAAAAATGTCCATTTACTGGCAAAGGTTTGTGGCCCGTCAAATTGCTCCCTGACAATGCAAGGCCTCCTGTTGCAAAACTGGTAAAGGACACATTAGTAACACTTGGCTGGTAAGTTTTAGAACACCCAGCGTATAGCCCCAACATAGTCCCTTCGAACTACTATTTGTTTCAGGCTATGCAGAATGCCTTGTCTTCTGTACACTTACAGACAGTGGACGAAGTAAGAAAAGAGGTTGATGATGTCATTGTGTCAAAAGAGGAATCTTTCTATACTGCTGGCATCCGTGAACTGCCTGACCGATGGTGTAAGGTATTAGATAATGATGGAGATTATTTTTATGAATAAAGGTATCATTATCAACTCTAAATTACAAATTCATTTCTTTGATACATGCTTTAAAACTTTTTACTACACCTAATACTTTAGGTATTTTTCAACAAAAAAGAATATGTGTATAAAATAGAAAAATGCATAAAAAATAAAAGTATTTTTAAATACCTTCTTGACATCGTAAGAAAATAATTTCTGTATTCAGCACATCTGGCTATTCATACCTTTCAAATGATACTATTTTCAACCCTCTACTCCCATAATTAATATGTAAAAGCATATCACAAATTTCATGCTTGCCTATTAATAAAAAGATTTTCCATTTTAAATGTTTTATGGTAAGTTAATAGTGGTTGGTAATAAATAAATAAATGAATAGAGTAAACCTGATCATGATACAGCTTTATTATAGTTCCCCTTGGTGACTTTTGAGTTTCTGTTGCCATTGTGGCGATAATTTTTCTGCATAATTTCCTGTACAAAAAACGGTGAATTTTTCAGTACTTATTTTGCTAATACTTTTAACAATGGCATCTTTTCTTTAATTTATAAGAATACTTCATATTCTCTATATATATATTTTATGTACAGTTAGGCTTAAAATAATGCTTGTAGGAATTAATTTACTATTCTAAAAAGTGCATTTTTTCTATAAAATGATATAGTCAGACAAAAATAGACAATTTATGCGACCACTGTTACTGCTTCATTATTTTTATTTTATTATTATTATATTGCAATATTTTTTAATTTATTTATATTTTTGATGCACTACTTCACTTAAAATGGTTGTCTTGAAAGTAAAGTCCTTGGCGAAAAATGTCTGGTCTACTTCAGCATCAAAAATTTAAAAAATGCCCAATCTTAAAAAAGGTTAATATCCGTCTAAATATCTCACGATATCTTTTTTACCCTTTGGTAAAGTGTTTAAATATTCTGGACCCTCGGGTCCGAGTGGACTCCAGGACACAGAAATGTGATGTGACATCTATGTTTCAAACAAAAAGTTGAAAATTGGGCTTTGAGGTGTACTCTGATGCCTCAGGGCCACTTTCATGGCAAATCAAATACTTCATAAGCTACCATCTTTGTGCTATGTTCTCCTAAGACCTAAGACACACACAGGCATTGCTTTCTATATATATAAAGACTTAAATATTAATTTCAAATAATCAAAGTCTTTTTCTTTTTATTATTACTATTATTTTATTTTATTGTCTGCAAACTAATGTGAATGCATATTTTTATTTTAAATTAACAGTGTTTCTAATCAGCATAATGAAACTCAAATAATTTAATGTCACATTTCATTAACGACTATATAATATACCACAGTAGTTGGCCATGGTTTTGATTTGCTGTAAATAGTCGCTAATCGAAACATCTTTATTTAAACATTTTAATTATTCAATTTTTTTTTTAACATTCATTTAAATATAATAACTAGCAGGCCATGCCCACTTCGCTGGTCATGTAATAAAATTTGGTATGAAGAATTACATGCAAATGAACTAAAAATGTCTATTTCATCAAATAAAAAGTTTTAAAAATATATTTACCCCAAAATAGTCTAAAAGTATCAAATAAATAGCAATTACCTAATCCAGTTCTATATTCTTTTAATACTGTACCAAGAAAACGTATTATTTCTGTTTTCATTTCTTTGTCTTTAGCCACATCTACATTTTCCAAAAGTTTGAAGAAGGTAACTGTCACAAAGCTTAAAAAAAAGGAGAAAAATATGAATTTTTTTCGGACTATTAAATAATACTTGCATTCTAATAAAACTAATTTGAAATGAAAAGAAAACCATACTTCACAAATTCAGCTTCAACTGCAGGTGGATCCCATAATTTGTTGATTGGCAATTTAAATAGTTTTTTTATCACAACAAGAAACTTCACACGTTGCTCAGGCCAATCAGAGCTTTCAGAATCTAATGATATTTTCTTTTTTCTACCCTAAATAAAGAATTAAACCATATGGAATAACAGGTTCAAAAACAAAAATATATTAAAATATCGATAATAAATTATATAACATTAATTATTGGCTTATTGTAATTTTTTGTACGGATGCCTAAGAAGAAAGCCTAATGTTTGGATCCAGTATCTGTGAAAACTATTTTTTTAGAAAACAACTATAAAATTTATTAAAATTTGTTGAACCTTTCTAAATTATTTTGATAGGTATAGTAACATTATACTTTTCCATCTCAGAAAAAGGAAAAAAGACTATATCAATAAATACCTTTCCAATGTTGGCAGCCATAATTTTCTTCGAAAGATCTTTATCAAAAGCATTTGTGAAGTGACAAAGCAAAAAAGCAGACATTTTTAATGTATTTCTTTTTTGAAATAAATCCTCTGGGTCAAATTCTTCATCTTTTAAGAACATAGATAATGTAGAAACCATTTTCTCTGACACTAAAAATGATAAAGAAAGAAATAATTAAATAGTTTCTACATCACAAAATAATATTTTTAATTTTGATATAATCATATACAATATGTATATCTCCTTAACAATTAGGCAAATTAACTATTAAATAAATAAAAAACAACCTTTTTATAACTTCATGCTTGTGCCAGAATGCTTTCACCAGGGTACCCCAGAATTCTCAACGGCTCCTTGATGCTTGAAATCCCCGCAAATGCAGTGTTTCTTCCAGCCTCCGCTACTTTTAAGTGCGTGGTGCCACTGCTGATCCAGCCCCGCTGCATCATTGCCATTACAAGAAAAAGGAAAACTCAAAATCTCAACTGCTTCTTTTTCTTGTAATGGCAATGATGCGGCGGGCCTAGATCAGCAGCGGCACCACGCGTTTAAAAGTAGTGGCAGCTGGAAGAAACACTGTATTTGCAGCGACTTCAAACACCAAGGTGCCGTTGAGAATGCTGGGGTACCCCAGTGAAAACATTCCGCCAAAAGCATGAAGTTGTAAAAAGGTTGTTTTTTATTTATTTAATAGTTAATTTGTAAGGGAGAGTCGGGAGGGATGGGACATTGGGAGGGATAGACACTTAAAATTATTCTTAAAATAAACATTGTTTTTAATTTTTGACACTTTCAACCAGATGAAGTAACTACAGCCCCATATTTGTTGCTATGTATCATTTTAGTTGAAGAACTCTAAGTTTATGTAACAGAAAAACTATTTTATAACACCAAAAGTATACAATTGCTTAATCATTTGAATTTTGATATGAAGCTAAACAAAAAAAAGTCATTTGAGAGAAAGGAAATGTTTGTTTTTCCGGGTTTTATAATTGATTTTCCCTGACTTTTGATGAAAATTTTTATATTTCCTGACATTTTTTTAAACAAAATCCTACTTCCCTGAGTATTCCAGGTATCCCTGATGCATATGAACCCTGTTCAAGCTTCCCCCCCCCCCAAATCATACATGTGATTTTTAAAATTAAAAGTTCGCTAACATCATTGGTTGGTTGATTAGTTAAATATTGATAATGTCACTTTCAATAAATTTCCGACATAAATATTTATATGAATAATTTTTAACTACATTAAGCAATTTCAAAATTTTTTCCTTAACATAAAATAATAATAATAATATAACTGCAATAACTTTTATATTCACATAAAACCTTAATAAAATTCCATGCCAACAGAAAAACAATTTTTTTAAACAAATATGGAATATGATTTTTGTGTATGTACATTAATCATACATATAAAAATATAGCAGTAGCTAATTGTCAGTTTCAAGCATGCATAAAACCAACTGAGTATTAATTTTGTTAAATTGAGTTGGGAAAAATTTTCCTACCTGAAAAAATTATTCTTCATTTTTTTCCCATGTTTACACAGTTGGTACAAATACGACATACAAATATTTAATTTAATTGAGGAAAAATAAACAGATTCATTAAATTCAGCAATAAAGGTCTAAATATAATTTCATATGTCAGAAATATTGAACACTTCCATTGTTTTATTATTTCTAGAATTGATCATTGATCACAATCTGGGAAAGGGGGGGGGGGGGATACAAAAATAATTACAGAGTAAGAAATATTAAACTCTTTCAACTCTACTTCTAGAATCTAGCAAAAGAAGTTTAAATTCATATTATCATTTATGTTGCAGATGGATAAAGGTTAGGAAACAAAAGACTTCTGCAGAACATCTGATTGTTGATCACTAGTTGGAGATAAATAAAGGGGGGGGGCAAAAAATAATTACATCAGCAAGAAATATTTAACATTTCTATTTCTTTACGTGTTCTAGAATATCATAAAGCAAGTTTGAAATTAATATTGACATTTATGTTATGGATGGAGAAAGATTGGGAATCGGGAGTTTCTGTAGAACATTTATAGTTTCTTTTTAAAACGAACGATATCCGCAACTTTTTTAACCTTTTCCCGACGGCAGATTCTGACCAGCTAGTGTTCATAAAGACGGCAGACAGACAGAGGATTTTCCCCCCTGTCGGCGTCTTTTAATTTCTGGTGACTCTGAGTTTCACAATGGCTGTGGGAAGTCCCGTCCGACCCACAAAATAGAGTGATTTCTTCTACTAAACAAATTCCCTTTAAAGGGAAAAACCTTCTTTCACCCTGAAATCTCCATTGCACTCTTTTATAGGGGAAAAGCTTGTTGATTGTAGAACGAATCCTTTTCATTGTATTTATGTTTATTTAAAAAAGTCTTTATTCTGTTGACAATGCAATTTTTCATGTTTAATTTGATAAATACAGAATTACTAGGAAAATAATATTAATCAATAAATTTGGTGTGAAATTTTTAAATGTGCTTATGATTATGTAATTTAAGAAGAAGAAGAATAAATTAAAACAAAAGAATTACTTAAATTCTATATAAATTGTATTGGGGAGAAATTTCTGAGATTTATTCCTTTAATTATAACACTTTTAAAAATAAGTGTTGAAGCTTTTAAAGAAATTGCAAGATGAAAACTGAACAATATTACATATGATTAAATAATTATTTTTTAATATCAAGTGCTACTTATTATTTATTTATACATTTTATGATATTAAGAAGTTATACGGCTTTCAAAAGCTTAAAAAAAAAATATATATATATATATATATATATATATATATATATATTTATATGTATACTTAAAATATATTTGCAAAATTCCATGGTTCAAAATAAATAAATAAATAAAATAAAATATTAACCGTGCCGATACGGTAATTGCTCAGGCTTTATGCATTAAGCATCTGGTATTAATGACCTATTTATGGACTTGCATGTATTTTAAAGGTAAAAAAATGAAACAAGATAAAAATAAAAATGCATGAAAATAATAAATAAAAAATATTATTAAAAATTTTGAGCATATAAAAGAGCGACACGCAATTTTATTTTGAAGAAGCATGTAATAATACAATAAGATTGGTGCATTAGTTTTTGAGAAGCCATGTCGATCATTTGTCTAAAATGTTTTCGAAAACCCACTCCTGAAATTTTCCAAAATTTTCAATGAAAACTTTATATAATATTATTGAAATGTTGTTTTTTTATAGTCAAAATACTGATATTTATTTATTATTTTATTATTATTTTAAAAAAGAGAGAGAGAGAGAGAGAGAGAGAATATACTTTTTAAAATTCATAACCAATGAAACACCTTAATTAGTTTAAATAGCTAATTTATAATATATGTATATATTTATAATAAATGAAGTTTTTATTTACTTTTATTTGTTTTTATGACTATACGAACTAATATAAGCAATTTACTTATTTTTTCAATTTATTTTTTGAATCATAATCAAAGCATATAAATTCTCAAAGTATGTTTGGTTGGGAAAAAAGAATTAGTTATAAAAACTTCAAGCTAGATAATAATAATTATTATTACATTAATTTATTTAAAAAACATATTTTATTAAAGTACCCCCCACCCCATTTTTTTAAGAAAAAAAATTCTGTAAAAGTAACGAAATTATTTATTTTACATTTATCTTTTTTTTTTTTTTTTTTACAGGATAAAAAATTAAGTATGCTTGTTCATAGAGTAGAAGCATAATCCTCCTCATAAAAATTTATATTTCAGAGTTCATAGGAACGCTATTCCTTCACTAGAATTGTCTTTATAGTTTAAATTTATGAAAAGATAAATAATATAAAACAATAGTAATAATATATAAATTTATAGGAAAAGATAAGGGAAAATATAATTAAAAAAAAAAAAAATAATAATAATAATTGTAATAAATATGGGTATTATAACAGTATATATAGGCCAGGAAAAGATTCATTGCAAATTTTCAAATTTCTGACGAAATTGCGGATGGTTGAGATTAAAGAAGTGAATAATGATTTTTAAAAAAATATATATCCTTTGTTTCCAGAAAATTTAAGAATCATAAAAAAGATTAAAGTTGCCAAAATAAGTAAATAAACTGTTCGCAAAGAAGACACAAAATTTTTCGTTTGTAAAGTAAATACGTTATTAATGAATATGATATTTTTAGTGAATTATAATACATTAAATGTAGATTTCCTTTTATTCCCGTATAGAGAACTAAAAACAAAACAACAAATGTCAAAATATATTCTCTAAGTATGACAGAAATTAGAAAGAATTTCAGTATTTTGTCAATAATAATGAAAGCAAAAAGCGGCAAATGGATTTACGATTAATCCAAAAGTACCCAGAAAATTCCTTTTCCAGGTATTTTAAGAGTATTTCCACTAAAATTTTGTTATCAAAAGAAACGAATTCTGCATGGAGGCAAAGTCTGTGTCTTGCATTCTGTTTAGGGAAAAAGAGGGAATGGGGATTAGCGAAAGATGTAACATCCGAAAGGTGATCATTTTTAAGAACTTTGACAGTTCTATCCGCCCCTAAAGTAGGTGAACAATATCCGAGGGGAAAAGTATAGCATGGCCGATTTTTGAACCAACGCCGTCTTTTACAACAGGTTACTTCTTGGTTGAAATATCGACCAGCCATCTTCTAAAGGTTAAATACGGAAAATTTAATCATCTGTTTGGAAGCCACGTTAAAAAACCGGAAAAGTTGGCAAGTATGTATTTATCTTGGGTGTATGTATTTATCTTCTACTTTATTAAGATAAAATTTTTTGAAAGATGTTCTCAAGTCGACCAGATTCATTGAAAACTAAACCCGACCTGAAGTAAAAACAATCCAGTCAACCTGACCTAACCTGACCCGAACCGGGTCAGGATTGCGAGTCGGGTCGGGTTGTACCTTATGGCTTGGTCAATATCGTTGTCTCCAATGTGCGATGGCCATCCACTCCTAGCCTGATCTTGGCAGCTTCTGTCTCCTTCCCTAAATTTACGAAACCATCGACGACATGTGCTTTCGTCTACTGCATACTGCCCATAAACTTGACAAACACTGCGACATGCTGCAGCTGCCGTACTCTTTTTATCGAACTCGTATAACAAACAATGTCTTATATATGCTCCTTCTCGCTTTCCATGTTACACCTCTAATATATATATATTTTAGATGATTAACTTTGTGAGACACAATGCATTTATAGGTGAGACATCCACACATTTGATTGGCTGATGATTTGCGTCATTACAATGTCATGTGTGATGTCAATTCCTTTGCAAATTTGCATATCGAAAAATGGATAGAACTTTTGCACTCACCTATTATTTCAGATTAAATTCTCATCCCAAAAAACCCTTAAACTTATTTTATTTTTTTAACAAAACTGTTTGAATAGTTTTCTCTAAAATTTGGTTTTTGCTATATTTTGACCTGGGAGGAGCATATGTCACCAGTGAATGTTAATTTTCCTGAAGATGATGTATGTCAGACCATCTTGTCATTTCAAAAATCCCTTAAGTTTAATTTTTTGCTAAAATTGTTCAATGTGCTTCTACTAAGAAAATAGATTATGATATTTAGCCATGTGACTGAAAACTGAAGAGAACGAAAAATTATATCAGATAAAATAAAATGTCTTGACTCATGGATTTACAACTTTTATCTTGAGAAGACAACAACAAAACAAAATTCCTCACATTTTAATTAATTTTAAGAAATCCAATTGTTACATTTTTTAAAGAAATATTTATATTATTTTCTGGAGAAACATTTTCTGCATCCACAAGAACAAGTCTTGAAAAAACAGATGTGGTACTTCTATATTATCAGCTGTTTTTATTATTGTCTGAGTTTAAGCTTAATTTTCATTAAAAAAAATTTATTACTCTAAATAACTTCTAAAAAATGAGAAATTATATACTTGCCCATATGGGAAGAGAAAACCAGTTTTTGCTTTGTGTCCAACATGGATTACCAGTAAATGCTAATTTTCTTGAAGATGGGGATAACTCAAATATGTTTTTTCATCAGAAAAAAACATTTAACCCTAAACTTTAATCAAAATTGTCAAGAGACATTTCCAAGAAGCCCAAAACATAAATACAATATTAATTTCTTTAATAACATATCAAAATTAAATTAAAGATTTCTTTTTTCAGAACAGGTAACCTTATATTTTCTGAAATTTTAGCAGAATCATCTCTGTCTCTGAAGTTTACAGATTTATGGAATACATTTAAAAATAATTACATTAAAATACATTTAAAAATAATTACATTAAAATACATTTAAAAATAATTTAATATTAAAAAAATTTTTTGATATCCCCCTTAAACTACTTTAAAAATTTTGTTATAAATGTAACAAAATAATTTTCCCTGTAACTTAAAGTAAAATGATAAATAAAATACATTACCTTGAATTAAAATTTTAAAAGCAGATATTTTTAAACTTTCATCATACTCTCCAAAATTTCTAAAAAAAATAAATAAATAAAAAGATCAATCAAAATAATAACAGTATAATGAAAAGCAAAAAATTATTATATAAATTTCAAAATTATAAAGTTTCTTTATTAAAAGAAATATTACAAAAGGAAAAAAGAAGACTTTTATTCTTCTTTTTAATTATTATTTTTGCTGAATACATGCAAATCTTAAAATTGAGAAAAAAGTGTATGTAGAAGGTTGCCATAATAAAATTTGGCCTATTCTGTGTTCATTGTAACTGTAACATGTGGATTCATCCAAAAATTTGTATATACACTACTCAAAAAAATTAGTGGTGCATACAGTTTTAATGAAATTATGCAAATAATAAATAATAATTACACAAAATTTAAAGCATGACAGAAACAAACAAAACTTCATATGCAAATTAACATTCATGACGTCAAAAATCAGAAAAAGGATATATAGTGTTCATGTTATGCAATTTTCAAAGGGCGCCACGCCCTGCCCTTTTTCGTTTTAGCAATGATGCACCCTGCCCTTTTTTGAAGTGAAAAAAAGCACCCTGCCCCTTTTTTGAAGGGAAAATGCGCCCTTCACTTTTTTCAAATGAAATTGTGCCCTGTATTTTCCCATCTGCTATATCGCTATTTTTTAAAGATATTTTAGTGTTTTCGATCAGATATAAGATTGAAAAATGAATTTAACATTAAAAAACTCAAAAATCCTAATAAGTATAATTGCTAAGCTTATTGTCTAAATTTCTTCAAATTTAGTATCCAATTGTAAAATTTTTTCTACAATCTAGAAGTCAAAATTGTGAATCCGTTGGAAATATAAATTTTAACATCGTTCCATGTTTGCATGTGTAAATGAATGCTAAGTACATTTTTAATAAATAATTAAATTAAAATAGACATGAATCCAAGAAGGATAGTACCAGCTGTGTTTCTCTGTGAATTAGGTGATGAGATAGATGAATATTCTCTTTTTATTTGCATTTATTTCATTTTGTTTGTTTATTTAGTGGACTGTACATTTTATAAACCATTTAGTGAGTGGGAAAGAAAGTGCCCTTTCGTTTATCAATATGTGCCCTTTTACAAACAAAAAAGTGCCCTTTTTGATAAATCCGCCCTGCCCTTTTTTTAAAAAAATGTGAACACTAAGGCATAGGCGTAGCCAGCTTTTCATGCGGGGGGGTGCCCAAATTTTAATTTGAAATTTTCAGCATGGATCATAGTACGCATATTCATATATATGTCGGTAAATGTACATAATAAATGAATTATGTTATTGCGTGCACAGACATATAATATATATATATATATATATATATATATATGATAAAATTTAAATATAGGATGGAGTAAAACTTGAATTATTAAATATATAGAACTAGAACAAGAGTTTTTATAAACCAATGCGCAAATGCAGCAAAAGGAAATATAAAACTATAATAAATAAGCAAAACAATTAGAGCCAGATGAAAAATTAATCCGAAAACACATGAGGGACTTCATCAGGGGTGCTCCCCAATGTAGGGAAAAGAAAATGAGAAGTTTCTGACGAAACGCTGGTAATTTAACCAAATAACACGTTTCTAGCCCTCAACTTCTCACAGATGGAAGCAAGACCATACAGCAAACGAATTTTAATTAATACAAAGCATAAAAGCAATTAAATTCAAAAATCAAGTACAAAATATAATACATCAATATAAAATACAAGAATATAAATAATACAAGAATATATAAATACATACCAGGACAAACTCGAATAGTCATTAGAATATGGAAAATTGAAAACCACCCCCATTATAAACGCAATAAATAAGCTCATGAGGTGATATTATCAAAGACAGGGAAGGGTATGAATGCAGATAGAGCATTTCTGTCTCCGATTGGTTTCTGATCATCAGCTGAACGGATTGCCAAATGACGATCGCACATATTTAATAAACATTGCATAGAATTGGAGGGAAGCAACGAAAGGAACTCACACCAACAAAATCACACAGAAAATAAACACAAAGCAAAGTTAATGTATCGAAGCAGAAAAAAGGCGTCGAATGACAGTTGAGCAGAATGCCAAATGACCACCATACGTCAGAAGTGCATAAAAAATGACATAAAATAGCAAAGAAATAACAAAAGAAACTCATTAAAATAAAATTGGGCAGAAAATCAACATAAGGTAACACATTTGCCAGGCACTATAAGTGAATGAGGGGTTCTGCTTTCGAAGCTGGTAGACGTGTGGTGCCGGGTTCGAATTCAGATCAAGCCCATCAGTGTAGCCGTTGTGAGTAGTTTCCGCCCTAACTTGAGTGACAGTTTTCGACAAGCTTAAAAAAAAAAACACAATTTACATTCACTTAAAAGTAAGGAAGATGTGCTGCATTACAACGTATTTTGGGTAGATTTTCTTTTTCTTTTTTTTAAAAGGGGGGTAGGGGGTGCATATATTTATCGGAAGGGTGATGTTTTACTGCACCCAGCAAAACTCTTCATTTAACGAGTAATTCTTAGAACGTTTTAGGCTGTAATTAAACTAAAAACATTTTTATAATATACATTCAGAAAACTTAAAAAAATTAAATTAAATTAACCAATGAGAAGTTCCATCAACAAACAATAAAATATTTGAATTTTCTTCTGCACATCCTTATAAACAGGTCCCATTTGTCCAATCACAGTGAGAAATATCGTGCAATATCATAGTTCCATGATATTGGGATTAAATACGATTGTGAGTTCTTTGCGACTGCATTAGTGTCTAGGCTTGGGTGAAGTGCTCCTCACGGAGAGGGGACTATCAAGGTTCCTAGCATATATTCACGCTTTTTTTTTAGGGGGGGGGGAGCTTAAGGTGGCCGAAACGCTCTGTTCAAACTTGGCATCTCTGATATACCAGCTCTGAGACATTTGGTATTTAGGAGCAGCAAGAAATACAGTGAATATATATATACTAGCAGACTTTGCCGCTTCGCTGGTCGCTACATTTAAGTGAATTCTCAAATTTCCATATCATTATTAAAAAGAATCTCAAAAAATCAAAAATGGAAAAAAAAAAAAAAAAAAATCACTGAAATTAGACGAAACCTCAGCTAAAATTCCCACTGCGTTAGGTAGGGATTTTTCCACTCGCAACATGAGGATTCGGGTTTCCATTGCCATCGGCAGCGATTTACCCACAATTCACCTTCTCTCTCTCTCGCGGGTAAGTTAGAAGTTTCACAAAATTCCACCAAAATGCATATTGCGTACACTTAAACAACAACCGCACACCAAAATTTGCCATTCTAAGATAATTTGGAGCATATTTAAGCTTAAAAGCGTGTTTTTTGTATCCCCCCCCACCCTCTACAGGGCGTTAGAAAGTAATTTTGAAAAATCACTTTGTGGTGTGTGTATTGGGAATGTATAACTAATCGACACATCAAAATATCGAAATATCGTTTATCTGAGATAATTTAGAGTAGAGTTACTCTTGAAAAGGCGTCTCCCCCCGCCTTCAAAAAGCAGTGGGGGAAGGGAAAATTTCAGAAAATCCATTTGTTGTACGTGTTCGGTACGCATAATTAAACCACACATAAAAATTAATCTGAGATAATTTAAAAATGTGTTTATTCCCCTCTACCCACCCCTAGGAGGAAAAGGAGGGGATTTTCATAAAACCTAGTTATGCTCATAAAGAATCCACGCACTAAAATTTGTGACTGCAGTTTCCATAGATTTCCCAGGACAAATTTAGTGCTAAAAGGGGGATCTCGAATTTGCCTCCTTATAACGCACCCCGCCCCCCCCCCCCCCCCCCCCCACCAAAAAAAAAAAAAAAAAAAAAAAAAACTGAATGTCGCAAGAAACCAAAAATGAGTTTTTTGAAATATACTGAAGAAGACGCATGGCTGTTTTTAATAACTTTATACCACTTTTGGTATCTACTTGAAAAATCCGAAATTTCCCTCTGAAAATCAATTTTTCTCCTCCTCCCCCTTAAAGATAGAAAAATCCAAAATCGCAGAAAATTTTATTTTCATATCATATTCAATTGTAGTCTCTTCATGTGCAATTTCTTCATCGTAAAATAATTTGGAGCCAAGTTATGTTTACTAACCAGTTTTTGACTTTCGGCCCCAGGGGAGGAACAGCGAGGGAATTTTGGAAAATTTGACAGGTTTACTTTTAAGCTGGGTACAGACCTAAATTCTTGCCAAATGTCGTTAAATTGCGTCCAGCCATTCTCACGTGAAACCCGGACAAAAATAGTTAACAGATGCACTGACACACAATCCCCCCCCCCCCCTAAACACATGCATAGAAAGTCATTTTTCGCTTTCAAGACGTCTAAAACGGGAAGATATTGCAAAATTTTAGTAAGAAACTTAACATAAAACTAAGGAACTTACAAACAAAAGTCTGTTTTTATGAATATACATTGAAGTTTTGGGTATATTTTTCTCCTGCTTAAAATTATACTTACTAGTGGCAAGTAAATTGGTGAAATTCCCCACATCTGGGTATGCATGAACGGGGGGGGGGGGGGGAGGTGCCCAGGCACCCAGGGCACCCCCCCTGGCTACGCGCATGTAAGGATATAAGTGCAGAAAACTGTTTCTTCACTCTTTTGCTTGCTTCCCAGGGCCTTATTATTACACAGGCACCCAGGGCTCGTGCACTAGGCACGAAATTTTTAAATGGTACAAAACCACACCTCGTGTATATATATAGTATTTAATTATCAATGAATTTTAAACACATATGAAATCAGCTGAGCATTAATTTTCTTAAACTGATTTAGAAAAAATTTTCGTACCTAAAAATCTGTTTTTCATCTCCCCCCCCCCCTGTTTACACATTTGGTATAGATATTAAATATAAATATATAATTTAATTGAGAAAAAATAAATATATTCATGAAGTTATTGAGCACTTCTATCGCTTTACTGTTTCTAGAATCTATCATTTATCACTACTATCTAAAAATGAGGAAAGGAGATGGGGGGGGGGGGGGTTAAAAAAATAATTACATTAATAAGAAATATTAAATTCTCAATTCTACTTCTAGAATCTAATAAAGCAAGTTCAAAATGAATATTGTATTTATATTATGGATGAAGAAAGACTGAGAAACAACTGCAGAACATTTAATTGGCGATCGCTAGTTAGAAATAAGAAAAAGGTGGAGAGAGGCAAAAAATAATTACACAAACAAGAAATATTTAGCAATTCTATTTCTTTCTAGGTTCTAGAATCTCATAAAGCAAGTTTTAAATGAATATTGACATTCATGTTGTGGATGGAGAAAGATTGGAAATCGGAAGGTGCAATCATCATCGAAATCCCATTAACAATAGCCGATCGTTAATGTTTTTTTTTTTTTTTTTTTTTTTTTTTTTAACGAACGATATCCGCGATTTTTTTAAAAACGAAAGAAATATTTTCGCGAATTCGCGGAAAAAATAGTGATCATACCAATTTTTTTATCGCCACTTTTCAAATTAAGTCACCACATGGCGAGTGGCGACCGTGAGTCTTGACCACTAGTGATCAACGACGAACCTGGACAGACATGGAGTGAAGTCGCCTTTCAGACAAATCACAATCCTGTTTACAGTATCAAGATTGCCTTATCCGTATTTAACAACATTGTGAATAATGCACATTGTTGACAGTTGGGATTCGACATGGTCACACTCACTGTCCATCGCTTGCAGTGACGGTATGGGGTCCCATTGGATACACGTCTTGATTACTTCTTGTTCGCATTTGCGGCACTCTGAATAGCAGGCATTAAATTTCTGGAGAGCTAAGGCCTGCCCTTCTGCCCTATATTCAAGGCCTCCATAGCACAACATTTAAGCAGGATAATGCACGACCACAAGTTGTCTTTATTGTACGGACCTTCCTTGATACAGGATGTGTTGAACTGTTGCTCCGGCTAGCGTGTTTTCCTGATCTGGCACCAATAAAAATGATCATTTAATCTAGGGGTGCACAACCTTTTTGGCTGGAGGGCCACTCTCGTCGTTGAATGGGACATGAAGGGCCACAGATGAGATAATATAAAATAATTTGAACAGATATATTTGCCGTGTAATATATACATACACACACAATTATATAAAGGGGCACATTATCATTGTCAAGTGCCTGTATGCAGAACTTTTAATTTGTATCATATGTTACTTAATATATATATGCATAATATATATTCTTTTATAATAATTTTTCAATTAGTAAGTCAAATGAATCTCAAAGTGTTATAATCATAAATTATTGAATAGCAAGCAAAAGAATTAAAGTACGTATATAGTACAAAAAGGATAAATAATATAAGTAAAAGTATGCTTTGAAGAGAGAGAAAAAAAATTGTATTAGGAGTCTCAAAAAGAACTAGCACAAATGTAAAGGCAGATAGAGGGTACAAAAATAAGTAATTTTAGTGTAGGTAAGTGAGTAGGAAAATACTGTTTTGAGATATTGGATGACACTAGCAAAATCTCATAAACCCCTGATCAACCCCATAAATCATGAATGATCACCAGCAGTATCACGGGCGGCTTTTATCAGTCCTACAAAATAAGTAGGCATCAATTGGTCTTTTTTTTTTATCATTTATGTCACCAGACACAAATAAATTCAACTGAATGCACATCTAAAGTATATATATATATATTTAATAGAAATTAACTACTACTATAAATTTATGCTTCTTTACCATTAATTTTAACACACATTATTACATTTTGGGGACAGATTTTTTTCTTTTAAAAAAGTGGGGAAAGAGGAGCATTTACTTATTGATTGTTACATTTTTCAGTTTTTAATCTTCTCGGGTAGATACAGCTCTAAACTCTTACTAATAGATTATTTCATGATTTTTCCAATAAAAAATAAGGAATATACTGTTGGTTACATTATTGAGAAATAGAATGGAAAATTTAGATCTCAAACAGAAATACATATAAAAACTAACATTTTCATACCCCTGCCACCCCCCCCCCCCAAAGAAAAAAAAAATTTGGGAAATGCAACAAATATTTTTTCTTTCTTTCTCTCTCTCTCTCTCTTTTTTCTTTTCTCTTCTTCTGTTGATTAGTGCGACCTAAAATGTCTGTCCTTCCGCAGGTCACAAATTGATGGCTACTGGGCCGCAGGTTGTGCACCTCTAATTTAATCGTTGAAAAGCAAGTGGCCCACCACCACTCACCAGTAACTAAGGTTTATGAGCTGTGGCATCCTGTTGAAGCTTCATGAAGTGCTGTACCTGAATATGTCATCCAATCGCTGTTTGATTCAATACTTAGGCAGATAAGTGTAGTTATTGCTCCCAGAGGTGCTTTATGTACTGTTTTCTCAGGATATATTACTCAAAACTTCCTGAAAATTGAATCAATTGTTCTTCCTACTATATGTGTCCAATAAATATCATTCTGATATTCATATTCCTTCTTGGCGTTGTAATTTTAATGGACAGTAGTGTGTAACACACATTTCTGTTTTCTACTAAAATATGAGAACATCTGTAAATTATGAGCAAATCTTTCTGCAAGTGACATTTTCTTTTCTGTGACAATGTCGCTGTGTCGCCTAAATTCTGTCTCAGGGCCACAGTTTCTGGTAAACTAACTTAGTGATGCTGCTAGCCTTTCAAAATCCTGGGTCCCTGGGACCAATGAGATCCAAAAACCTGAGTCCTTTTTTCAAAAAGTTGGGACCCCACGTTAATAATTTTATATATTACAGATATAAATTAAAATTTTATCTTATTGCAGATGAAAAAAAGTTTTTCATGATTTTTTAACCAGCTCTTTTTGAGATTGTCTTAAAATTAATATTATGTAGGAGGTGGCTGATGTTAAGAAACAACTGAAAACTACCTCAATGTGTTCTAAAACAGAAAAAAAAAATGAAAAATGAATAAGAAAAAATCTGATGTGGGCACCACATGACTTCCTTATACACTTTTAGAAATATACATAATGTTAAAAAACATTGACATTGGACCCGAAACAGTTGGCTAAAAATATTTTTAAAAAATGAATTATCACCGTGTTCTGAGTTTTCTGAAAGTTAGCTAAAAACCGATTGCAAGATTTGTACTGGTAACGCTGACGAAGGCAGCAGGGACCCGAAAAAATTGGCTAAAAGTATTAAAAAAAGGAATTTTACCATGTTCTGAACTATTCTGAAAGTTTCAAATGTCTACCTAGTCGGGAAGTTAGTTAAATAATTTTTTTGTTGGACCATATAAACGCTGCCGAAGGCAGCAGGGACCTGAAACAGTTGGCTAAAAGTATTAAAAAGATGCATATTCACCGTGTTCTGAACTATTCTGAATGTTTCAAATGTCTAGCTAGTCGGGAAGTTAGTTAAATAAATTTTCTGTTGAACCATGTAAACGCTGCTGAAGGCAGCAGTGACCCGAAACAATTGGCCAAAAATATTTAAAAAATGCATTGTCACCGTATTTTGAGCTTTTCCGGAAGTTTTAAATGTCTAGCTAGTCGGGAAGTTAGTTACAAATCGATTCCAAGATTTGAACTGGTAACGCTGCCGAAGGCAGTAGGGACCCTATACAGTTGGCTAAAAGTACTTAAAAAATGCATTTTCACCGTGTTCTGATCTAATCTGAAAGTTTCAAATGTCTAGCTAGTCGGGAAGTTAGTTAAATAAATTTTCTGTTGAATCGCATAAGCGCTGCTGAAGGCAGCAGGTATCGGAAACAGTTGGCTAAAAATATTAAAAAAATGCATTGTCAACGTGTTCTGAGCTTTTCTGAAAGTTTCAAATGTCTAGCTAATCGGAAAGTCAGTTAAATTGCAAGATTTGTCTAAACCGTTTTTGAGTTATTACCGTTTTTTGATACATTATGGCCAAATTTTTGTCATTATGAACCTAATTTTCCTAAATATCTCCAAAACGGAAAATCATAGAAAGTCCAAAAAGGGAGGTGCACAACTAGATGTTATAAGAAACCTATGTACCAATTCGCAACTTTCTACGTCCAACCGTTTTTGAGTTATGCGACATACCCACACACAGACACACACACACATACAGACGTCACGAAAAATCGTGTAAAATCCCTTATATCTCTAAAACGAGAGCTCGTGTTAAGATGACACTTGCAGGTGTGCAACTAGACATCATGAAAGTCACACGTATAAATTAGCAACATTCAGCGATCATTCGTTTTCGAGCAATGTGAAATACAAAATCCATTTCGCAAATCGGGATTACTATACTTCCTTATACTTTGTATAAGGAAGTAAAAATACAGTATAATAGCTAACTATTATTATTATTTTAAACTAAAAACATTTTTAAAAAGTCTTTGAAATTATCAGCATTAAAAAAATAAAATAAGAAAAAAGTTTTTTTTTTTTTTTTTTTTTTCTATTGAGAAAAGAGTTATGAGATAAGCTGATTGATTTCAAAATTTAGTTAAACGTTCTACTTCAAATACAGTACAAGATCCATTATCCAGCAATCGCGGGACCAACCTGATTCCAGATATCAGTCTCTGTCGAAAACAGAAATATCATGTCTGCAAAAGCTATCCCCAGTGCTCCACCCTCCTTTAACCACAAAATGACTTATCAAAAAACTATACTGATAACTTAAACAATGCATTAAGCAGAAAAGAAAAAAAAAAAGTATACTTACTTATCTGTAAAAGAAATTACTATAATAATAATATCCTCCTCACATTAGCAAATTATTTTTTGCTTAACGCTGCAAATATATTATTTTTTTTAATACTTAGGATTTTATTAACAATAAAGTTTCTTGAATCTTAATACAGAAATATGTTCCTGTAATCAAATTCGTTCATTCGTTTCAATTGTTTTTGGCTTTGTTTAAAGAAACTTAGACTGCAGCCAGGGTTGGAAAAAACCCAGTCCAGTGGGGTTTTGGGGAGTTTTTCAGAATATTTTTGAGTTTTATCAGAGTTTTCAGGAATATTTTCTTCCTTCTTTTTTTTTTATATATTAAGTATAATTCATAATAAGATAATTAAAAAAAATTAAATATTAATTATTCATTAACATAAAAAAATTTTTAATTTATAAAGTAGTCTTAAATTCAAAATTTCTAAAGTATTTTTATAATTAACAGTTGTTTAAATATTCTAAAATTTTGTTTATCTGCCCTTTACAACAAAAAACTGGTTTTTAATAATTTGTGTTTCTTTATTAAATTTTCCATAGTCATTAGATTCTCATAAATATTTTTAATTATTGTCCCTCTACATTACTGTGCACTGTTAAAGTTTACAGATTTTTTTTTTTTTTTTACATTCCTTGAGTTCCACAGTTTTCTTTGTATTAATAAACAACTCTTATTTTTATTCTGTTTTAATAAGATAATTATTTTTTTCCATGGGGGATATTTCAGGAATTTTTTTTTTCTACAGAGCAGTTTGAGAACCTCCAATATTTCTGAAAATTCTGTGTTTATGTTCTAATAATGTATATAATATTTGTCTTACATTTATATGTTTATTGTAAGTTAGATAAAAGTGAATTTTAAATAAAGATTTTGAAAAAACCCACTTGGGTTTTTTCGGGTTGAGCAAAATGAAGCCAACCCTGACTGCAGCAGAGTAATGCGATTCAATGTATCGGTACTTTTAACAGATAACTTTTTGTATCAGAACTTCGTTTTTGTGTTTCAGAACTTTGTGTTTGTTTCTGCGCCAGCCACTCGTATGTGTTTATCAAATTGAATTGGTTTATCACATTGGAATCGGATAGGAATGTTTTTGGTTTTTTAAAAGAATGGTTTTGTGACCCCTTTTCGAATTTCATATTTCGGCTAAGCTTTGATAGCAGGCACCCACTGGTGATTCGTTACGCAGTGATGTGATTTGGTGTATCGTACACTTTTCACTGATAATCTTTTCGCATTGGAACCTCGTTTTGAAGTCAGAACTTCATTTTTCTTTTCGCACCACATCAGCCACTCGTTTGTGTTTATCATATAAATATGATTATTATTTTTTTTTTTTTCTAAGATCTGAATGCTTTAAAAATACAAGGAAAACATCAGTTTTAAACAAGAAATATATTTTTAATTTTTTTTTTCTTCCTTTCAGTTAGAAATTAAAAAAAAAAAAAAAAAAAAGAATGAAAATTACGTGTCTCTTGGGACCAGCTACAATAAATTTTTCACTTAATGCCTTCGATTTTTCGTGTAATTTATGCACTATAACGCGTAAACAGCCATCATAACTGGAAGAATGCTACTCACTCGATCTTCTCCTTTTACACCCAGAGCTTACAGTGAATCCACTTGATTATGCAAATGAGATTGTTTTCTTTTTCACTTGTAATGTCACAATTATCATTCTTTGTACTGTCACAATGCTTCAAAATGTGAATTAAATATTGTTATGTTCGAAAATGCTAAAATAAACCTGTTATTTATTACATATAATTTTAAGCAATTTGACAGTACTATGCCACTCAGCAGGACTTTCTTTTTTCTCAGTATTTTTCAGTGCATTCTTTGAAATGTCTATCTACAAATTTTCGATTCAATCCATATCTTAGCTACAACTATAGAGTTGCTCTGAATTGACCAAGTTTAATTACAATCACCCTGCATATATATATGGTTATACTTATCCAAGACAAATCACTACAATGTATGGAAACATTATGGAAGAAATTAACAATAGAGTTAAACTTGCATGGGAAGCATTTGGAAGAAATAGTGCTATATTCAAATGTGACCTTCCAACTTGTTTGAAAAGAAAAGTTTTTGACCAGTGTGCTTTGCCTCTATTAACTTATGCTTCAGAAACATTAACATATAAATCTATACAAAAACTTCAAACAACCCAGAGAAGCATGAAGAGATGTATGTTAGGATTCACCTGAAGAAAAAGAAAGTGAAACATGTGAATTAGTAAGCAAACCAAACTTATGGATGTCATTTGCCAAGTAAAGAAGTTAAAATGGAGCTGGGATGGGCACCTTGCCAGAAGTAACAATGGTAGACAGACCACTAAAGTCCTATTTTGGATACTGAGAGATGAGATCGTCAAGTTTGGAAAAGCAGAATGAAGAAGAATTGCAGGAAATAGTGCAGTTTGAAACCACCTCGGACAGGCATTTATCCTGCAGTGGATTGATAAAGGCTGAAATTAGTGATGATGATCATACATACATGAAAGAATAAAAAAGAAATATTTTATAATAGATACATGAAAATCTTATTCAAAATCTGTATCAAAAATAATTTTCAACTTTCACAAAGCAATCTATATAATATATAAAATTGTTTCTGTCCTGAGTGATTCATCATCACTCAGCCCAACCCCTGGACCTAGAAGCATAAAATTTTGTGACAAAGTTCCTTCTATTACGTAGACATCCACTAAGAAATGATTTTACAAAATTCACTGCCAAAACGTGATTTCACATGCACAAAACATGATTTCACATAATCCTATGTATCTCAAACAAAAAAACAGATATACGAGAAATTTTAGCTCTAAAATATAGCTAATACAAATATCTAAAAACAAATCTCTGGAATTTTTAGAAATTCAGCCCCTAAAGAGGGGAGGGGGGCATAACGTGATTTCAAATTAATCCTTGATATCAAAAACAAACAAAAAAAATATATATGTGAGAGTTTTGCTCTAAAATATAGCTCACACAAATTATCTAAAAACCAATTTCTGTAATTTCAGAAATTAGTCCCAGGTGGGGCAAAAAGAGGGAGGGGGGGGCTATGGGAAAAAAAAAATAGAAATAGAGTTAGACCATTCAAAATTGGTACAGATAGGTTTTAGAAGCCTGCAAGTTGAATGAGGATATTTTTGAAAGTAAAATTATTAGAAGAGGCAGGAAGCATAAAGGGAAAAAAAAAAAAAAAAATTAGAGTTAGATTGTTCAAAATTGGTACATAAGAGGTTTTTGATACCTACAAATTGAATGCAGATATTTTTGAATTTATAAAATTTTTAGGACAGCTGGAAAAGGGCAAACAATAGAAATAGAGTTAGACCGTTCAAAATTGGCACATATAGGTTTTAAAAACAAAATTTATTAAAATCTTCCAAGTAACATATTTTTTAGTATAAAATGATCATTTTGTAATTTTGTTTAACATGAACATTACAACAATTATATAAAACTCATTTTAAAGGAAAAATTACATAAGCAAACTTATTACATGGCAAAAGACATATATTTAAACCTTTTTTTCAGTAAAACTAAAGACAGTGAGTGACCAGTGTTCTCAAAAACCTGCAACAAAAAATTTACTTTACTAAAAATCATCTACTGACAAAAGGTACTTCATTATTGCCACTATCAAACACTGCATAGAGACACTGCTAGATCTACTAGATGTAGATTTAAAAATTTACCATCATCATTTCATTGTTGCATGTTTATAATATTCAGCATGAATTGTTACTTTCTTTCACCTTTAAACTATGCCAAAACCCACAGAAAAAAAAAAAAAAAAAAAAAACAGTAGACTTATTGCATTTAATGGAAATAAAATATAATTTTTTTTTTTTACTTATGTACATTTAAATAAGTACTTACCTCAACAAATTACATAAAACATCAAAATGCTTAAAAATGAATCCCTCTGGATTGTCATATAAAGAACGTTTTAATTCTATAAAAAGAAAAAAATAATAATAAGTCAATATTTTATAAACTACATAAACAGTTTAAAACTAATTTTTAAAATCCGGTTTGATTCCACTCGAGTTTCCAAACGTTAAGTAATTAACGGTTGTATAAATAAATTAAAGTAAGAGAAATCGCTAAACACGCAAAAGAGAAAATTATAATAGGGTATATGAGTACTTTTCTTCATATAGTATGTTGTTTAGTTTAACGCAATTGCGCTTCAAATAATTTGAGCCCAAAGATCATAATGATAAATTTTCGTTGTGTCCCTATAAAAATTTGTAAGTGCTAGACTCACCAAAATCTATAAAGTTTGTGTGATGATTACCTATAACTTGCATATATAAATTTTCAGATCAATCAGGTGAGGTATTTAGACGCTATTGCATTTTAAATAATTTGAGTCCATAAGCCACAATAACAACATATTTTTCTTTGTGTCTCTGTAAAATAACTATAAGAATTAGATTCACCAAATCTATATGGTGTCTGTTACTGTTACCTGTAATATTGAATTTTCAGTTCATTCAAATAAAGAGTTTAAATGCCATCGCACTTTAAATAATTTGAGTCCATAGGGTATAATGACAAAGAGATTTTTTTTTTGTGTCCCTGTAAAAACCTATAAGCGAAGAGAAGAATTCACCAGAATCTTTATGCTTCATGCGACAGTGACCTACAGTACCTATGTAAATTTGCAACTCAATCAGATAAGGCATTTAGACGCTAATGATTTCAGCCCATAAGCCATAATGATAAGGATTTTTTTGTTGTGTCCCTGTGAAAAACTATAAGTATTAGATTCACCAAAAGCTATACAGTTCGAACAACGGTGACATCTAACACGTACATAAATTAACGCTATTGCACTTCGAATAATTACAGCCCATAGGCCATAATGATAAAGAATTTATTGTTGTGTCCCTGTAAGAAAACTATACGTGCTAGATTCACCAAAATTTATGTACTTTGTGCAACAATGACCTAAAGTATGTGTGTAAATTTGTTGAAAATTTTGCTTTTTTCTGTATTATTTCTCTCTTAGTTCCTGCTCTACTTAAGTTTATACTTGTGGCAGTGAACATTTAGTTTGAAAAATATTGTTTCATAATCATAGTAATTTTGAGTGAGTTTAAGTTATTCAGTGGTTATATAATTAATTTTCATATTTAAAGTACTTAAACTTTTATAAAATATACTAAAAGAGTTTTATTTATACTCTTTTCTTACCTATTAAATTTAATCTTCTGCTGGAGTATAAATAGCATCGTTAACGTAAATAAGACATGATTTGTTTTGATACCATCATTAAAATTACATCATCTAAACTTTGTATTAATATAACTATAATTGCAGTATGTATATAGGTGGTGTTCAAACGATTAGATTACCAATTTCCAGATGGTGTCCTAAGATGCTGGATCTCTGAGTGGTCGTCTGCTACCTGCTTAACTGCAAGTTTAACAGTGAAGGTTGGTTGGTTGTAGGCTTTAAGGCCGATTGACTCCTGATGTGTCCTAGGCCTAGAGGGGGAATGCCCTCCGTGGGGGTCTTTCTAAGGGGTCCTAGCCCGTATTTACGCAAGTTTCGGAGGAAACCACTTTAACAGTGAAGGAATATACTAATCAACTAGTTGTTTGGTATAAAAGGAGATGACATGTTGGATGCATTGCTTTTTCCTTTCAAAATGTCCGACGTTTTGACAGTTTGCTTATGTTGCATTCTGTTTTTTTTTTTTTTTTTTTTAATCGTTATGGTTTAGTTATTTATCTTGTTTTATTAAAGCTCTTCAGTTAGAATTACAGTGAACCTGTCCTTTCTCAGTAGCGTCATAATCTCATAATGAAGCTATGCTGGACATTATTATGACGTTTTCGAGTAGTTCGACTGGCAATGCAACGTCAACAAGTGACTGGTTTCAAGCTGTGATTACATTCTTTTACTATTTACTCCGGACAGTGTTTTCTTATTAAAAGTTTAAGTTACATGGCAAAAGACCATGATTATATATAAATTAAAATTCACTTAACAGTATACTTAAGATTAATTTAATAAAAGTTTATCAACATCCTGTTTAAATGAAACTAAGTTTTTTGAAACATTTGCCTTGCAATGTTTTAATGTCAAAGTAATATTGTTAAGTTTGTGAATTTAAATAACCTTTTATCTATTTACCATGTTAATTATTGTTTACTAATTCTGTTGCAATAAACGTCAGCTTTTTTAAATTAAAACTGTGTTTTTATTGGAGCTCCACTTTTACATGTTATAGATCACACATAGTGAGCTACACTGTGTACTTTGCCATTTCAAATTTAACAATTTGATAACAGTTTGAGCCCTTCCTTATTCATTTTTTGTGATATATATACATATATATTCATTTTTTGTGATATATATATATATAATTTTTTTTTTTTTTTGCAGTTCTCAATTAAAGTATTTTTTTTTTTTTAATTCCATTAAATATGGCTATAAATTTAGTCTCAGGAATTGAAATATTGGGTGCTAACAATTATGTGACATGGTCAAAAGCCCAGTGGCAGAAACACCGCAACATGGCGACATAGTCGCGGACACAGGAAAACAGCTTGTGGACAATTTTTGTCTGCAACTTTCGGATAACAATCCACTTATAAAAATTTCTGTATCAAAACTAAAACTTTTATTATTTATAATTATTTATACTGTGTTGTGTCAAATATTGCTTTAAAACATTTAATTGAATGAGATGAATTGAATGAATACAACTGTTTATACTATATTGTTCTGTAGTAAAATTACATTCGTGTATTGTTGCAAGAGATCACCACTAATGTTAAGCCCTCCCCCCCCCCTCCCTATCAGCTTCCAGGCTTTTTGAGTGTAAGCCATTTTTACCCCTTGATTACATGCAAATTTTGCAGACAGATTATGAAATTTTAAAAGCCTGTCGCAGACAGCTATAAAACTTTCTGCCACTGGGGTCAAAGGTTATAAAGTTTATCTTAATTGAGAAATAGGAGACAATGCCGGTGATAAATGCAGAATTAGGCATAACCTCTAAGCAGGTTAATGATTTTAATGGCTGTAAAAGAACTGCTTTAGCTACCTTGTATTTGAATATTTCTCCAGAATTTAGAGCGTTAATCGATGATTGCATTCATGATTGCACCAGTCTGTATCAGCATGGAAGATTCTCCAAGAAAATTTTGTGTCTGACTCAAGAACCATACAGATGTTTTTTTTTTTTTTTTTTTTTTTTTCGGAACTTTCATAGTGTTTAATATCGTCAAATGAGTCCATCAACCTGTATGCTACAAGACTTAAGGGTTGTTGAGTTTTTTCCATAGTGGAAAAAACCACTGGAAAAAACCTGGTTAAAACCGTCCCGGACAAAATACCGTTTTGTCCACTATTAATTATTTGAGAGTACTAAATTAAGAATTACCTTTATTCTTTCCATATATATAAAACAATTCTTTATCATTATGTGTATGTGAGCGCTCGTGAAATACAGTCACCTGGTCGCCATTGGCAACCGATATTTAACTAGTAATAATGTTTTCAACTTTAAGGAAACTTTATATATATATATATATAAATATTGGTGAAAGAATTCTTCCCAAAATCGGGCTCCAATTCTACTTTCGCTGTTTTGATTCCTGCTTCTATCACCACTTTTTGAGACACTGTGTTGAATTAGGGAATTTACACATCTCTGTGCATGTTTCCCAACTCAGTGTTAAATTATTGCACCGTTTTAGGGAATTGGTTTACACTGCTCCTGTCTGTGCATGCTATCGACCTGGTGCTGAATTATTGTACCTGTGTACTGATGTATCATTGCCGATGGTGTATTGATTTAGTGAATAATAAAACCAGTTTCATGATGTTAAATTTAAACAGGCGTTTCCTGATGTAAAAAAAAAAAAAAAAAAAAAAAAAACATTCAAGCCTAATAAATAATTGGTATATAGAATCTTAATTTCTATATTCAAGTAAATTTTGAAATGGAACAAAAAAAAAAAAAGAAAAGAAAGAAAACGTTGGAGAATATTTTTTTTTTATGGGCTAACAGAATTTTTTATTGGCGACCATATTTTTTAATAAATTTCCTGAACCCTGTGTATGTGAATAAAATCAATTTAAATATTTCAAAATAGACATGAATGATTGAAACACACATGTAAAGGTAACAATATTTAATAAATAAATATATCTATTTCTAAGGGTGGATTGGATACAAAAGTTATAGTTTCAATTTTAATTCCTCTCTTTTTCCCCTCACTGCTTTCAACTACATTGTCATCTCCTCCCTCATAGTCGTAAACACCTTTAAAAAATTTGTTATTAAGCATGATGAAATGAATAATTCACATATCTTTCATGGAATTTTTTACTCTCTGAAAATACAGAGGTAAGGAAAGTATTGTAATCATGACAAAAATTTAACTTGTGATGTTGGTGTATCTACATGTTTTGAGGTTCCATGAGTTCATTTTTGCTATTTTACGATAATGTATGTATATCTGAGTAGAAAGAACACAATATTGTCTAAATGCTTTGTTCAAATGAGCTAAAAGTTGGTGCATATGTTATAGGTTGTCGTAGTACAAACTGTATACATCTTGGAGAATCTAGCACAGTTTTATTTATTTATTTTTTAACCAGGACACAAAGATAAATTCTTTATCATTATAGTCTATGGGCTTAAATGATTTAAAGTGTGATAGCATCTGAATTCCTTATTCAATTCAGCTGAAACTTTTATATAAATGTTATCAGTCACTGTCGACTGAATTGTATAGATTTATTTTGGTGAATCTAGCATTTATAGTTTTTTACATGAAAATAATGAAAAATTCTGTAATATTACGGCCTATAGTCTGAATTTATTTAAAATGTGATGGCATCTGAAGCCTCATTTGATTGAGTTTTGAATTCATATACAAATTATAAGTATATGTCACACAAACCGTATATATTTTGGTGAACCTAACACTCTTAGTTCTTTTACAGAGATACACAAAAAAATTTGGATGCATTCCGTTCCATTAAACAATATATTATTTAGGGATGAAACGGATAGTGATTTTGCCGGATACCAGATATCCGGAGCTCTTGTGCCTGCCGGATACGGATATCCGGCATTAGTTTTGTGTTTTGTATATTTCTTTTCTTTTTCTTTATTTTAAAACAATAAAATATAAACAGATTTCATATACTATTCTTTTAAAAACATTTTAAATATAATTTACTTAAGCACATTTAATATTTTATTTATTTAGGCAATATTACCATGAAGAATAAAACTAAGCTTAAAGGGTCATTCCATGCCAAATCAACCACTCACTCAACCTGACCCCCTCAGATTTCTATGAAACTTGCAGGAATCACTCTCCTTGATGATATAAATGAGAATATATTTAAAAAAAATTTTATCTTGTTCGATTTTTTTTAAATAATTTTTTTAAATTTCAAAAAATCAGCATTTTTTAGCTTGTATAAGCATTTTTAATCTCAAATTTCTCAAGTTGTATAAGGGATAGCAAAGTTTATGACCCCTCATTTTAAAGAGTATTTCACAAGGTTTAATTTGATATGCAACATCATTATGTTGGGTAAAAATTTTAAAAATTATTAAATTTAAAAATTTTAAATCTAAAAAATTTCAAAGATAGTGTTTTTTAAAAAATTTGAAAAAAATATATGTTTTTGGTTATACTAAAAGCTATATAACCTGAAACTTTTAGAGTGGGATCTCTATGGGATCAGGAGTTATGACAAAAAACCTAGCTACTCTACATGGTAAATTGTATTACAATAATCATATAATATGCTTACTTTATAAAATACCTGTTAATTAAAATTCACACATACAGTATTGCATGCTAATATACAATTAAACATGGGGGGGTGGTCAATATTCAATGTAATTGTGCTTAATAAAAAATAAACAACAATTTTTTTGATAAAATTTTGTTAAATTATTTAAAAAAAAAAAAAAAAAAAAAAAAAAAAAATTTTTTTTTTTTTAAATTACTGTGAGTTTTATAGCTGGAATGTTTTAGAGTAGGTTCTTACTGCGATTAGAAATTATAATAAAGAAACAAAGATACGTATAAATACATTGTTCAGTTAAAATTACTGGAAGCTTTACGACATCCAATACATGTTTTTACAAATTTGGCTATATCTCAAAATGTTTTCATTTATTATAAATGAAAACATATATAAATATAAATTTTTTCATTATTACAAATCACAAACTTTTTTTATAATAATCATGGCCAGCTTTCTTGAATGGGTTATAGCAATATATAGAAAAATGTTTTGGATGTACTAGGTTTACTCATCTTTACACAAAGTCTTAATGATCATACAAATTTAATCATACATTTAATCATAAAAATCATACTAATTTAAAGTTGTAAGAAGAAATAAAATTTCTTACATCACAAAAGTAAAAACTAAATAGAATTGTTTAAATTAAATATGCCAAAAATGTTTGATTAAAAAAAAAAAAAAAAAAAAAAGAATGCTTATTTTACTTCTACTTAAAAGAGTATGGTAGGGTTCCCATGGGTCAGGGAGAATCTGGAAAAGTCAGGGAATTTGAAATTATTGAAAAAAGTCAAGGAAATGTCAGGGAAAAATCACAAATATTGTCTAAAAAGCTGGGAAAATGATGATATAAACCTGGAAAATGCTTTTTGAGCATTCAGTGTATGTTGCGGGTTACATGACTATGCTGTCTTTTATGTTGCAAGCTGTTTTATGTTTTACACTGTGAGCCTACCTTTTATGTTGCAAACCAAATTTCATGACTTGAATTTTCTAAAAATAGACCTGGAAAAGTCAGGGAATTTTATTTTTGAAATTGAGTTGGAACCCTGGTATGAACCCAAAATCACAACTAACTTTTTCTACATTGAGATCTCAGAAGAGATATAAAAAATTAAACTACAGTGGAGATGCAGATGAGTCATATGCCAGCAACAACATAAATAAAACAATCTTTAAATAAAGACAATTTTGAAACAGAACATCTCTAATTAGCAAATGAATTGATTATTATTTACTTACTTATGATTTATGCTGTCATTAATTTGTAAGTGTAGTAATTTATTATCTGAATGGCTTCTGATATAAATTTATAACCTTATATTGTAATCATTTTGTAATCTGTCTTTAAAAAACTGCGTAAGTTTTAAAACCATCACTAATGATTATAATCTTAAAAATTTGAAACTTGTAGAATTACACACACATTTAAAAAAAAAATCAAATAATTAAAGTTTTAATGATCTTAGAAATTTTCCTGAAGAAAACTTTTTTTTACTATTTTACTAGTCATAAATATGAACTTTCAAAATAATGTCTTTTATCAAGTAAGCATATTATATGGTACAATTGAACCTCGAAAACCCGGACATCCAAAAATCCAAAAATTTCTAAAATCCAGAAGATTTTTCAATTTTAATTTTAAAATAAGACTTAGCTGTATCTTATTTCCATATTTCTTGTGCTATGCAGTTTAAAATTTGTTTAATTGAACACTGAATACATAAATTTGAACATAATCTGACATATTTTTATATTGTTTGATTGTGAATTAAAGATTTTATTTTTTTTACAAAAAAGGTAGGTTATAAAATGGAAAAAAATAAAATAAAATAAAAAATAAATAAAATTATAGTGAAAAATAATTACTGAAATATTAAAAAAAAAATGTTTATTTAGTTTATTAGCAGTTATTTAGGAGGCATTATCAATCGTTTATTATATTTTAGTGTAATATATCTGTTTTAATTTAACATAGGTCTTTCATTATATTTATATTTTAATTAACCAATTTGATTTGTTGTTTATTTTCATTAACATAAAATTGCAGTTTGTATGTTATTATAATATCACAAAAAATTAGTTTTCAATAAATCTCTAAAATCTGGAATCGCCGTGGTCCTGCCAAATCCGGATTTTTCGAGATTCAACTGTAGTTATAATACAATTTAACATGTAGAGTAACTAAGTTTTTTGTAATAACTTCTGATCCCATAGAGATCCCACTCTAAAAGTTTCAGGTTATATAGCTTTTAGTATAACCAAAAACATATATTTTTTTCAAATTTTTAAAAAAACACTATCTTTGAAATTTTTAAAATTTAATAATTTTTAAAATTTTTACCCAACATAATGATGTTGCATATCAAATTAAACCTTGGAAAATACTCTTTAAAATGAGGGGTCATAAACTTCTCTATCCCTTATAGAACTTGAGAAATTTGAGATTGAAAATCCTTACACAAGCTAAAAAATGCTGATTTTTTGAAAATTAAAAAATTAATTTAAAAAAAATCGAAAGAGATAAAAATTTTCTAAAAATATATTCTCATTTATATCATCAAGGAGAATGATTCCTGCAAGTTTCATAGAAATCTGAGGTGGTCAGGTTGAAAATTGAAATTTTTTGGTTGATTTGGCATGGAATGACCCTAATATACACATGCCTATACTTGCAGTTTGTCATGAAAAGTATTGTCACAAAAATATAGGTTTTGTTCAGAATTAATAAACTAAAACTTATTATTTACATATTTTTTTACAATACTAGTATTAAAAAAATGAAATAAAATATTTTACTAATATAATCATAGTTGAAGGGTTATTTTCATAGAAAAACTAATAGGTTGTGTCAATTACAAAACTTCCTGCTATATTATTCTATATTACAGTGCCACTTACTGTTTAATGTGTACAAAAGTTTTACCATACCTTCTCACAATAAATATTTTGCATATGGAGTTCGTTGCAATTTTAATCAACAGATTCTAAGATAAAGACTTGTGAAAAATCATAATAGCGGCTACACCTATGGGCTGATATACATCTAAATAAGGTCGACATTCGTTCTCAAACTGGTTGTCGTACATATCAAGTTTTATGCACTTATGTCATAAAAGTTGAGACTTAGCCTATTCATGAGGTAAATTGCAGGGCAGTATTGCCACCTGTTGGCCGATTTATGTCCAAAATAAATCACAATAGTGTTTCATAATGGCTGGCTTTCTCACATACCAAGTTTTGTGCAACTATACACAATAGAATCTAAGGTATAGCCTTCTTGATTGGTTTTTTTTTTTTTTGGGGGGGGGGGAGGAGGGGGGAATTTTCGTATAACAGCATTACCTATCGGCCAGCATGCACCCAGATTGAATCAGCATAATTTCTCACAATGCCTTTCTAACATGAAGCTTCATGTAATTATATGCAATAGAACCTAAGATATGGCCTTCCCTAAAATTGCAAGAAGCACTGTATAGCAGCACCACCTGCTGAATGATTGGCATCAAAAGTTGATAGGCACTAATATATGCCAAGGTGCATATACATATATATTTATGAAATTATTCTGTTCAGTAGTTCCTAAGATATAGCCTTTCTTTAAGTTGCATAAATCGCAGTGCGGCAGCATCACCAGTTGAGCCATATGCACCAAAAGTTGATAGGCACTGATTTATGTCATGGTGCAACTACATATTATGTATATGTAATTATATGCAGTAGTTTCAGAGGTACAGTTGGACAGAATTTTTGTCACATACACACAGACAGATTTTTAAAAATTGATCAAACCAGGTTCAGAACTTCTTAAAATGTGTAAATCCATCGAAAACCAGAAGTTGAAAATTTTTATGAATTCAATACTTTTTTAAAGACATTTATAAGAAAACAAAAAAAAACTAAAAGCTTTAAACCAGTATCAGTAACCAGCAGGGTTGTTATTTCGTCCACTTTTTTGTCAAAAGTCCGGGATGCTGGACAAAAGTGGACAAAACTGGAAAAAACCACACAAAACTGGACAAAATAAAATCCACTGAACTGTACATGTTCAGTGCATAAAATTATTCTGTTAGAACAATAAATTGCAATTTTAACTTTAAATTAGCAATTTTAGTAATATAATAGAAATATTTTATTAAAAATTAATAATTTGATTAATGAAAAGTGTGATTTCATTTTAATCACGATAAAAAAATCATGAAGAAAATGCTGATTACATTAGTTTACAGTTTGTAGATGTAACAAAGTAAATCTGTTGTGGTGGACTATTATAATATCATACTGGATATTAAGAAAAAAAAAGTTATTTAAAGCTATATCTAAATCTTTAAAAACAAAAGAAATAGACACAGCTGTTTAGCCAGAAAAAGATTTCATGCACAATGTTGAGTTATCTTCAGTACATAATGTTGACAATTAAAAATGAAGAATAACTTAATCCCCCCCCCCCCCCTCAACACCTGTATCCCTCCTTGAAAGAGATTATTTTTAATATTAAAGTTTTTCACAAACGACGTGATTAATTAATAAATAGACGATTATAATCTGAAAAATAATTTAATTTGTTTCTTTGCCATTTTGTACTTAACTTGAAAATATATTATTTAACATTTCTATACTAGGTTTAAAAAAAAAAAAAAAATCTCATAAATGTAGATAGAAGGTTTTTATCAATTTATGGCCATAAGTCCTTTCAAAGCAAAGGTTTCATTTCTATATAACATTTTATTTGCAATATCAACGTGTCATTTTTTTATTCAAAAATTTAAAAAATCAATTTACGATTTTAAACATATAAAGCTACAAATTTAATTAAATAAACAAAAAAACCTTACTTTAGCTTTACCGATGTGACACTTTTTGGCGAAGTACTTTCTTATGGCGCCATATCCTGAGAAAGGAGAAAAGAAGTTAAAACACCTACAGAAAATCTTCAGAAGCGCACAGAATGGAGTGACCGACGATGACGATGAGGGGGGGCCCCCTAATAAGAAAGTACTTCGCCAAAAAGTGTCACATCGGTAAAGCTAAAGTAAGGTTTTTTTGTTTATTTAATTAAAAAATCAAATTTACATACTTAATCATTTAATAATTTTATATTTTTATTTTAATTTTGAAAAAAAAAAAATGTTACTTGGTAATAGAAATTCCAGATTAAAAAAAAAAATACAAAATTAAATTTCACTTCTACATAGAAAAGTTATTTATTTTTCACAAATGTCTTTAATAATATAAATGTGACATATATGTATATGACTGTATATATATATTTCATTCGTATTTCCGTTTCCGCTGAGTGTCGAGGTGTTCGTTTGATTTTCCGTTTGCGTCACTTCAGACTCTACCGAGTCTCTTGATATGTATATAATAATGATGATTTATTAAACGTAGTAGAAGCCAAGCAACAGATACAAGATCACTAAAATATCAATGACCAATAAGAATAAAAATTTCTGTATGAAGGAGAAGCTCAGAAAAATGAAAAAAATTCATCTATAATCAATTGATAAATATGCAGAAACTTTAAGAGAAATAATAAAAATGTTAAGCGACTCTAGTCGACTTTCTGAACATTAAAGTAATTCACTGTTGTTTAAATAAAATAAAGTAAGAGAAGTCATTAAATAAAAAAAAAAAAAAAAAAAAAAAAAAACGAGAAAATTATAATAAGTGTTTGATTATTTGCACCCAAACAATATATTGTTTAAAATGGAATGGAATGCATCCAAATCTTTTGTGCATCTCTGTAAAAGAAATAATAGAGTTAGATTCACCAAAATGCATACAGTTTGTGCGACATATACTTATAATTTCTATATGACAGGGTTGCCACACTACCTAGAAAAGTCAGGGAATTGAAAATTCGATTCTAAAAGTCAGGGAATTTGAATATTTTAGCCAGAATTTGGAAAAGTCAGTGAATTTCACATGATGACTGCCAAAAAATAAACAGTTTTTCTGCCAACGTAAAGTCATTTTTCTATTTCTCTCTCTCTCTTTAGCTTCCTCCATTTGTTTTAACCCCCACCCCCACCCACCCTTCTTTTTCGCTCATGAAAGAAAATTCTTATCTCACTCATAAGCAACATATTCTATCACTATATGTAATTTTTATCATATGTAACTTTGTTTTCAAGTGGTACCATAATTATTTTGCCCACAACACAGCCAATGCTCAATATACGATTAGACTGGGATTTTCTTAGACTATTTCTGGAAAAGTCAGGGAATTTCATTCTCCTATTTGAGTGGCAACCCCATACTTGCCAACCAATTTTGATAAAAAAAGGGAAGATTTTTGTTGAAAAACCAGAAGATTTCATAAAAAAAGGGAAGATTTTTTTTTTTTCTCTTTGACGCAATAAACAATACAGTTTTACAATTTTAATATTTAGAAGAAATCTATAAAAACGTTTTACTATAGATTGATTATACTAAATACATAAAGTTTTAAATGAAGTTATTCCTCTTCAACATATAAATATCTACAAAACAGAATCTGTAAGAAATTTATTTAACAATAGACAAAAAAACTTAGTTAAGTTAAAGTATAACTAATTTTTTAAATAAATATAGAATATGATTTTGTGTATGTACATTAATCATACATATAATCATACATATAGTAGCAGTAGCTAATTATCCGTTTCAAACGTGCATAAAACCAACTGAGTATTAATATTCTAAAATTGATTTGGGAAAAATTTTCCTACCTGAAAAAATTATTCTTCATTTTTCCCCCATGTTTACACATTTGGTATAAATATGACATACAAATATTTCATTTAATTGAGGAAAAATAAACAGATTCATTAAATTCAGCAATAAAGATCTAAAAATAATTACATATGTGAGAAATATTGAGCACTTCCATTGCTTTATTGTTTCTAGAATTGATCACAATCCAAGGAAAGGATTGGGGGGGGGGGGGATAAAAAAATAATTACAGAGTTAGAAATATTTAAACTCTTTCAGCTCTACTTCTAGAATCTAATGTAATAACTTTAAAATTAATATTATTATTATTTATGTTGCAGATGGATAAAGATTAGGAAAGAAAAGACTTCTGCAGAACATTTGATTGTTGATCACTAATTGTAGATAAATAAAGGGGGGGGGGGGCAAAAAATAATTACATCAGCAAGAAATATTTAACAATTCTATTTCTTTAAATGTTCTAGAATCTCATAAAGCAAGTTTGAAATGAATATTGACATTTATGTTATGGATGGAAAAAGATTGGGATTCAGGAGTTTTCGTAGAACATTTGAGCTTTTTTTTAAAACGAACGATATCCGCGATTTTTTTTAAAAACGGAAGATTTCATCATTTGTCCGGAAGACCGGAAGATACGTTAAAAAACCGGAAGTCTTCCGGGAAAACCGGAAAAGTTGGCAAGTATGCAACCCTGTTATGAATTCAAAGCCCAATCAATTGAGGCATTCAGACGCCATCACATTTTAAATAAATTCAGACTATAGGCCATAATATTACAGAATTTTTTTGTTATTTCCCTGTAAAAAAAACTACAAATGCTAGATTCACCAAAAAAAATCTATACAATTAATTCGACAGTAGCCGATAACATGTATATAAGGTTTCAACTGAATTGAATAATCAATTCAGATGCTATCACACTTTAAATTATGTGAGCCCACAATCTATAATGATAAAGAATTTATCTTTGTGTCCCGGTAAAAAAAACAAAAAAAAACAGAAACTGTTCTAGATTTTCTAAGATGTATACAGTTTGTGCTACGATAACCTATAACATATGCACCACCTTTATCTCATTTGAACAAAGCATTTAGACAATATTGTGTTCACTCTACTCAGATATACATACATCATCATAAAATAGCAAAAATGAACTCATGGAACTTCAAACATGTAGATACACCAATACCACAAAGTCAAATTTTTGTCATGATTACAATACTTTCCTTACCTATGTTTTTTCAGAAAGTAAAAAATTCCATGAAAGATATGTGAACCATTCATTTCATGATGCTTAAGAACAAACTTTTTAAAGGTGTTTACGACTATGAGGGAGGAGATGACAATGTAATTGTGCGTGTGTGTGGGGGGGGGGGGATTAAAATTGAAACTATAAACTGTCACTTTTGCATCCAATCTTCCCTTAGAAAAATAGCTATATTTATTTATTAAATATTGTTAACTTTGCATGTCTATTTCAATCCTTCATGTCTATTTTGAAATATTTAAATTGATTTTATTCACATACACAGGGTTCAGGAATCTGTAAAAAAAAATGGTCATCAATAAAAAATTCTGGTAGCCCATAAAAAATATTCTCCACCTTTTTTTTTTTTTTTTTTTTTCTTGTTCAGTTTCAAAATTTACTTGAATATAGAAATTAAGATTCTGTATATAAAAAACAATTATTTATTAGGCTTATATGATTTTTTTTTTTATTTTTAACATCAGGAAACACCTGTTTAACATCATGAAACTGGTTTTATTATTTTCATTAAACCAATACACCATCAGGATTGATACATCATTACACAGGTACAACAGTTCAGCACATGGTCGATAGCATGCGCAGACAGGAGCAGTGTAAACCAATTCCCTAAAACAGTACAATAATTTAACATCGAGTTGTGAAACATGCACGGAGATGTGTAAATCCCCTGATTCAACACAGTGTCTCATTAAGTGGTGAGTTAAGCAGGAATCAAAACAGTGAAAGTAGAATTAAAGCCTGATTCTGGGACCAATTCTTTCACCGAAATATATTATTAAAAAAAAAAGTTTCCTTAAAGTTGAAAACATTATTGCTAGTTAAAAAATATTTTTCACCAATAACAACCAGGTGACTGTATTTCATGAACTCTCATATACACAAATTTATAAAGAATTTTTTATATATATGGAAATAAAGATAATTTTAAATTTAGTATTTGCAAATAATTAATAGTGGACAAAACGGTATTTTGTCCGGGACGGTTTTAACCAGGTTTTTTTCCACTATGGAAAAAACCGAACAACCCTGGTAACCAGTATATTTAAACCAGGCCCTCACAACATTTTCTTCTATATCACTCTACATAACAACACTACCTGCTTGTTTAACATGCACAGAAGATACTTAATCACAGCTTCTCACTAAGATTTAGCCTTCCTATTCACAGAGTAAAATTGCAGCATAGTATAGCTACCTACTGACCAATATGCACCAAAATTGAATCAACATATTTTATAAAAATGGCCTTCTCGCATATCAAATTTTGTGCAATTATACACAAATGAATCTGAGATATAACTTCCCCAATCACTGGAAAATTGCTGCATAGCCGCACACACATCAATTGGTTGATATTAGGGATGAAACGGATAGTGATTTTGCCGGATACCGGATATCGGATATCCGGAGTGCCTTTGATATCTATCAGTTGTCCTCGCACATAAAAATTAATTTTATGAATATAAATGCTTATATTTTATGTAGATATAGTTGTTAACTTACCTTTAATTTGAATTTAAAAGTTTTCTCTATTTAAACTCTATCAGCCATCTTCTACTTGCATCGCGCCATTACTAACGATGTTCTGTTTACATTGTTGCTGTTGCCAAACTTGCTCTGCATAATTTTCTTAATTTTTGCTGTTGCCACTTCTATTAAAGTAGTTATGATAAATTGTATTTTTTGGCTTTGACTGTTGAGTGGCAATGGTAATGCATTGTTTATATGTAGATTTTTGACTTGTCAGTCAGTATAAAAAGATCGCGATGCGTGTGTTAAAGGGCAGTTATCGGCAGTGTTTAGCTATGGCCTGCTAGTCTTCAATTAGATATGAAGCAGTAGTTTATGAGTAGTGTGAGTAGCTTTAAGCTGTTGATGGCCAAGTAACGATGTATGTGCTTATAGTATCGTTCCAGCTAAGCTAGTAATGCTCTTTTGCTATTGCACTTTTTTAAGAAATGATGGCTGCCGTTGTTAAGTTGTTAATATTTTACACATGTTAAGTTTCTGTTTGTTAAATTGTTCCTTGTTAAAGGTTAAATTTTCCGTCGTTCATGGATGATGGAGGTTTTGAATAAAATGATAATTGACGTCCTTTTGAGACGAGTTTGTTACATTTGATAGTTTAATTAATGTTAAATTTTGTTTAGACGCTTTTTAAGCGTCATTTGTTTAAGTTTGAAATCTTTTTAAAAGTTAATTAAAAGTTAAATGAAAGTTTCTAAATTGAAGTGTATAGTGGATGAACGTAATTGTCTTCATTTCAATTTTGTGTTATTTCGTCTTGCTTCACTTTCGCTGATCAACCAGGCGATCGCGGAAGTATATTTCTTCATCGTATTTTCCCGCTGATCAACCAGGCGATCGCGGAGGCTCTGCGACGTTTCTTGAAGTATATTGTCATCTGCTTTTTCATTGTGTTTATCAATATGCCTAGCTCAACACCTGTAAAAGGTAATCTTGTTCTTGTTAAATCTCTTGTTAAATCTAATTTCTTGATAAATTTGAAATCTTAATATATCATTATATCTTGTTGAATAAAGTTGTTTTATTTGTTAAAAACTTTGGTCTTTAATGTGTTATAATAGTTGAACACTGGTCGGGTTATTTCTATTGAAGCCCTTAAAATTTAAATCTTAATGTTTCCACTGTATTTAATCTGCTTAATAGAAATGATTTGAAACATAGACTTTTAGTTTATAATATTTGGTTATGGGCCAGTTTTTTTTGAGGGTGTCATTTTTTTAAACTTGACCAGTTGTTCTTTTCTTGTTTTCTGTATAATTGATAATTAAGTAACTATTTAAAAAAAAAAAAAATGGCTTATAATATTGTACCTCAAATTACCAAGTTAAATGCCACTAACTACTCTGGTTGGAAGTGTGATATTAAATTTTTACTTATGGATAAAAATGCTTATGATATCGTCATTGGTAACGAAACTAAGCCCAAAGTCAGTGAAACGGTATCTGAGGAGGCAGTACAAGACTTTAAAAGAAGGCAGAATGCTGCCATGTCAATTTTATATTTGAATATTGATAGTGAGTTTAAAGGTTTAATAAGTGAATGTACTGACCCCTCAGAAGCGTGGAAAATTTTAAAGGTTAACTTCCAGCCAGATAGTAGAAGTTATCATATGAAATTGTTTTCTGAAGTTATGACATGTTTTTTAGAACCTGGCGAATCTATTGGTGTTTTTGCAGCTAGAATATCTAAAATTGCTGATCAGTTAAAATCCATTAATAAACCTATTGCTGACGAATACTTATGTTTTCAGGTTTTGAGATACCTACCTGATAAATTTGATCAGGTTGTTCAACAAATTCTTCGCTGGCCTGATAAGGACTTTAACTTTAAAAATATTATTGTTGAGTTATGTGCCGAGGAAACGCGCCTTCAACTTAGAAATTTTGATAAAAGTAGAACGGAATGTTCTATTGAGGCCCAAAATGTAAAATTTAAACGCAGGCCTGTTTTTACTTGTTGGAGGTGCGGGAAAAAAGGCCATGTTATTAAAGATTGTAAAGTTAAGTTAAATAATGATCTAGCTGCAAAAGAAAAGGAAAAACCACTCAGAAGTAATTTTTCTAAGAGGGGTGGCTCCAATCAACAGTCAAAACGTGATAAAACTCCTAAAGCTCAAAATTTTATTGCAGAAGCAAATTTAAGTAGTTTTGATAGAGAGGGAAGCTGGGCTTATGATACAGCGGCCTCTCATCACTTCTGCAAAGATAAATCTTTCTTTTGTAATTTTTCTGAAATTTCTGGTGATGAGTTACACGTGGCTGTTGATGGCGTCACTTTTCCCATTACTGGCAAAGGTGAAGTAGAACTGAATTTTAATGGGACTGTTATTAAACTTTGGAACGTTTTGTATTCGCCGAACTTGCGGAAAAATCTTTTGAGTGGTTCTAGATTCGACCAGGGTGGTGCTAAATTTATTGGTGAGGCCGGCAAAATAAACGTGGTCGACAAGTATGGTGATTTCCTTTTCTCTGCTAAACTCCATGACGGGATTTATTATACATTTCCAAAAGTAATTAAAAATAAGCACAGTGTTAAATTGAATGGGGGGCAGAATTCTAATGAAAATTTAAATGATAATACTGAAATTTCAGCTTTTCCTGTAATAAAACCTGTTAATATAAAAGATTTTGATACCTGGCACCTTCGTTTTGATCATCTAAGTCCTGACTTAATTTTTAATACTATCCGTAATTCTGCTGTAAAAGGTCTGCCCAATTTAAAATCAGTTGATAATTTTTTTTGTGATCCCTGTCATGTGAGTAAGCAAAATCGTATTTCTTTCAAACCCTTAAGTCATTCTTCTTCCAAAAAACCTTTAGATCGACTTTTTATGGATACTTGGGGTCCAATTAAAATTCCTGGCAAAAAGGGTGAACGTTTTTTCTTGTCTATAATAGATGATTTTTCTGGTAGGTCATCCGTTTATCCCCTCCAGGAAAAATCCATGTGTTTTGATGTTTTTAAGAGACATGTTTTGAGGGCCGAAAGGTTTTTGGGAACCAAGTTGAAGTCGATCAGAACTGACAATGGCAAAGAGTTTGATAATGATTCTTTTAGGGGTTTTTGTAGAGAAAATGGAATAAATCATGAGCTGACCAACTTTTACACACCAGAAGAAAATGGAGTTTGTGAGCGGTTCAACCAAACCATCATGAACTGTGTTCGGGCTATGCTAAAATCCAGTGGCTTGTCTGATGATTTCTGGCCTGAAGCTTGTTTACACTTTAATTATACGTGGAACCGGATTTGTCACGGTGGGAACTCTAAAACTCCATTTGAACTCTATTCAGGAAATAAACCTTCTGTTCGACATTTAAGACCATTCGGTACGTTGACATATGTGGGTGTTCCAAAGGTTAGACGTAAGCACAAGTTAGACTCCAAATCAAAACGTGGTGTCCTTGTGGGCTATGCCTTGCGTACCCGTGGTTACAGGGTCTGGTTAGAAGACGAGAAGAAGGTTGTGGAAACCATTAATGTTTCTTTTGTTGAAAGCGGTGATGTTCTACGCAGTGGAGCGGTGATGGGCGACTCTTCTTTTGAGTTGGTGCTTGTCCCAGAGGAACAACCACGGCCCGTTGACCGGTACCTTCTTCCTGGTCCGGAGCCTGGTACCTCTGGGGTCTTGCCCAGCGAGACTGAAGTTGTCGTCCCAGCCGTCTCTCCTGTTTCTCCTGCTCCTCAAGTTACTCCGCAGACTGCTTCTCCTAACTGGATGACCAATCCCGTGTGGTACAGGAAGGTTGTGCCTCGACCTCAGGGAGAAAAGGTCGATATTTACTATTATCCTGATGGAGAGGGTAAAAGGTGTTGTCAAAGGTCACCTAATGATGTCAAAAAGTTTTGTAATTTAAATAATATTGTTTTTAACCCTGCTGATTTTGATTTTTCCAAGTTTAATAAGTTTACTGGTGTTGTTAATCCTGGTGTTATACCTTCCGCGTCCAGCACGGCTAGTTGACTAGATGTGGTGGTCCCGAGAACGTATAAACAGGCTTTAAAATCTGCACAATCTGATGAATGGCATGGGGCTATGTTGGAAGAGTTAGAATGTATGGCCACGAGAGGTGTCTGGCATCTTGTGAGACTCCCTGAGAACAAGACTGCGTTGGGAAACCGCTGGGTTTACACAGTAAAGCGTGACGAGTCTGGCAACATTGTCAGATACAAGGCCAGGTTGGTCGCGCAAGGTTTCAACCAGATCCAGGGCGAATCGTACGATGAGACCTTCTCGCCTGTGATAAACTTTTCTGTTGTTAGATTTTTTTTCTCTCTTTTAGTCTCATGTTATGGTTGGTTTAATGTACAGTGCGATGTTAAGTGTGCCTATCTGTACGCTCCCTTAGAGGATGAAATTTACATGAGGCAACCAGTTGGCTTTACTGAAAAAGGTAAAGAAGACTGGGTCTGTAAGCTGGATAGAGCACTGTACGGATTACACCAGTCAGGCAGATTATGGTTTTATGAATTAAATAAAGTATTGTTGGAACTTGGTTTTAATAAATTTGAAAATTGTAACTGTGCTTATTCATATTATGATTTTTCTGTTTTATTGGTTTATGTTGACGACATCGTTGTTTTTGCCAGGACTGAATCTCAAGCTAATGACATTTTAAGTTTGCTGAAATCAAAGTTTGATTTGAAAATTTTGGGTATCACACGCAAGTTATTAGGTGTGGAGTTTGAGTATACAGATACAGGAGTTTTGATCCACCAAAATCAATATATTGACGAAGTCGTTAAGAGGTTTCAAAATCACCGTGTACCTATCTCCTCCTTACCTATTGTTAAAGGTATCAAATTTTCAAAAAGTGATTGTCCTGTTATTCAAGAAGACATCGATGAAGCTTCTCATTTACCTTACAGAAATCTCTTAGGTTGTATTTCTTTCATTTCAAACCGTACTAGACCTGATATCGCATATGCTACCAACATTTTCTCACAGTTCCAACAAAATCCAGGTATTAAACATTGGCAGGGCCTACTTAAACTTCTTGGATATATAAAATTCACCAGTCAATATAAGCTCCATCTTAAATGCACACAGGTTAAATTAATTTCTTATTCTGACGCTGACTTCGCCGCTAATAGGGACGACTATGTTTCTATGGGTGGCCAGTTAATTCTTTTGGATAGTGCTGCTGTTTCTTGGCGTACTAATAAACAGAAAGGGATTACCATATCAACGATGGAGTCAGAATTTGTTTCTATGTGTGATTGTGTTCGTGAGCAGGACTGGTTTTATAATATTTTATGTGAATGTTCTGGCTTAAATCTTATAGAAAATAATTTTGAAATACCTACCCTATATGCTGATAATCAGGCTGCAATACGTTTTACAAAGTCCAGGATTGAGAGTTTCCATACACGTCATGTTAATATTAAACTATTTTTTATAAGGGATTGGTTTGATGAGGGCAAATTCCATATTGAATATATTTCCTCTAAATTGAATCTTGCCGACCAGTTTACGAAGCCGTTGACAAAAGGTGATTTGTTAAAATTTATAAAAGTGATCTTTATATAAATCTTTCGTGTTTGAATAAATTTCTTCGCTCTGTAGATGCTTTTCATGATTTTTTATATTATGTTATCATGGTGTGAATGTGTGTGTGAAATCGTGAGGCGCCTTGCGTATTTGTTCATTGTATATATATATTCATTTTTCATAATTTTTCATATATTGCATATATGTTCATTTCTTGTATATATACCTCATATTTACTCTTTCATGTTTGAATATTGCATCATATAATTAATGTTGTATATAATGTATATTTTTCATATCACTTTTTCTTTAGTGTATCTGCGGAGTGGGGAGTTGTTTTTCATCACTTGAAATTTTTTTGTCAATGGTTATCTAGTAATTAGTTTATTACATCACTTGTGACATTTCGTATGGACTATGGGGAATCTCATGATGGTATTTTGTTAAATTTTTTTTATATGCTGTGGTGGGGGGCAATTGATATCTATCAGTTGTCCTCGCACATAAAAATTAATTTTATGAATATAAATGCTTATATTTTATGTAGATATAGTTGTTAACTTACCTTTAATTTGAATTTAAAAGTTTTCTCTATTTAAACTCTATCAGCCATCTTCTACTTGCATCGCGCCATTACTAACGATGTTCTGTTTACATTGTTGCTGTTGCCAAACTTGCTCTGCATAATTTTCTTAATTTTTGCTGTTGCCACTTCTATTAAAGTAGTTATGATAAATTGTATTTTTTGGCTTTGACTGTTGAGTGGCAATGGTAATGCATTGTTTATATGTAGATTTTTGACTTGTCAGTCAGTATAAAAAGATCGCGATGCGTGTGTTAAAGGGCAGTTATCGGCAGTGTTTAGCTATGGCCTGCTAGTCTTCAATTAGATATGAAGCAGTAGTTTATGAGTAGTGTGAGTAGCTTTAAGCTGTTGATGGCCAAGTAACGATGTATGTGCTTATAGTATCGTTCCAGCTAAGCTAGTAATGCTCTTTTGCTATTGCACTTTTTTAAGAAATGATGGCTGCCGTTGTTAAGTTGTTAATATTTTACACATGTTAAGTTTCTGTTTGTTAAATTGTTCCTTGTTAAAGGTTAAATTTTCCGTCGTTCATGGATGATGGAGGTTTTGAATAAAATGATAATTGACGTCCTTTTGAGACGAGTTTGTTACATTTGATAGTTTAATTAATGTTAAATTTTGTTTAGACGCTTTTTAAGCGTCATTTGTTTAAGTTTGAAATCTTTTTAAAAGTTAATTAAAAGTTAAATGAAAGTTTCTAAATTGAAGTGTATAGTGGATGAACGTAATTGTCTTCATTTCAATTTTGTGTTATTTCGTCTTGCTTCACTTTCGCTGATCAACCAGGCGATCGCGGAAGTATATTTCTTCATCGTATTTTCCCGCTGATCAACCAGGCGATCGCGGAGGCTCTGCGACGTTTCTTGAAGTATATTGTCATCTGCTTTTTCATTGTGTTTATCAATATGCCTAGCTCAACACCTGTAAAAGGTAATCTTGTTCTTGTTAAATCTCTTGTTAAATCTAATTTCTTGATAAATTTGAAATCTTAATATATCATTATATCTTGTTGAATAAAGTTGTTTTATTTGTTAAAAACTTTGGTCTTTAATGTGTTATAATAGTTGAACACTGGTCGGGTTATTTCTATTGAAGCCCTTAAAATTTAAATCTTAATGTTTCCACTGTATTTAATCTGCTTAATAGAAATGATTTGAAACATAGACTTTTAGTTTATAATAGCCTTTGCCTGCCGGATACGGATATCCGGACCGGATATCCGTCGGATATCCGGCACTAGTTTTGTTTTTTGTTGTGTTGTACATTTCTTTATTTTAAACAATAAAATATAAACATATTTCATATACTATTCTTTTAAACACATTTTAAATATAATTTACTTAAGCATATTTATTTAGCATTCTATTTATTTGTGCAATATTGCGATGAAGAATAAAACTTATGTGTAACATACCCATTCCTACACTTGCAATTTGTCACAAAAATATAGGTTTTGTTCAGAATTATAAAACAAAAACTCATCATTTACGCATTTTTTACAGTACTAAAAAATGTGTGCTTGATATGTATTAAAAAAAAAAAAAATGAAACAGAATATTTTACTAATATAATCATAGTTGAAGGGTTGGTTATTTTTATAAGAAAAGGTATATATTGTGGCCATCACACACCACTTACAGTTTAAATTGTGCAAAAATTTAACCATAGCTTCACACAATAAATATTTTACATATGGAGTTTGATGCAATTTTAATCAATAGATGCTGAGATATAGGCTTGTGAAAAATCATAATAGCAGATCCACTTGTTGGCTGATATACACCTAAATAAGGCCGACATCAATTGAGCAGAATTTTTGTCACACACACACAAAAACACAAATTTTTAAAAATTGATCAAACCAAGTTCTGGACCTCTTAAATTGTGTAAATCCAGCGAAAACCAAATGTAGAAAATTTTTATGAATCCAATACTTTCATTTGAGACATTTATAAGAAAAAGTAAAAGAAAGAAGCAAAAAAAAAAAAAAAAAAAAAAAAGCCTGAAAGCTTTAATGGCTTAATATGTTTTGGCCATTATGAAACTTTCTTTTATATCGCTCGACATAACAAATCTACACGCTGTTTAACATGCACAGAAGAAACTTAATAATGGCTTTGCACAATAAAGATTTTAGATATGGAGTTTAGTGCAATTTTAATCAAAAGATTGTGAGATGTAGCCAAGTGGAGAATCATAGAAGGTGAGGAACAACAGCGACATCTGTTGGTCAATATACCCCCAAATTAAGCCAGCTTTCGTTCTCTTATCATTTATCTTGCATATCAAGTTAAGTGCAGTTAAATGTTGAGATTTAGCCTTCCTGTTCACAGGGTAAATTGCAGCATAGTATAGCTACCTATCGACCAGTATGCACCAAAATTGAATCAACATGATGTTTCATAAAAATGGCCTTCTCACATACCAAATTTTGTGTAATTATACACAAATAAATCAAAGATAATTTCTCCATTCACGGGAAAATTGCAACATAACAGCATCGTCTATTGGCCGATATGCACAGAAATTAAATAAACATATTTCATAATAGCCCTGTCCCATACTTAGTCTTTTTTTTTAATTATACACAGTAGAAGAGATATAGTCCTACTTTAAATGGGAGCAATCACAGCATAGCAGCGCCATCTATTGGGTAATTTGCACCAAAAGTCGATGGGCACTTTTTTTTTCTTTTTGTTAATGCGCAACTATGTATAAATTCATATGAAATTCTGTGCATTGACTCTTGAACTAGAGCTGCTACACAAAACTTTTGTCAGACAGACATTTTCTAAAAACGGCCAAATTCAAAACTCTGGTTAACTCAAAATGCATAAATTCACCAAAAACGGGAAATTGAAAATTTTTACGAATGCTTTCTTCTACTGAATAGAATATAGAAGAAAGTAATGATTCAAAACCAATTTATATTTTTGTTTCTTTAAATGCTTTTTACTTATTTTATATTTTTATATTCTGTACAGATTAGGAAAAAAAATTTAGATTACTTATTAAAATTCTTTAATTAAAAGTAAGTTCAGTTTTTCTAATGTACAAAATCATAAACTTTAAATAATTGAGCTTTTTTTTTTTTTTATAATAATTTTTTTTTTAATTTTTTATTCTTTAACAATCTGAAAATGAAAATACAGACTTCCTGAAAATTTAAATATTACTTCTATTTAAAGTGATTTTAATTTTTAGGACTATATTTATGCAGCGCAATGGGAAATTCTAAATTCAGGTGTTTTAGCAAGATATTCCATTAAAAGTGCAAATTTATATAAATTGGAGTGGTTTTTTTTTTAAATCCAAATCGAATAGGTAGATGACACGATTAATTGAATAGGTAATGGCACAGACAATGATGCCAGAGGGTCTGCTAGTATAAATATATAGTCACAAAAGCAACTTTCTTATGTAGGGAAAAGTGGATTGTAAATAAACAGGCAGGTTCTAGTCAATAAATGCACATTATTTGACTCATTCTCGAAACAATCTATCAGACTGCACAGTTAGTTCAAAGGAAAGTATGCAAAATTGAGAAAGATATCTGCCTCTGGCCCCTCAATTATCTCAGCAGGGGGGTTAGCATGAAGGAGATCTCTAGACTTTCAACCAGTTCGAGGATTTTGAGCCTGGTTGACCACATCAAAAGATTCTGAATAATACCACTCCAACCAACCGCTAGTGGAAACCGGCACTCTGGAAAATCCTAGCTAACTCTGCACAAAATTAAAATAGGCTTTCTATATCTCTGAAACCTGAAGCTACTTTTTCCTAATTTGTTTCCTAAAGTGGCCAAATTCGACTTTTGCAATTTTTTTTTAACCTTTACAAGCTACAACTGATCTCCCCAAAAAAAAAAAAGTCGCAAAATTTTCATCTGACGGGAATTTAAGCTTGAATTTTCTCCTCCGGATATCCGTCGGATATCCGGCTTGAAATTACCGGATATCCGTATCCGGACTGCTGATATCCGGTACCTCGTCGGATATTTAAAACTCAGCCGGATAGGCCGGATACCGGATAGTTACCGGATATCCGTTTCATCCCTAGTTGATATACACAGAAATTAAATGAACATGTCTTATAATAGCCCTGTGAAAAAGTTTTTTTTTATTTATTATACACAGTAATAGAAGCTGAGATACAGTCTTCCTTTAAACAGAAGAAATCACAGTATAGCAGCTCCACCTGCTGAGTGATTTGCACCAAAAGTTGATGGACATTTTTATTTGTTCATTTATTTATTATTATTGTTAAGGTGTAACTATGTATAAATTTATATGAAATTCTGTGCATCAACTCTTGAACTAGAGCTGCAACAGAAATTTTTTTTGTCAGACACGACATTTTCTAAAAATGGTCCAGTTGTGTTCTGGTGCCCTCAAAATGCGTAAATCCACCAAAAACTGGAAGTTGAAATTTTTTATGAATTCAATACTTCCTTCTATTTAATATAGAAAAAAGTAATAATTCAAAACGAATTTATGTTTTTTTTCTTTGTGTGCTTTTTACTTATTTTTTTAGGAATGAAACGGATAGTGATTTTGCCGGATACCGGATATCCGGAGCTCTCGTGCCTGCCGGATACGGATATCCGGCACTAGCTTTATTTTTTGTTGTGTTGTATATTTCTTTTCTTTTTCATATTTTAAAACAAATTATAAACATGTTTTACTCACTATTTATTAATAATGCTGCATAAAAAAATAACATTAATTATTTAAACATTAAAATTTTCTATTTGTTTGCGCAATATTGCCATAAAGATTAAAATTTTAAGCCTCTATACTTGTGACTTGTGCTGAAAAGTATTGTCACAAAAAGATAAGTTTCGTACAAAATTATATAAGTATAAATTAATTTTATTTACTTAATTTTTACCAAATAGTATTTAAAAAAATTGAAACACACAAAACTTTCTTCTATATTTTCCTACACAAATTCATACAGTACAAATAATTAATTTTTTTATCCTTTATAAATACAGGCGATTTTCATCTCGGAGAAATGAACTATTACACTAGATGTCCAACGGAAGTGAAATTTTACCATGCAGATGACATCCTTTCCGCTCTCGCTGGAAAAATTGCACTGTAGCAATGCCACCTATCGGCGAATATGCAGTCAATTAAATCAGCATAATGTCTCATAATGGCTTTTTCATATATTGAGTTTTGTTCAATTATACACAATCGAACTTGAGATATAACCTTTCCTTAAACTGCGAAAATTACTGTATAAAGCGCCACCTGTGGAGCAGTGTTAGAAATAAGAATTTTGAAACTAGGCGTTAAAATGACGCCTGGATTAAATTTTTTGGGCGTCAAAATGAAAAATCTAGGTGCCATCTATAATTAAATATGTATATTAAAATAATAATAATAATAATAAAGTAGAGGTGCACAACCTGCGGCCCAGTAGCCATTAATTTGCGGCCCGCCAAAGGACTTACATTTTAGGTCGCATAAATCATCAGCAGGAAAAAAAATAAATAAATAAGAGAGAAAGGAAAAGTATTTATTTGTTGCATTCGCAAAACTGGCATCTACAATTTTTTTTAATTCTAATACATATTTCTGTTTGAGAGATAAGTTTTTCATTCTATTTCTCAATAATGTAACCCATAGTATGTTCCTTAATTTTTTATTGGAAAAATCACGGAATAATCTATTGGTAAGTGGTTATATCTTTATCTATATAAGGAGATTAAAAACTAAAAAATCAGTAAGTAAAACTCCTCCCCACCCCCATTTTTTTTTTTTTAATATGTCTAAAAAAGAAAATAATTATAATAATTATGTGTGTTAAAATTAATGATGAAGAAGCATAAATTTATAGTAGTAATTAATTACTTAAAAAAAAAAAAAAAAAAAAAGAAAGAAAGAAAAAAACTTTGAAATTGCAGTTAATTGAATTTATTTCTGTCTGGCAAAGTATAAAAGACAAAAAGACCAACTGATACTTATTTGTTTTACAGAACTGATAAAAACACAATTTATGATTTATGGGGTTACAAACAGAAATGAAGCAGTGGTTAAAAGAATGTATAGAGAGTGATTTCAACACAGGCAGAGCTGACAAAACATTCAAATACTTTTATTGGGTAAGGATAGACAGTTTTGTGCTCCAAAAAGACCACCAAGATTTTCAATGGTCGTGCATGTGCAGTTACATTTGCAAAAATATAAAACATATCACAGATTTTCAGCAGTAGATGCAGTTGCTATCATGATAATTTAGCTGGTTTCTAAGAGGGGCATAACCACAAACAATATCATCAGAGGGCATGTAAGAGGCTGAGGAGACTGATTTCCTAATTTGTTTAATTCACAAATATCTGAGCGGCAATACCCCCCTTTTCTTGGCTATGTCCATGGTTGCTATTATAATAATTTAGCAACCAAATCCTCATCAAACTCATTGTGACATTTTCAGACCATGTTGTTTATGCTATGTCAGAACAGGAAGGTGGCACAATACATTTTTTGTTCAAAACTCATGTGGAAAATGACATTGACCATAGAAGCCTTTTCACTTACAGATCTCACCAGTGCCATCTAATACCTCAAAGCGATATTTTCATGCCCATTTACTTACACTAAAACTGCTTATTTTGGTACCCTCTATCAGGCTTTATATTTGTGCTTATTGATTTTGTGAATCCTAATGTAGCTTTTTTTTTCCTCTCTCTGCAAACCATACTCTTTATTTGTTTATTTTATTTATCCTTTATGTATTTTATATGATACCTACATTTATTTAATTCTTTTCCTTACTATTCAATAATTTTATGATTATTATGCTTCGAGATTCACTTAAATCGCTAATTAATTTTTCTTTCTTTTTTTTTTTTTTTTCTTTTAAGTAACATATGAATGATACAAACTGAAGTTTTGCACACAGGCACCTGGCAATGATATATGCATGTGTATGTGTATATATATATATATATTATACAGCGAATATATCTGTACAGTTTAATTCTTTTATATTATTTCGTCTGTGGCCCTTTATATCCCCCTGAACAGCGAGAGTGGCCCTCCAGTCAAAAAGGTTGTGCACCCCTATAATAAAGCATCAACTTATAAATAATATATGCAAGATTATATAAAAATATTTATGCAATTACATTGACAATAGTAAACGTACATATTTAAAATCACAAATTTATTCTTCGCCCAGAAGATACATCATTCACCACAATTTAATAGCATTTTCCGGACAGCAATCTTCCAATTTAGGGCTGTTTAATTTAATCATTAACAAATCGTCAACTACTTTCATAGAGATATGATTTCTTAAATCTTCTTATGATTTTTATTAAGTTCAATTGACTGAAATAGACTTGTTTACAGTCTGATGGGATTGGGAAAATTATTAGGTATGATGAGGAAAAAATCTAGGCGTCAAATATGGCACCTGTGATTGGAATTCTAGGCGTCAAAATGAAAAACCGGTCGCAAAATGCAACTAACGACAGCTTATTTCTAACCCTGCTGTGGAGCAGTTGGCACCAAAAGTTGACATAATTTATGTTAAGGTTCACCTGCATATAAATATATATACAATTCTGTTCAATAGTTCCTGAGATATAGCCTTCCATGATATTGCAGAAATCAATGTAAAGCAACACCACCTGTTGAGGGATTAGCACCAGAAGTTGATAGGCATTAACATATGTCAAGGTGCATCTGCATATAAAATTAAATGCAATTTCTAGAAGTAGTTCTTGAGATATAACTTTCCTTCAAACTGTGAAAATCGTTGTATAGCAGCACCACCTGTTGAGCAATTGGTACCAAAATTTGATAAGCACAAATTTATGTCAAGGTGCATTTGCAAATAAATTTATATGCAGTAGTTCCTGAGATATAATCACCACAATTTTTTTTTTTTTAATCACTCACCACACAGACATTTTCTAAAAGTGGTCACGTCATGTTCTGGACTTCTCAAAACCTGTAAATTCACCGAAAACCAGAAGTTGAAACATTTTACAAATTTAATATTTTCTTCCACTGAATGTAGAAGATAGGAAAAAGAAAAAAAAAAAAAAAAGAGTAAGCTTATTCATTTAATTATTTCATGCTGTTTAATTTTCAGTAATATTTAGTTTCACTTAGAATTTAATTGTTTCGAGAGATTCGTAAGATTAGAGAAACCAAAAGCTTTAAACTAGTATGTTGTAACCATCACAAAACTTTCTTCTATATCACTCTATGTATCAGCACTACATACTGTTTAACATGCACAAAAACTTAATCATAGCATCTGAAAATAAGGATTTTAGATCTGGAATTTGGAGCAATTTTAATAACCAAATGCGAAGATGCAGTCGTGTGGAGAATCACAGAAGTTGAGGAATAGAAACACCACCTATTAGCCAAAATATACTCAAATTAAACTAGCATTCCTATTCAAAATATAATGATCACCTCGCTTATCAAATTCTATAGATGTTCATATTTAGCCTTCCTATTCACACAATAAATTGTACCATAGCATCACTACCTGTCGGCCAATGTCCACTTAAATTTAAACAGCATAGTGTTTTATAATAATAGCCTTCTCACATGCCAGGTTTTGTGAAATTATACGCAATTAAATAGTCTTCCTTTAAATAGGAGAAATGACATATAGAGTGCTACCCGTTAGCAATTTGCACCAAGTTGACAGGCACTTTTTTTTTTTTTTTAATTATTATTAAGGTACAACTACATATAAATCTATATGTAATTTTGTACATTAGTTCTTGGGTTAGAGCTGCAACAAAATTTTTGCAACAGGCAGACCTTTTTTTAAAAATGGTCAAATTATGTTCTGGAATCCTCAAAACGTGTACATCCATCAAAAACCAGAAGTCAAAAATCCTTATCAATCCAATATTTTCTTCAATTTAATACAGAAGAAAGGAATAATTGAAAACAAATTTATATTTTTTCCTTTGCACATTTTTACTTATTTTATATCTCTGTTTTCTGTACAGACAAGAAAAAAAAAGTTTAGGTATTAAAATTCTTTAATTAAAAGTAAGAGTATGAAGTTTTTCTAATGTACAAAACCAAAAACTTTAAATAATTGCAAACAAACATTAAAGTGCAAAATTACATAAACTGGAGAGTTTTTTAATCTTACGCAGAATTGAGTTAGTAAGTGGTGCAGGCAATGACATTAGGGACTGCTAGTATAAACTTATCGTCACAAAAACAACTTTCTTGTGTATGGGAAAAATGGATTGTAAATAAATAGGCAAGTTCTAGACAAAAAATACGCATTGTTTGACTCACTTTCTTGAAACAATATAATAAAACTTCTACTTAAAATATAAAAGTCATAAAAACAGAGTTATATGCACTGCAGAGCATGAATATCACTTGTTCAGGAACGGCAGTCAATTCCTCTTTTTACAGTCATGGGAAAAATTAGGGGACATTTTATAAATCATTCTAGAAAAACTCAGCTAACTGCGTACTAGATTGAGATAGGGTTTCCGTATTTCTTAGACCTAAAGTAGAGAGGTGCACAACCTGCGGCCCGGGGGCCACATGCGGCCCACTAGCCATCAATTTGCGGCCCACGGAAGGACAGATATTTTAGCATGCATTAGTCATCAGTAGGCGAGAAAAAATGAAAAAGAAAGAAAAAATATTTTATTATTGCATTTGCAAAACTGGCATTTAGAAAACCTTTTTGTTGTTGTTGTTTGTGGGGGTGGGAGTGAGGGGAATTGTTGGTTTATATACACATTTCTGTTTGAAAGCTAAGTTTTCCATTCAAATTCTCAATAATGTAACCCACAGTCAGTGGCGGATCCAGAACTTGACTTTGGGGGGGGGGGGGGGCTAAGATTTTTCAAAGTGTTATTCTAGACCAATAAAAAATTTACAATTGCAATATTCAATTGTGAATGTCAGTGTTTTTTTTTAGCCCCGTAGCCTCTCCCCCCCTTAAATCCACCACTGACCACAGTATGTTCCTTCATTTTTTATTGGAAAAACCATGGAATAATCTTTTGGTAAGTGATCTTTATCTGCCTGAGAAGATTAAAAGCTGAAAAATGCAACAATTAGTAAGTAAAATCTCCCCCCCCCCTTTTTTTTTAAAAAAAAATCTTTTTATTATGTGTGTTAAAATTAATGATGAAGAAACATAAATTTACAATAGTAATTACTTTCTATTAAAAAACTTCAATTCAAATGTGCAGTTAGTCGAATTTATTTCTGTCCGGAGACATAAAAAAGAAATACAAGTCCGGCGGGTATTTATTATTTTGTAAAACTAATAAAAACACCGACCATGATGGCCATCATTTATGATTTATGAAATTGCAAACAGAAATGGGACAGCGGCTAAAAGAAAGTATGAATAAAACCAAGATTTTCAGTGGTTGTGCAAATATTTTAGTTACATTTGCAAAAATATAAGATATATCACAGATTTTCAACAGTATATTCAGTTGTGAATGGTAACTATTATGATAATTTAACTGATTGCTAATGGGGACGTAACCAGAGATATTGCTAGGATTTTTTCCTAGCAGTAAAAATACGCCTTGATCTTTTTTTGAAGGAGTGAATTTGGTATTATTAGGAATAAAAAAGAAAAAAAGTGGAAGAGAAAAAAGTTGATCTTTCTTGAATTCATGCTAAATTTTACTTCTTTCTTAATAAGTTCAAAAATAAAATAAATGTAAACTCATGTTATAAGTTTCAATTATGAGCTCAAGTTATATTATATGGACTGGCCAATTGTAATAATATTCCTTTCATCATAATTTGTACAATATAATATCAGAACTCAGAATATGAACATAATGTGACTCAGTTTATAAAATACAATGAACATTGAAAGATAAGGCGATACATGAATCTGAGAAATTCTATTATTGATGCAAATGTTTACAGTTTTACTCAAAATAATTTTAATTATAAAAACTTTTTATAAAAAATATTAATTGATTAAAAAAAAAAGTATGCAGAGTATTGAACTGTAGAAAGAATATAAACTTTTTCAGACACATTTAACAAAGTACACTGAATTTAACCTAAAAATACAAAGCGTGAAAAATACTCATGGTTAAAATTTTAAGGAGTATTTTTAGATTTTAATGCATAAAATACGCTTGCGGAGGAGTTAAAAATATCTCTGGATGCAACTACAGATGTTATCAGCAGGAGGCATGTAGGAGGCTGAGGCTGATTTCCTAATTTATCTAAAGGGTCCCCTTGGTTTCTGTCATAACAGTTTAGCAACCAAATCCTCATTAAATTCAATAAGACTTTTGCAGACCATGTTCTTTCTGTTACGCCAGAACAGGAAGGTGACACAATACATTGTTTGAAATTCATGTGGAAAATGACAATTAAAACCCTGAGAAGCTTTTTCACATATAGATCTCGCCAGTGTCATCTAATACCTCAAAACGGTATTTTCATACCCAGTTACCTACACTAAAACTGCTTGATTTGGTACCCTCTATCTGCCTTTACATTTGTGCTAGGTGTTTTCGAAAATCCCAATATAACATTTTTTTCCCTTTCTCTGCAAAGCAATACATTTTATTTATCCTTTTTTTTTTTTGTATTTTATATATATGGATATATGTATTTTGCTTATAATTCAATAACTTTATGATTATTACACCTTGAGATTCACTTGACTCGCTGATTGAAAATTTTTATAAAAATTTTATTATATATATTTTAAGAAACACACACATACATACATATATAAATATATATATGTTATACAGTGAATACATCTGCACAGTTCCATTCTTTTATATTACCTCGTCTGTGGCCCTTCATATCCCACTCAACAGCGAGAGTGGCCCACCAGCCAAAAATGTTGTGCACCCCTAACCTAAAGCCATTACTTTTGGCCAAATTTGTTTGTTAAAGTGGCCAAGTTCAACTGGCTTCAAAGCCAACTTTTTTTTTTTTTTTTTTTTTTTTACCTTTACAAACTATCTGCTAAATTTATTTGATATAAAGAGATTTATTTTTTGTCGCAATAAATCTTCTGAGAGGAGTTTGATCACTGAATTTCCCTCTCCGGATATCCGTATCCGATGTGCTGATATCCGATACCCCGTCGGATATTTAAAATTCAGCCGGATAGGTACCGGATATCCGTTTCATCCCTAATACAGTAGAACCTCGATTAACCGAAACTCTCCGTTAACCGAAGTTGGTTTCTTCTTCACTTTTTTTTTTCACTTTCTATTATCATCCAAAATTTTCTCTTAACAAACATGTATTTTTAAAGTTTTTTTTTTTTTTTTTTTTTTCCAACATTCCTTTTGTATGCAAGCCATCCTTTCCAAACTACGAGTGCTGATAAATATTTTAGATGATTATTGATGAATTCTCGATTATCCGAAAATTTCGATTATCCAAAGTAAGTTCGCTCCCAATTACTTCGGATAATCAAGGTTCTACTGTATTATTTAGGAGCAAATAATCAAACACTTATTATAATTTTTTCATTTGTTTATTTAATGACTTCTCTTAAGTTATTTTATTTAAACAACAGTGAATTACTTTCATGTTCAGAAAGTCGACTGGAGTCACTCAACATTTTTATTATTTCTCTTTAAAGTTTCTACATATTATTTATCAAATTGATTATGCAGTCATACACATATATGTCACATTTATATTATTAAAGACCTTACTTTTGTGAAAAATAAATAACTTTTCTATGCGGAAGTAAAATTTAATTTTGTATTTTTTCATCTGGAATTTCTATTACCAATTTTTTTTTTTTTTTTTTTACAAAATTAAAATAAGAATATAAAATTATTAAATAATTAAGTATGCAAATTTGATTTTTTAAATTATTGGATTGAAAAATGACATGTTGGTATTGCAAATAAAATGCTATATAGAAGTGAAAGCTTTGCTTTGAAAGCACTTGCGGACATAAATTGATAAAAACATTCTATCTACATTTATGAGTTTTTTTTTTTTTTTTTTTTTTTTTTTTTAACCTAGTATAGAAATGTTAAATAAGATATTTCCAAGTTAAGTACAAAACAGGGTTGGGTTTTTGACGTCAAAAAGTGGTTTTTGACATGACAAAGGTTTAAACACGGTTTAAACCGTCAAAAACCTGTCATAAACCTCTATACCGTCAAAAACCTGTATTGTCAAAATTCAACATCTATAAATGAGCTAAAATCTGGTTAGAAATAGGATTTAGTAATATTTGCCATATACAAGTGAATATCTAAATATTATGCTGTTTATAAATTAAGAAATCTGAAAACAATTTGTAGATAATTTATAAAAAATTAGGTAAATATACTGGTTTATAATCTAAGAAATATATACAAAGTATGCATACAGTTATATTTTGTATGTTTACGTTTATTTATATTAATATTTATGAAATTCTAAAATTCCGAAGTTACTTATGAATTTTCACATAAGACATGAAAACACAGGAATACTGGATTTTTTTTTTTTTTTCTTTAAGTAAACATAATATATGTGGGTAGTAAATTAATATGAATTTGAAAATAATTATATTTATAATCTACATTTATTATACTTATCATTTATTAATGAATTTTTATCTGTTTATTATTATTATTGATTGTATATATTTTTGTACCTGTTTATAGCTTGGACTATTGGTGTTCGGTGTTTTAGGAGTAAGGCTGATTGAATACTCTAGTATCTTAGGCCTAAGGGATATTGCCCTCCGTGTGGGTCTGTCTACAGGGTCCTAGTCCGTATTTATACTAGTTTCGGAGAAAAACATGAAAAACTCTGAATGGCTAGGCCAACGAGTGCACCCTGGGATCAAACCCTACACCTCACGTTTACCAGCTTTGAGCGTAGTACCACTTGGCTTCTGGTGGGCCCTACCGCTTAGACTAATAATTATTTTAAAAATCTGTACGGGTAAATATTACATTTATTACAATTTATACATGTCCAGAAAGCATTCATATTTCTCGTGTTTCACGGTAATTATATGAATTTCAGACACAATTCAAGCATTTTTAACATTCAAAATTATTACTTTTTCTTAAAAACTTGCAATATCAGCAGTCATTAAGAAAAAAAAAAAAAAAAAGTTATATTTTTCTATAAAATATTTAAATACAAAATATTAAGCTATGCATTTTTATTTTACTGGTTAAATACATAATACAAAAAGCACAATACTAAAAAAATTGAATTATACAATGTTGTATTGCAAATAAAATGATTTGTCAATCAAAATGATCTATCAATGACGTATAAATCATAAATTTTTAGAAGCCTAAAGTTTTGTTTTTATATTAATCAAAATGTTATAATAATGTTTCTCCAAAAACATTAATATGTATTATGTTTACCTTTTAAAACATACTGATAAATAATATCTTATTGAAAACAACTATATTTTTAAAGTATCGCATAACTAAGTTTAACATGTGCTATATCAAGCACAGTTATAAATAAATTTCAAAATAATATATAAAAGTATCACAGCATATTTTGAATGAACATAGAAATAATTCATAGTAAAATTTTAAAAGCCTAAAGTTTTGCTTTTTATATTAATCAAAATGTTGTAACAATGTGTTTTTCAAAGAACATCATTCTATTTACTTTTCAAAAAATCCTTATGAACTATATTTTATTAAGCTAATTTTTCATACGACAATTAAATTATAAATATAGGTTTTTGACAGTTTTTGACATTTTTGACAAGGTGGTTTTTGACATGACGGTTTTAACCATGGTTTAAACCGTCAAAAACTGTCACGTGTCAAAAACCTGCCAACCCTGGTACAAAATAGCAAAGAAACAACTTAAATTATTTTTAAGATTATAATCATCTATGTATTAATCAATCATATCGTTTGTGAAAAACTTTAATACTGAAAATAGTCTCTTTCGAAGGGGGATAGGGGTGTTAGGGGGGGGGGGGATTAAATTATTCTCATTTATAATTGTCAACATTATGTACTGAAGATAACTCAACATTGTGCACAAAATCTTTTTCCGGCTAAACAGCCTATTTCTTTTGTTTTTAAGGATTTAGATATAGTGTTAAATGACTTTTTTTTCTCTTAATATCCAGTATGATAATGTTATAATAGTCCACCACAACAGATTTACTTTGTTACATCTACAAACTGTAAACTAATGTAATCAGCATTTTCTTCATGTTTTTTTTTTGTTTTGTTTAATCGTGATTAAAATAAAATTATGCTTTTCATTAATCAAATTATTAATTTTTAATAAAATATTTCTATTGTTAAAATTGTAATTTAAAATTGCAATTTATTGTTTTAACGGAATAATTTTATGCACTGAACATGTACAGTTCAGTGGATTTTATTTTGTCCAGTTTCGTGTGGTTTTTTCTACTTTTGTCCAGCGTCCTGGACTTTTGACGTAAAAGTGGACGAAATAACAACCCTGGGAGTTCCTGGAATACTGCGAATCTACAAATTACCCTACACTAACCAAAACAACCAATCAGGCTCGTACATCGGAGTAACTAAGAGAAATATCAAAACAAGAATAAAGGAACACATAAACAGGGTTCGCGCTAGAGCGCGGGATCGCGCAATATTAAAATAAATCCCACTTAAAAAAATTTCATATGCGCGATTTTCCCGCACTTATTTTCCCGCGATTTTCCGCGATCTTTTTTTTTTTTTATCTAATTCACTGAACTCCGCGAATTTATTTTTTCCGTTTTTAAAAAAATCGCGGATATCGTTCGTTAAAAAATAAATAAATAAATAAAAATGGAACAATGGGCGATCAAATATTCTACAAAAGCTTCTGATTCCTAATCTTTCTCCATCCACAACATAAATATCAATATCCATTTCAAACTTGCTTTATGAGATTCTAGAACCTGTAAAGAAATACAATTGTTAAATATTTCTTTCTCATGTAATTATTTTTTGCCCACCTCCCACTTTATTTATCTCCATCTAGCGATCAGCAATGAAATGTTCTGCAGAAGTCTTGTTTCCCAATCTTTACCCATCTGCAACATAAATTATATTTATAATATTCATTTTAAACTTGCTTTATTAGATTCTAGAAGTAGAATTGAAAGAGTTTAATATTTCTTACTCTGTAATTTTTTTTTTTATTCCTCCCCCCCCCCTTTCCCATCTCCGGAATACAAATTGTGGTCAATGATCAATTCTAGAAACAATAAAGCAATAGAAGTGCTCAATATTTCTGACATACGTAATTATTTTTAGACCTTTAGTGCTGAACTTAATGAATCTATTTATTTTTTCTCAATTAAATTAAATGTTTATGGGGGTGTCATATCTATACCAAATTTGTAAACATGGGGGAAATGAAGAATAGATTTTTCAGGTAAGAAATTTTTTTCCAAATCAATTTAAGAAAATTAATACTCAGTTGGTTTTATGCACGTTTGGAACTAATAATTAGCTACTGCTACTTTTATATGAATGATTAATGTACATACATAAAAATCATATTCTATATTTGTGTGAAAAATTTGTTTTACTCTTGGTGTGAAATTTCAATAAGATTTCATGTGGATATAAAATTTATTGCAGGTATATTGAAGATTTTTTTTTTTTTACGCTAATGAAAAAATCCTGAAAATGCTTAATGTAGATAAAAACTATATATATAAATGTTTATGTCATCAGTTTATTGAAAGTGATGTTATCAATATTCAACTAATCATCCAATCAATCATATTAGCGAAAAATTTTCAGCTAATTTCTAATTTCAGCAATCACCTGTCTGTAATTTGCATATTTCTTGAAAATACTTATTTTTTTCTGTAAAATGTAATTTTACTGACTTAAATTTCAAAAATCTCACTTAAATTTTCAAAATCCCACTTAAATTTTTTGTTAGAGTGGGAGAATCCCACTCATTTTTTTTCCTTAGTGCGAACCCTGCATAAAAGATATTAAAACAGGTAATCGGAATACAGCGTTAGCCAAAACTTTTTACAAAGATATTAATATAAATTTTGAACAAACCGCTAAAATTGCGAATTACGTGTAATTATGTACCGCGAATCAATAGAAATAGCCACCAATAAGAACGCATGTAATGACAGCAGCGCAGTAGCTCCGGACAGAATGTGGCGCCACGTTCTGAAGAGGCAAAGACCAGCACAATAGTCCAAATTACACACAGAGAAGGCCGACTGACAAGAATCAGGATCCCGATGGAAAAGTTTACGGCAAACAACAAAGTTAGTAAAGGTTTTTTCATGTATAAATTTAATATATTTTTATTTTTAAAAGTTAAAAGGAATTCGTGCATTGATTATTTTATTAATGTACATTTCTAATTTTTCATTCTATATTTTATAGTAGCCTAAAATTAATTTCTATTTTCAAAAAGAAGCTTACTGACAAAAATCACACTTTTAATTTTTGATGGGACATGTAGTTTTTGGTGTAGCTAAAACTGTTATAAAATTTAATGAAGGGACTAAAACAAAAAATTAGGAAAATGTAATAAAATGTAGATATAATAAATTAGTTGCAAAAAATAGTTTCAGAATTTTAGGTTTTTGACAATTGTCAAAAAGGAGTTTTTGACATGATGGTTAAAACCATGGTTAAATCCAGATAAAACTGTCAGTTGTCAAAAACTTGAAAACCCTGGAAACAGGGCTTAACAAATACCTAAATTTTCAAACAGGCGGACATTTTTTTTAAAATCATTGTCGACCTTTTCTTCATATTTAAATTCAATTATTAGTAATAAATTTGATTAAAGAAGTTTATTTAGATTTATTTCGATATCTCTATAGACAATTCATTAAAAATCATCGTCACTGAAGAATATATTGTATTATGTGTGTGTGTTACATTATAAATAAAACATAATTCATAACTCACAGGTGGTAATTAAAGTTACACAGTTAATGTCATTATATTAGCCATTATGTTTTCTCAATTTATGTAATGAAAATTTCATGTATTATGAAAAACAGTACCTTAACTTTATGCCATACAGCCAGAAGAATTTTTTATTCAGGCTACTAGAAAATTTTACTAGCTATCAAATATTTTTAAAATTGTTAAGGCTGATTTACAAACATTGATATATTTACACAAAATATGAAAATATACATACGCATAACTTCAACAGTTATAGCTTGTTTAGAAAGCACTTCAACTTTATAACTCTTAGCTGTTGTTACACCAAACAAATCTGCTAAACGCTGTGTAGTTATAAACTCAACCATTCTACAAAAAAAAAAAAAAAAAATACAATACAATATTATTAGTTTATAGAAAGAAATAAGACATAGACATAATGTATTAAATAAAAGAGAAAATCAAGTATACTTCTATACTTAAAAAATAAAATAATTAAATTCTAGCTGACATTCCAAAAGATACTGTCTATTGAAACAATGACATTCATATACAATAATTTAAAAATATATATATATTTATATATGTGTAGGGCAAATATGCTGTAATATTGACAAGTAAAAAATGAAAATATATTACATAGCAAACTGACAAAAGTGAATACATATTACTAATTTGAATGTCAATCATGTGAATAGATGTAAATAGTTAAATTTGAAATAATTGATGAAGTACATTTATTACAAAAATAAAGACATTTCCTAAAAGAAAGCATTCAAAAATATATAATGGCAATAAATATCACAGCAAAGCGAAAAAAATTATTAGTAAAAACTACGAAATAATAACCAATTTCAACAATAAAATAAAGTTAGATCTTTCTGTTTAAAAAATAACGTTCATTTTCTAATTTCGTTTCGCAATTGAAACACAGATTGATTAAATATTTGAAAAATAATAAAAGAAGAAATAAAAATTTTTAAATAATGAGTAAATAAATTGAAGTTAATACAGTGCTTGTGTATTATATCTTTTCTTCTATGTAGGTATACATCATATGTTTTTCTCTTAAGGTTACTAACTCAACATTTATTTATTTTGACAAATTAATGAGACATAAATTTTAATTATAGTACCTGATTGGATTGAATGTTAACTATTTAAAAATTCGCGAATTTAACACACAAACAGAAACTTTAAAATTTCAAAATTTCATAAACCAAAACCATATAAAAACTATAAAAAACATTCATTTCAATTCAGTTCGTATTGCCGCCATGGTATTAGAGGGTCTCTCTACCTTCATGATTGCCGCCAACTTGAAATAATAAAATATTGTTGCCATATTCCCTTTACTATTATGAGCAATTACAAATTATAGTTTTCTGAAGAACTATTTGATGAAATTAATTTTGTAATGCAAAAAAAAGTTAAATAAATCATTCAATACTGTTCATAATTTCAGTTAAAATATCTTAAATGAAACGATTTAAATTTTTCGATTAAAAATTATTTCTTGAATCATATCGACTGACAATAAATATTGACATTTTTCATAGCGTCGGATCGGATCTGTTGCTGTTGTCTGCTCCATATATTTCCTATTTTTATAAATTTTCATATTCTTTATTTAAAAGGGAAAAAAAAAAGTGCATTAAGGTCATGATGAAGAATTCTGCGATTCTTAAATAATTTACGAAGATTGGAATTAATTTTACATGAAATTATTACTTTAAAATTTTATAAGATGTATTAAAACACAATAGTTTCGTTATTATCTAATATAATGAACTGATTTTCTTTGGGAGGAATCAGTTTTCAAAATGATGTCACTACCAAATTTAAATATCACTAGCTGCGTTGAAGAAGTGAATAACATTAACAATATTGACAACAATTTAAACAGTAGCCGTGATGATAATTTAAATAGCCTTGATAGTAATGTCAGTAGTAACATGGATGATAAACTGCAAGTTCCTGAAACAGATTTACCAATTTCTATAGGTAAAAATATATTTTGTAGTAATTATATCTTTTGAAGGTCTTTGTATGTATGTAACTTTAATTCAAAATTAAAATTCGTACTTATGTATTTTTAAATTTAAAAATATTCATAGATATTATCATTAATATTTTATTAGTAACTTTGTTTTATAATTTTTTTTTTTTTAAGTATTGATTCAATATTTTACTTGGAAAATTTTGTCAATTTCAGTCGCTATATAATAAATGCAGTCCAAGAAAGTTTAGAATTTTAAATTCTTCATAGCTAAATATTCGTTTTTCTGGTGTAAAAATATAGGAAAAACAATTTAAATAGAAAAAATTATGCAAATTTTGTATACTTTACTCATGTCTCTTCATATTTCTATGATCTCTATTAAAAAACTAAAAAGAGAAGAAACAACCACCTTTTTGTTCTTGGACTCATCAATGGAATTTCCCTATGTTTGTTCAAAAATAAATATGTACATTTGACTCATACAGGGTTGATCCTGTAAAAAAATTGGTCAGTTTACAGGGTCTGATTAACCTCTGAAGGTAAGGAAAACTCAGTATTATTTTGGGACCCCCCTTTCATTCGAGGAAGTTTTCTAATCACTACACAATTAATAACAAAGTTATTACTGGTGCAAATTTTATTGCCATGCATGTCTTAGAACAATTACAGATTAAAGTTTCTCTTCCCCTTATGTATTGTTTTATAAAAAAAGATAGGCCAAAATCAATTGGCGTGTTTATAATTGTTTTGCATTCATGTGTCAAGGTGGTTTCAACTCACAACATAATGATTATTTAACAACTTATTGATTGAGAACATTCAGATATTGCTTTAATAATAGAATTTTTCTCTAAATGAGACACACTTTTTCGTAACTTTGGGTAAACTTTCTTTGAAAAAGAATTATGTATCAGTATGAAAAGTCTTAAATTGGCAATTCGAAACCCTGTTTTCAGTTATTTTCGGGTCCCTGGTAAATTTTAGAGGGACAGCTTATGCTTTCAGAACCTGTTCAATAACTAGGCACTGGCTGTTTAGCTGCCCTTTTATAAAATTCTATTTCATAAAAACAGACTAATTTTATTATTTTGAAGCATGTTTGTATTCATTTTATGCAATGCTACTTTGCTATATTTGTGCCTGATTTTTCTCACCTGATAAAGGGTTATTTTTAAACACCATAATATAATTTTAAAATCATATGTCAAAGAGTGATTTTTATCTAAAATTTACATTAAAAACTATTAAAATCATCTGTGCCAGTGCTTTCAGCTGCTTGTCGCAGCCTTCTTCAGGCACGCTGAGTGAACAGACAGTCGCATGGTTTCTCTGCTTGCTTCCTCTTCTGCTCCTCCTCCAGCATAGCTCACCACCTTGCGCCGATTTCCACTGGTTCGTGTTACAAGAATCGCTATTTGGCAGGATTTCAATAGACTCACGTTTTGTAGCATAAAAATAGTTATAGTGGGTCAGTTTTGAAAAATTCTTAAAATCTACTTTTATTTTTTGATTTACTTTGGTTAAGGCGGTTGTTATTTTATTATATTTTGTGTCATTTTCATTTTCTTTTATAGTGTTGACTCTAGTACAAAAGGGCCGCTGGGGGGAACTCGATAAAAGGGCACTTTAATAGTATTCTCAAAAGGGGCACTATAATATTCTCAATAATTCAAAAAGGGCACTATAACATCTTCATAATATATCACTTACAAAATGTAGCCACCCCCCCCCCCCCAAAAAAAAAAAAAAAAAAAAAAAACTTACTAATTTTTTTTTTTTATAGCAGCAATGTGTCCAAGGTATAAATAAATAAACAAAATAATGAAATTTTAAAAGAAACGAAAAATCAGATATAAAAAAAAAGCTTGTGCAGATAATATTATATCATACTGTTGGCCCGCCGAAGATTGATACCTGGTTGGCAAAGTGCCAGGACGATTCCACTCACGCTCTGGGAGACACAACAATGAAGAGAGAGGGGAAATTTTTCTATTATTCTTGTTTCCTCTGTTATGTGTAGAATAATTAATACTCCTGCTTTGTTTTCTTTTATTTCTTTCAGTATAACAGTCTGTTTATATTGGAAATGGATCGTACATGTGGTACAAGTTCTCGGATTAATCCTCTTCATAGTGAAACGAAGCGTATTGTACATAATGTCATTAAGTTTTGCGATAAAGAAGCTTTAGAAGGAGAAGCTATTGTTCCACTTTCCCAATCAGTGAAACGTACGAGTGAAATAACTAATATATCAGAAGCCACGTTTAAAAGAATACGTAGAGAATCAAAAAGAGAAGACAATCCAATGTTTCTATCACCAAAAAAGCGCCAAAACAACAGTACATGAGTTTTACGCAGTAAATAAGATCGTACCTACAATTCCCAAATTAATTCCTGTACTTAAAGAAAAGATAAATTTTAAGTATCAAAGAGAAACTTTGAGAAGAATTCTTCACGAAATAGGATTTAACTTCCTCGTCAGGTACAACTTGCACATTAGTCCCCTTTAAATATAGTGACCAGCGAAGCTAACAAAGAATTCGTTGATTCACTACCATAATTGATTTCACATTTCGTCATTTTTTAAGGGGTTATATACTAGTTTGTAAATAATAATTGACATAATTTTTAAATTAGTGTTACACACTTCAAAGAACAACTTTAATATATCCCCACAACGACATTTGGCAATTTTTTGTTGGCGATTATGGCTAAATCATTAATCTAAAAATCATAATCTAAATCATAAAATCATAAATCCAAAATAAACAACATATAGGCTGCCATATTATATCAACAAAGAAAAATCGCCAAATTCAGCTATGGGGATATACTAAAGTTATACCTTAAATCTATCCCCTTTATAATATTATCAGTTTTTCTTTCTTTTAATTAATCGTAAAATATTTATATAACCAGATATTCAAGAATCAGTTCAAAGAAGGAAAAGAAATGCAATCAGCGAGTTTATAATTTTTTCATACCAATAAACAAACACATCCCTTGGTACTACGAACATTCCTATTTTATAAATGGACCAACCCTTTTCACTCATGCGCAGAAGACGCCAGGGATCATCCTTCTGCGGTTTAACAGTAGAATGTACCAAGACAAAATCAGATTTTTATGAGAAACAATTTTGAAAATTTTTTTCATTTTTGAATGAAATATCACTTACAAAATGTCGCATTTCGGCTACTTTGAGGAGTAATTTAAAAAATTTAAAGAAATTAAAAAAAAAAAAAAAAAAAAGAAAATACTAACAAAAATAAATTAACAATAATCATACGAAATTAAGTAATATTTATTGATAATCAAATATATTTAGCAAAACAGTGAAGAGAGATAAGAATGGCATACTTGCCAACCATCACATTAATAACCATACAATTGTTGACACCCCCTGAAAAAACACCCCTTTTCTCACATCACTATATTTTTAGAGTTATTCTCTCCAAATGTTGTTACGATTAAATAAGACTAAAATTACTCTAAAAAATTATTGGTGTGAAAAAAAAGGCGGCTACTAAAAATTGTATGGTTCATAATGAGATGGTTGGCAAGTATGGAATGGGAAATGATTAAGTCTGAATATAACCTTAAAACCCTAAAGTAATTTGTTTTCTGCATGATGGCATATTTTCCATACATAAATAAGGACAATATATGAAAGTAGGTTATTCAGTTACATTAAAAGAAAAAAAAGCACAAGGGGGGGGGGGATTAAATTTCCAACAATTTTCATGAATGTCAAAATAATTATTATACTACAGGGGTTGATCCAGGTTTTAATTTTTGGGTCCCCTTTTTTGTGAAAAACAAAATATTTTTGTGAAATTTTTATTTATTTTTGTGAAAAAGTAAAATATTGTGTAAAATCTTCCATTTTTACAATCACTGCATATAATGTTTAATATCAAGCTAATAGAGTTCTGTTCAGTCAAATTAAGGAATTAATTAAAAGTAACACTAAAAACATGAAAACATTTAATAAAGGGATCATTTTTATAAAACAAATTCCAATGAAGTGGCTTATTTTATAAATTTGAATTTTGTGAAGGGTCCCTTTTTGTGGATTTGAATTTTGTGAAGGGTCCCAGCCTGAAAAGGGACCCAAATTTTGCCTGGATCGACCCCAGTACTATCACATAAAAATCTAAAAACGAAATCTCCGATATTCATATAAATGTGTAAATGATCTCATCTCTGAGCCAACTTCCTCTAATCTGCCATAGCTTGGGCCAAATGTTTTGTAAATTTTAGAATTTTGCAGATTATTGGTCATAATTTGTTTACTTTTTTTTTTTTTTTTCAGATACAAATAAAGTTATAATAAATCATTAATGCTTTAAGTGAATGATAAAATAAATGCATTAATTATTTCAAATAAATCTTAAATAAAACTGGGATGGATCAGCTTGATCATCACTTTAGAGCACTTAAAATACCTTTTTGGAGCATATCGGAGCAGTGCAGATTATTGGTCATAATTTGTTTACTTTTTTTTTTTTTTCAGATACAAATAAAGTTATAATAAATCATTAATGCTTTAAGTGAATGATAAAATAAATGCATTAATTATTTCAAATAAATCTTAAATAAAACTGGGATGGATCAGCTTGATCATCACTTTAGAGCACTTAAAATACCTTTTTGGAGCATATCGGAGCAGAATAAGTATGGATTTGGAGCATATTGGAGCAAAATAATTATGAATGTGGAGCATATCGAAGCAAAATAATTATGGATATGGAGCAAATTTATTTTGAATCTGGAGCACATTGACCAGAATAATCTGTGGGTGCTTGTTTATTTAAAAACTAAAAATTCTGCAAAAAAGTTTAGTTATTTTCCCACTTAGTTAATACATAAAAATGAACATCTCGACATCACATGCATAATAAATTACACTTTTAAAAACTTCAGCAGAAATGATTGAGGGAAATTTCTTAAACTTGTACCACCATACATATACAAAAAAAAAGGGTAAAATGTAGGTATGCATCGAATTTTTAGTTACTATTTGGTGTACTGAATATTCATTATTCAGTAATAATCAAACATTTAGTGCATGCCTATTCAAAAGAAACTTGTTTAATTACAAGAACAAGACAATTGATGTGAAAATAATTTCAATGCTATACTTCAAACGGATACAAAAATTGGATTTTTTTAAACAAAATCTTAAATTTTTGGAGTAATAACAAAATAATGGACAATTTTAATAGTTTAGATATTAGAAAATGTAATAAAACTGAATCTACAATAAAATAATCATTGTTATTAAGGATGGAAAAGGATTGAAATTGTACAACATTAAATTCAATTTTAGTGCAAACTAACAGCCATGAACTTTTCTGAAACGTTTTTTTTCTTTCTTTCTTTCTTAAGATTATTGCTAAATATACCTAAAAAATCGAGATTTTCTCGTAAAGGAGGGGGGGGGGAGGTAGAATTACGTTTCTACCGTTAATTAAATAAATATGCTATTTTTCCCATATTTGACAGAGTTTGCGATATTTTTACAACCGATTACTGAAATTCATAATTATTTCACTGCAAATTTACAAAATCTACGTTTAATAGCAAATAATTGCTAATAATATACTATAATTTTGAAACTAATTGATAAATTTCACTCTTCTTTCAAAGCTGATTCCTAAAATTTGCGATATTTTTGCAGTTAATTATATCGAAAATGGAGTTAATTATTGACAAAATATACAATTATCTGGCTGCTAATCGATGAAATCTGAGCCCTTTTTAAAGCTACATCCCCCAAATACCAAACTTTGCTGTTAATCTATGAAATACGCACTTTTTTCAAAACCTAATCCAGAAATATGTGAAACTTTACAGATGAATTTAAAAATACTGGATTATTTCACAGCTAATTGTCAAAAATTACGTTTACTTGGAACTAAATTATTTTTTTTCTTCTAATTGCGCATTTTTTTCAAAGCGGATTTCTGAAATACGCAATTATTATGCGGCCGATTGCCAAAACACGCTATTATTTAGCTACTAATCTATGAAAAATGCGTTCTTCTAAAAGCTGAATCTTATATACTCAACTATTTTGCCACTAATCAATGAAATTTGCATTTTTTATTTTTTTTTCAAAGCGGAATCTCGGGAATCATTTTGAAGTAGATTTCCCAAATACGGGATCGCTTACCCACTTATAATTAAAAAAATTACATTTTATATGCTATCATTTCGCTGCTGGCCAATAAAGGGTTTTTTTTTTTTTTTTTTTCGGTTGATTTCAGTAAATCGCTATACATTTGTAGCCGATAACGGAAACACACGATCATTTTGCTGCTAATTAACAAAATTTATGTTTAATTGCAATTAATCGCTGAAAAAGGGTTTTGATGTTAATCGATGAATTTCTTGCTTTTTTCAAACATGATTTGCATTATACGTATAATTTTGTGGCTCATTATAGAAATACGGAATTATTTTACAGCTAATTTTTAAAATTATGTAATCGTAAACTAATTGCTAAAAGAGATGTTATTTTTCTAAAAATGTGTAATTATTTAGTCATAAATCAGCTTTTTTTTTTTTTTTGATTACTCAAATGACATTTTTTGCGGCTGATTTATAAAATACGCAATTTTCTTGTGCTATTTTTGGGACGAATCCATTTTAAATCCGACTATTTTTGTGAAAGTCCCATTTTCAGATATGAAAATTTCTTAGAATCACCTGCGCACTATAAAAAGTAAGTTATCGCATATTCAGTTATCAAAATAAAAGCACAGAAAATATTCTTTTTCTTTCTCCAACGGTAGATACTTGGTACGATAAAGTTTGAAATTTTCCATGATTTTCTCAGAAACTTGTATATTAAAACACTTAAGAAAGTTTCCTATTACAGAGGACAATTCCTCCGTTAAAGTCTGACTTTATACTTTTTTCTCCAAAACTCGCATGATTACGGCCTAAGACACTTTAGAAAGTCTCCCACGGAAGATACTTCTTCCTGGTCTTAGATTCCTTGTGTTGTCAATTGTACTTAAAGTTCAGTAGCTTTGAATCCATTATTTTTATCAATAAATAATTAAAATAAACAATTATTTCGTTAGAAAGTATTATTTTTTAGCGATGTATTAAGCATTAAGATAATTGAAACATTGATATAGTTTCAATGAAAATCAAAATACTGCATAATCATAGCATTCTGTTTCTTTCTTCCCCCTTTCAGCTTGTGGTTTTAATTAAACACACTCATAGCTAATGTAAACAACTATTTGTTCCCGTTCCGAGTCAGCAATATTTCGATTATGCAATGCCTAGCGCTAGAATGTTTTTTTTTTCTCTTTACTATTTATTTATGAGTATTGTACGATGAAGCGTATGGTTCTTCAGCTAGATTGTAAAAGTTAGTTTTGTTATTTTCAAGAGGCGTTGAAGCGCTTTCATAGATAAAAAATAAAATTCAAAGAATAATGTTTTATGTGGCAACTGTTGGAAATGCAAAATCAAAAGTTTATAAGGATTGGATCGCGATTTCTGTCTAGTGTGTGCAAGGCAAAAAAAGAGAAAAAAATAGAAAGAAAGAAAAAAGAATAGTAGTTTTTTTTTTTTTTTTTCAGTGTCTGCCACTATTCAGTTTTATGTATTTAATAAAATATATTTAGCTAGGTGGTCAAGACTGAATTTGCAGAGCATAAAAAATAACTCGCGGAGTTTTTAAATTTTTTTGGAGAAACTCCGCAGAAATTGGAGCAGTTGGCATCCCTGTGAAAAATACAAATTGGGGCCGCCGGGCGCTAAAAATAAGTTAGTAACGGCCGCCGGGTGCTAGAAATAAGTTAGTGAGGGCCGTGGGGTGCAAAAATGTGTTAGTAAAGGGCCGTCGGGCGCTGCGCCCTGCTAAATCGGCCTAGAGTCAACACTATTTTATATGCATTTTTATTTTCTATTTTGTCACTCCAGAATAACAATCGGTTTTTTCTTCTTCATCTGTAAAATTATTTTTACATATTTCTGCAGTTTCAGAAAAATTAATTTTATTTTTGTCATTTCTAATCCTTTGGAAGGTATTATTGGGATGTTTATGTTTAATTTGGCCATATATATTACTATAATGACTAATGGCCACCATAATATAATTTCAGTAGACCTTAATGACAGAGCCTGTAAAGATATTGTTACAAAAATTGTTTGACTTTCTTGCATGTAGATTATAATTCATAAAAATATTGGTTTTAGTCAATGAATGCACTTTATTTAATGAGTATTCTTAAAACCATCCAATAAAATTATTACTTGTTCTACCACAAAAGTCAATAATCATTGAGTATTCTCAAAGTCAAAACAGTCATTTTTACCAAAAAATCAAATAAACAGTGTTAAATACACCACACTGTAAAAAATATGTCCTATTTGCTGCCAGAAATTCTCTGTAATTTGAGAAAATACACGTAATTTACAAAAAAAATTACATTGTCAGAACATATTTTCTCAAATTACAGAGAATTTCTGTCAGCAAACAGGACATATTTTTTACAGTGCACAAAGCAGAAATTTTGATAATTCAGAAACAATAATCAACCACGTAAAACACAATTGCAGAATCGACTGCTCAGCCTGAAGTCTGAACACAAATGTAACTCAGAGGGTGACTCTTCTCATTTTGTTTTCTCATCAATGATTTAAACAACTTTCAAAGTAGTTCTGTGCTTAAAACAGTGAATCATTTCGAAAAATTCAAATTCAGCTCCCATTGAGATTACATCTTTCATACTTTGACAACCTTAAACTATTATTTTTCACTGAATTTGGTCACAAGGTCAACCTTCGTAGAAGGAAGAAAAAAAACTACCATCTGTTTCCACTAACTCTAAACCTACTTTGTCAGCAACAGCAACTGTCATACACAAAAGATGCTTTTTCCTTTGCAACAATGTTGTTACAAAATGTTACAAAAAATAAAACTCCTTTTCTTTATTAAAACTATTGTTAAAGTGAAAATACATGTAAAAGCCCAAGGAGCATAACAGCCTCATTTTATTGGCTTCAGCTTTCATCAATGTTTATGACAAATTTGGAGAAATTGATGGAAAACAATAGTTTAGAATTGCCAGACTCTAAAAGTCTTCTCTCATTTTGAAACATAGTAAACTTTTTTGGATTGAAGTATTGTTTCTTGCCACAAATTTTTGTCAGGGAGCATAAAAGGAAACCATTTGCAAATGAATGAATTACATTGAACTCTGATCTGTGCATTTGTCAATCAGAGGTTATGCAATAAGCTGCCAAATACAGTTCCTAAATAAGCAATATTCATGCTCTGTGGTGTTTTTAATGCTGTTATAGTTCAAGTAATTTATGGACTTGTTTCGGAAATATTCATGGACTGTAACCAGATTTTTTTTTTCTTTTAAATCTATCAATTTCTTGTCATTGACCTTTACCAAAGTGCCCTGTGGCAGAATTTAGGCAACACAGTGACATTGTCACAAAAAAGAATTCACCAATTGCAGAAAAATTTGCTCATAAAAATTAAAAATAGTACTAAATTTCAGTAAAAAATAAAAACTCATGTTTTATATTTAAAAATTCTTCAACAGTCTATTAATTAATAATATTGATATCTTTATTATTAGGTATATATAGGACATGTTACGTGTAAATTAGAAAATATGTCAATTTTGTCTTGCAGAAAAGGTTTACACGAACAAGGCTTGTCACAGAAAGCATAAAAATATTCTGTCACAGGGCCATAGAGGAGGCTATCTACTCTTGGGTGAATTCCATTTAATTCTGAGCTGTGTACTTGTCATTAAAAGACTGGTACATCATTTGAGAGCTGTTGAATATGCTGTTCCTGAACAAATGATATTTGTGTTCTGCCCAGTGGCAGAAACACCGTGACACGGCAACATAGTCGCAGACACAGAAAAACGGCTTGTAGACAGTTTTTGTCTGCACTAATAAAAAAACTTAGTCCACTACTTTCGGACATTCTTTGTCTGCACTAATAAAAAAAATTGCCCACAACTTTCGGACAGTCTTTGTCTGCAGTCATAAAAAAATCATCTGCAATTTACAGACATTTTTCGCTCGCAACAATGCGCTACCGATGTATGACATCTTAGATGCTCTCTGGTAGGAACTCTAGAGCCTCCATATAAGCACCTTGGTAGGAACACACAAAACAGTACTTAACAACAACGACCTAGGGAGCCTAGATCTCCCTTGATTGGTAGCATTATGCGTGTATTCTTTTCTAGTGTTACCTGTTACTGAGATTCTACAGGAACGTAAAAAAGTGCTAATTTCATTTAAAACTGCTCCAAAACTTCTCCTCCACTTCAAAATTCACTTATAAAAATTTCTGTATCAAAACTAAAACTAATACTTTTTTATTTATAATTATTTATATTGTGTTATGTTAAACATTGCTATAAATATTTAATTGAATGAGTTCAACTTATTATTTTATAATTGTTTATACTATATTGTTCTATAGTAAAATTGTATTTGTGATTTGAAGAAGTGGCGATCCAAAAAAATTGCTATCATCGCCAATTTTTCCACAAATTCGTGAAAATATTTCTTCCATTTTTAAAAAAATCGCGGATATCGTTCATTTTGAAAAAAGAAATCCCATTAACGATTGGCAATCGTTAATGGGATTTCGATAATGATCGTGCCTTCCGATTTCCAATCTTTCTCCATCCACAACATAAATGTCAATATTTATTTAAAACTTGCTTTATGTGATTCTAGAACCTAGAAAGAAATAGAATTGTTAAATATTTCTGGTTCGTGTAATTATTTTTTGCCTCTCTCTCCCTTTTCTTATTTCCAACTAGTGATCGCCGATCAAATGTTCTGCAGTTGTTTCTCAGTCTTTTTTCATCCATAATGTAAATGGCAATATTCATTTTAAACTTGCTTTAATAGAATTTAGAAGTAGAATTGAGAATTTAATATTTCTTATTCATGTAATTACTTCCCCCCCCTTTCTCCATTTCTAGATAGTGATAACTGATCAATTCTAGAAACGTAGAAACAATAAAGCAATAGAAGTGCTCACTATTTCTCGCATATGTAATTATTTTTAGACTTAACTTGATGAATCTATTTATTTTTTCTCAATTAAATTATATAGTTATATTTCATTTCTTTACCAAATGTGTAAACGGGGGGGGGGGGGGTGAAAAATAGATTTTTTAGGAACGAAATTTTTTTCTGAATCAATTTAAGAAAATTAATGCTAAGTTCATTTCATACATGTTTAAAACTGGTAATTAAATACTATATATATATATATGTGTGTATGATTAATGTACATACATAAAAATTTTATTCTATATATGTTTGAAAAATTAGTTTTTCTGATGGTATGAAATTTTTGTAAGGTTTTATGTGGATATAAAAGTAAAAGTAACTGTAGTTATATTAAATAATTCTTTTGTGTTAATGAAATAATCTTTAAAATGTTAATGTAGATAAAAGCTATATAACTGTTTAGGTAGTCAATTTATTGAAAGTGATGCTAATAATGTCCAAGCAAAGCAATCCACCAACATGTCATGTTTACAGAATCATGTTTACAGAAAATTTTCAGCAAATTTCTAATTTTAGCAATCAAATGCCAGTTAGTAAAATTAAACCTCTGATAATAAGGCTAGTACAGATTCTTTGCCTCCCCACCCCCTCCTCAGACTCAAAATAATTTCGTTTTCCTCTGATTCTAATCATAATTATTTTCCATTTGCAGATAGAAGTGCCAGATTAGGTAGAATTTATTAAATGAATCAAATTTTTGTATTTCTTTTGCAATGGGACATAAAATAAATATTCTTGTAAAACACAAATTGTGTATGAGAAATCACATTGTTAGATCATATCATCATTATAGCCAGCTGTTTTCCATAGCAAAATTAATATTTATCTATAAAAGTCTATATATTTTTCTTCATTACTAAAACTTTGAATTTTAAAGCCTTCTTTCTAAGTACTATAGTTATTAATAGCATTTTAAAAAGCTGGATTACATGCTGTTATAACTACATACTTATAGAACTCACTCTTAAAACATTAACAAGAATAAAATCATAAGCATTTTGTGAATCACAAGATTTTTGTGACTGGATAAGGTATGGTCCAGTGTAACTGTTTCTGTAAATTGACTAGTGAGTTTTTACACTTATTAAAAAGGATATAATTTTATGAAGCTATCAGAATTTTCAGCCATTTAATATTTTGTAAAATACTTTTGAAGGTTTTATGAACTAGAAAAATACTAAAATAATTTGCCTTTGATATGCTTAACTCTTAGCTTTTTCTTTCAGGCATTAGAAAAGGTTCCAACAAGTCACCTGGTAAAAAACGTAAAAAAGGGGAAAATGAATTCATGTCAAAATCAAAATTAAGGAAATTTTTGAGGAATACTGGTCAAGAATATGTTACAAAAAAGGGAAAAATAGTTAAAGCAAAGATTTTTGAAGATAAAGATTGTGGTTGTTCTAAGAAATGTGTGACAAATATTACTACAGAACAAAGACAAAAGTGTTTTGACAAATTTTGGAAAATGGGCGATTTTGGTAAACAAAATGCTTATCTGAGTGGCCTTGTTACACGAGAAGCTGTAAAACAACATCGACCTCGTTTGAATTGCACTAATAGAGGCCCAAAAGGTGTTACATATCAATACAGAATCAATGTTGGACGGGTTAGTAAAGTTGTTTGCAAAAAATATTTTTTACAAACTTTTCTAGTGTCTGATGGGCGTTTATCTAGAGCTCTTCGTAAAGAAGAAAATGAAAAAGAACCTGGTGAAGATTTAAGAGGTAAAAAACCTCCAGCAAATAAGACAAGTGAAGAACAATTGAACAGAGTTAGAAAGCATATTAACCAGTTCCCACGTTATGACTGTCACTATGCTCAGAATCCAAAAGGGAAATATCTTAAATATGATCTGAATGTAAAAAAAATGTATGGAATGTATGTAGAACAGTGTACAGCCAATAATATTCCATTTGTGAAAGAAAACATTTATAGAAGTGTTTTCAACGAAGAATTCAATTTGACATTCTTATCTCCTCGTAGAGATACTTGTAATCAAAGTCGAGTTGATGGTACTAGACCTCAAAGTAAAAAGAAGAATTCTAAAACACTGAATAATAATATAGCAATGGAAGTTATTAGGCCTCCAATGCCACAATCTCAATTAACTCCTCATCTACCTCAGCCTGCAATGCATCATCAGAAATATCCTGTTCCCACTCAACTTTTTTGTCCTGCTGATTCTTCTAAATGTGGTTATAATTATAGGAATATAGGACATGACTTGACTCAAGATAAAATTACCGCCTATAATCACCATTGTGCTGCAGTATTACCAGATCAAAATCCTTTTTTTGCTGAGGATCATGCTGTGCATCCATATCCCAGTCAAACACCAAGTTTCTTCAATTTGTAAAACTTTTAAAATATGTGGTACAAAAATATATCTGCATTTTCTTTAAGAACTGTACAAAGTAATTTGAAAAAAGGGGGAAAGGGAATTGCATTTTAATCTTGCTTATGTTGGCAAATAGTACACTATAAATATGTTCTTTAAGTTTATAAAATATATTTCTAATGTATTAATATTTTGAAAAATTATGCTTATTTAATAATCCTTTTAAATAGTTGAGTTTTAAAATAAAATTATATAAAGTAAAATCTCAAAAGTATTTATTTATTTATTTATTTTTTATTTATTTTATTTTTTTTTGTGTGTGTCAGGAATTTTCAAGAGTTTTAATACTTTTTATAACAAATTTTATGTTAATACTTGACTTTGTTGTTTGTTTTGCAAATATTAAAATTGAAAAAATTATATTATTATCTTATACAGTTTATTTATTTATTTTTTAATTTTTATTCATTTATTTGTTCTAGAAATGACATTTAATTATATTGTTCGTACTGAAATTATTATAAATTATACTTTTTGTGAATATTTATTTTCCTTGAAAAACAAGAAAGATTAGATTATAAATATTACACATCTCTTTGTTGAATTATATTCTGTTAAAATTACCTATATCGGAAATTTAGATAATTTTAGGTTTATTTTTTTAATGTGCACACATTTTTTTTTCTTTTTTCTTTTTTAATGATTATCAAATATATTGTTGCTCTTGTTTGTTCAAATAAAGTTAGTCAGAATTTATGTTAAAGGTAAATAATAATAGTAATAATAATTGAATCATTTACGCGAATCTGAACTTTTCTTTGTTCTGAATTAATTTTTAAATGTTTTTAGAAAAAGATTTTTTCTTTCCCTGATGGTTTTTACTTTTCTTTTTCATTATTGAATCCACAAGAAAACATAATCTGATTGAATTTATATGCTCATGCATTAAAAAATATATAAGCAGTATTTTCAAAAAGTCTTCATTTGTCTTTTCTATTTCTTGAAATATGAAGTAATCATTATTTCTTGATAGCTGGATTTATGCCAAAAATCTTTAACACAAAACTACAGAATGAAAAAGGAAAAAAATAAAGTACTTAGAATGACAGAGCAGTCAATTTACTATTATTGCGGCTGTTTAAAATGTCTATACATGCTATAAATAGTAATAATTTTCTAGTGTAATTTTTTAATGTGTTACTTTTGAAGAATGAAGAATTTGATTGAAGATTAAAGAACTATACAAACAAGCATCATGAATTGTAAAAACGCACATTACATGTTGGTACTTACATATTATCCAGTTAACCATAAAATAATAGTAATTTGATGCCAAATATAGTGTTACAGTATGATATGATCACTATTGTAAACCTATAACACAACTAATTTTGTAATTGTTGTATACACTTCCCTTTTTAAATATTAATTTCAGTTAATCAAATGTTTTAATATGTATACTATAAATAGATAGGCATTTTTTATTTAATCTTTTGCAAACTAATATATATAATACTAATATAATATTTTTTTTTTAATGTAGCTTTTTTTTTTTTAAATCTATATATATATTTTTTTTAAACGAATCTCAAATAATTAAATGCCATTTAAATTTCATTATCAACTGCATACCACGGTATTTGGTCATGATTTTAATTTGGCGACAATGTTTGACCAGATAGTACACAAGTACCCGATTGATTTTGGTAAAAATATATATATATATGTACAACCTCAATCAGATGATAAAAGTAAGCACAAGTGCAGCATTAAAACAGCAACGTTAATGTATAATGAAATATAGTCTTGCATTAAAAGACAATTTTCAAATTTGATATACTATGAAAAATCAGTTTATATATTCTATCTGAATGGTGCTTTTTCCCTACACAAAAATTTATTCGTAAGGATATGCTACTGAAAAAAAGATCAAGATGTATAATTAAAAAAAAAAACAGTTAAAGGCAATTATTAGTGTTATAACTAAGAAATGCCCAAAGAAACATATCTAGCAATGCTCTAAAAAATACAATAGTTGGAAATGTATTTAAGAAAATAACTGTCCTAGAAGAAATGCAGCACAGACATTTTATGATGGAAAACATTTGAAAAAAAATAAGAATAATTATGAAATATGACTGAAACAGTGAATTTGATGAAAGTGTATGTATTTGAACAGTGAATTTGGTGAAAGTGCATCAGTTTGATAAAAGTAGATTTTAAAAATATGTAATGGAAAAAAAATTTAAATTCAGCAAAAATATTTTTTTTTTCCTGAAACTATCCTAAATTTGAAATTAGCATATTTGTTATAGAAAGGATATATCATCAAAAAGTATTAATCAAAAAAATTTTAAGCAGTTAAAAATATTTTTAATAATTTACCATTCTAAAACTTTTATATTTTCATAAAGTGCATTTAAATATATGCTAAAGATTTATACAAGTCAGGATTTGTTTAAATGATTGATTGATAATTTTAAATCAGCCCCGATAATAATTTAAAAAATTGTAATTATCATAAAACCATCAGCAGATGTTTTAATTAGTACTATTTAATCATATCTTGACAATTTGAAAGTATGTGCATTAATTTCTTTATCTTCTTCAATCTGAAAATTGTTACTAAAATTTTACATTTTGTTGAAAATTTAAAATCTATAAGGTTTTTCACAATGGATTTTTGCTTAATTTTTCTTCAAAAAAATTTTTTTTCACACATTTTGCAGAACATCCCCAGTCTTTAAAGATTAAATTTTCAAATACTTTATCTGTTTAGAAAGTTTGGTAAGATTAAGTAGCAAATAAAACATGAAACTATTTGCATTGTTTAAAATTAAATTTATTGCATCCATAATCTTCCGCCCTTTTCTTTACAGGTGATAAAGAAAAATCTGGTAAAAAACGTGTCAGAAATGAAATGAACCACAAAACAAAACTGAGGAAGTTTATGAGGAATACAGGCCAGGAGTATGTCACAAAAAAAGGAAAAATAGTTAAAGCAAAAGTTTTTGAAAATAAAGACTGTGGGTGTTCTAAGAGATGCATAACGAAGATAACATCTGAAGAAAGACAAAAATGCTTTGAGAAGTTCTGGAAAATGGGAAATTTCTCAAAGCAAAATGCTTATCTTAGTGGTCTGGTCACACGAGAAGCTGTGAAGCAGCATCGTCCTCGGCAGAACTGTAAAAATAGAGGACCTAAAGGTGTAACTTATCAATATCGAATCAATGTTGGACGAATAAGTCGTCAAGTTTGCAAAGTGTATTTCTTAGATACGTTTGTGGTATCCAATGGAAGATTAGCCAGAGCTTTAAGAAAAGAAGAGACTGAAAGAGAACCAGGGGAAGATTTGAGAGGTAAAAAGACACCTGCTAATAAAACAAGTGACGAAAATTTAAATAGAGTGAGAGATCATATTAGCAAATTTCCACGTTATGATATTCATTATACTCTTAACTCAAAAGGAAAATTTCTGAGGGCTGATCTCAATGTGAAAAAGATGTATAGAATGTATCTTGAAGAATGTCAGTTTAAAAATGTGTCATTTGTGAAAGAAAATATTTACAGAACTGTATTCAACACTGAATTTAATCTTACATTTTTAACACCCCGGAAAGATTCATGTATTAAAATTCGGTTAAATGTACCTAAACCTCAAAATCGGTCTAGTCACAAAAAAATAAGCTATCCAAAATCTTTTATCCATTATGAATCTGAAAACAATGTAACAATGAGGTCACAACAAAAGTTCAATGTACCTTCAACATTTTTATGCCCCTCGGATTTTGTTAAATGCTCGTATAATTCTACTATGACAACTACCACTATCGAGCAAGAAAAAGAACCTGTTTATCCTTCTTCATGCCAATTAATAACTGGAACTCTTTCTTTTTATCCTCAAGAACAGGTTCCTCCAACATTCCAGAGTCAAACTTCTAATTTTTTCAATTTATAAAATAAATAAAATCTCTCAAAAGTATTTTATTCCTATTAATTAATATGTCTTAAAGTGCTATGCTAGTCCGTTTAAATATGTACCGATTACTTACAGTAGTATATTTTGCCGTCTTCAGGACCAAATTCAAAATAAATAAAGTTTAAAGTTAATATATATATATGTGTGTGTGTGTGTTAAAATAAATTTTGATTCATAATTTAATATCACAGAATTTATGTTGCTCTTTCAGTCATGAAATCCTAAGTCTAACTTGTCTTACTAAATTAAAATAACTTGTCTTACTTTTTAGTCAATCTGTCCTTGCCAATTTTTGTGAATTTTGTATTTAGAATGTACTCTTTTATTTTTACTGACAACTGACAATAAATACTTGTTTAAAAAATGGATGGTGGTGGTAGGAAAGAAGAGACTTTTAAAACTATGAATTTTACAGATTAAATGTCTTTTTTTTTTCTGTACCAAAGCATGTATCAAGATTTATTTTCTTACACATATTACTTATTATACATATATGAAAATAATAAAATTTGAATAAAATATTCATAATGAGTTAAAAAACTTAAAAAGTTCAAAATATTGGTACTTTTATTCATATATTAAATTTATTATTATCTAGACCATTTGATTAAGAAAGTTGTGAAAAATAGACATTGTTTTACATTTGTAACTTTTCGTTTTCTTTCTTATTTTCTTAACTGTTAGTGATGCAAATCTTTTTTGCATTAAAAATGTTTTAGTTAAAGAGGTAATATTAAATTTAATAAAAAATTATTTATGAATACACTTTTGGTAAGCATATGTTTTTTTTTTTAATCCGTCTTTCAATGTATAGATGTAATTATCATGACAGAATTATTACAGTACTTTTTGATTAGTTAGACAAAATTCATAGTTTTACTCTAAAATGTTATAAAACTTATTTTTTATTTTATCAACAAATGTAACTATTAATTTCTTCACAAAATATAAATTATTAACATCACTTAGCAGTAAAAAGCACCAGAAAAAATTTTGTTGAATGATGATGAATGAAAACTCGGTAACTAAATGCTACAAAAATTCTTTTGAATCAGAATGATTAAAAACGATCTTTCATCAGGAGAAAAAATATTAATAGTAGTCACGAGTACAATATAAAAGGAAATATAACTTTCGCACTGTACTTCTGTGTCCTTTTTTTCACTTGATGAAAGAGTGGGCTTAACTATTTTGAATCAAATCTATTGAATATATTTCCAATTTATAGTATACCTTTATAAAATTCTTATTCTTCAACATCACTTCTATATTTTTATATTTAATTGGCATATTTTTAAGAGGGTGGCATATTTTTTTGAAGGTGGTTATAAATAGGTGTATAAATATGACTCTCTACTTTTTAAGATTAAAACAAAAAAAAAAAAGACACTTGTTTGTTTTAAAAATTAAAGATCAATTTATTCAAAATATTTCACCTTAGGAATTACAACATTTATCCATCTTTCGAGTAACAATTACACAAAGGAAAAAGTCTAATTGTTTAGATGTAGTTATCAAGCCAATTTTTGATATCTACTTGAAAATTGTACCTCTCTCCAGAAAGAGTACATGCATATATTAAAACAAGTGGTAGTAATCTGAAAGAGCAATGTCTAAAATACAGTTGGCCAGCCCAATAGCAAAAATAGTGCAACATGACAGAGAGCACTGCAGATTAACAGCTCAAAAAGAAATGCCATGCTTAAAAATACTAATAAAATTTTGCATAGTTAATCTAGATTACTGTACTTGATGTATCATCTTAATTTATTTTCATTGTAAATGCAAATTTTGTATATTTTTTGAATTATTAATACATTTATGGTCCAGGTAAATTTTGTTTACAAAATTGTAAACAAAATTTACCTGGATCACAGGTAAATTTTGTTTTGCTGCATATAGACACAGAAAAATTTGCTACTAGATTGGCTGGCAACACATCCCAGCAAATTGATTCTAAAGTTTCTTTCTCTGCTCTGTCATTATGTGGGTGAATATTGTCATGTGGGAAAACAACAGTGTCTCATCTTTTCCTTATTCGGAACATTTATTGAATACTTCAATCAAATTGATCAACTGTTTCTTGTATTATTATTCACTATTGATCATTTGATTAGGTTGCAACAGTAATGTTAACCAAAGGCCATATCTTAATTTTTATATGATGTTATCAAACCTTTCAAATATAACTTTCCTTATTTACTTGCAGGTAAGTAATACTATTAATGCCACTTATTAAAAAAATATAGAGTCATATTTATACACCCAATATTTTCTGTAAAAGTTTTCAATATGAATTATATAATTGAGAATTCGTTAGATGATGAAAACATTGTGATTAATTTCTTCCAAGATGATAATATTTTATACTGTGATATCTTGTTCAGAAAAACATAACATAAAATTATGTATTCGTGGATCCAAACCATCAAAATGGAATACCCTAGCATTTTATCATAAGAAGAAAATGTTATGTATAAAAAAACTTATTTTAAATGTAAATTTTGCATTCCTTTGTAGTCAAAAGCTAAGTTAATAAAATTCTCTAAACCAAATTTAAGATTTTACTAATATTTTTTGAAATTATGTACTCATTACTACTTTTCTTCACTAAAAATTAGCCATTTAAGCAAAGTTGTTAAAGTACTCAAAGAAAAAGATAGTTCAAAAGCATTCTACTAGTTTGATTAAATTCTAATGTATTTTTCTTGACTGTAAATTTTTATTTATTTATTTGTTTTAGTATTTTAAAAAATTATTATTTTTGTGTTTTTTCGGTTAAACCCTGCATATTACATTTATACTTTTATTACCCTTTACACTTGGTTCTTTTGTTAGTTTGATCAGTATTTGTACTTAGCATAAAATGGTGCTTATCTAATTGAAAAATACCAAATTATTATTATTATTGTTACTGTTATTGTTTGACTCTGTTAATAAGAGACTTTTTAATGGATTACGTGTTATTTTTCAAATATTGTGTGAGAAATTATTATTTTTTTTTTTTTTCATTATTGTTTTAATTAATTTATGTAATTAAATTGTAAATTTTATTGTTTTGTAACAGAAATGTTTTAAACATTAATAAATTTATTATTGTCTTTTTTTTTTTTTTTTTTTTTAATATATAAAATCGGCAAGTATCTGATATAGTATTCAGTTGTAAAAATATAAGAAATCTCTTCCTCTTTGTAATTATTAGTAATTACATCATTTTCTCAATAAGAAATGTTATTGTCCTCTCATTTTTATTAGTGCAATATGTATTTTATATTTCATTGCAATAAATATGTAAGTGTTTCATACAGACTACATATTTTATTTTTATAATTTACTTTTTTTTTTATATATATATAATTCACTTTATTTGAAATTTCAGTATTAAAAGAAAAAATTTCCCTTGTTGTTTCTAACTACATTTATTTTAAAAATGTATGATGATTGAAATACTTCATTATTGCTAAATAATGTTTTAAAATATATAATGTTTTCTATGCTTATAAAGTTCTGGAATATTATCCATTTAACAATTTTTTATTTACAAGCGCATCCTTATCAGGATAAACTTTTCCTGTTTATAAGTCTTTTTTTTTGTGTGTGTAATGCTTACTGTTATGAGTAAGTATATTTTAGACAACCTTAAAACTCTCCATTTTTAAACTGCAGTAAAAAAGGAATATTGTGCTACTATCTAGTGGCTAGAAAAGTCAACATAACCTATCAAAGTTAACATAAAAAAATAAATTTGGAAAAGTTTGACTAAATAATATCGGGCAGAGCCAGGGAAGGAAATAAACAGTGCAAAAGTTATTTATTTTTAATCTATCTTAGAATATTTTATACTGTTCCTTATTAGCTGTTTGTTTATTTATTTATTTTTATTTTATTTTATGTTATTTTTTTATTATTATATGTACAAAGATGCAGTTCTTATGCTTGAAAGGAAAGGGAGGGAAAAGCAAGTGCAATATTTTAATGTTTGATCTATTTACTTACTTTAATAACATTATTATTAATAATAATCAAAATTGTTTATTTGATAATAGATTATATAACTATTGGAACTTTTACTTTGGAAGTTAATGCAATTCATTTTGGTCAGTAAGATTATTACAGTAATGTATATATATATATATATATATATTAGTAATACACAATATATATGTATATATGATGTATGTCTTTTTTTATTATTATTATTATTATATGTAATAATCTATTACATATATTTAAAAAAAGGAAAAATACTAACCATTATTAATTAATGAATATTGATATATATATTTACGTACAGCATCTGTGGGTAACCCCTAGCCTACTGGCTGAATGCAACCCTTGAGATATCTTAGACACCTTAATACTGACCAAGTTCCAGTATCGAGCCATTCTCCAAAGTGACAGGAATCGTTTTTCATGTTCTTTTGTTTTTGCATAAATAATATTTGGCCTTTGGCTGGGGTTTAAAACTTAAATTTCGGCAATGACAAAAAGAAAAAAAAGGTTACCCATAGCTGCTTTTATAGTATCAAAGCAAAGTTATTCTTAATTTGTCTATTTTCTAACCAATCATTATATAGTTTACTGGATTAAATTCGTAATATTTAATCATTAATGTTGCTGTTACTATAAGTCACTTGTATGCATTATGTTTTTCATGATCACCTATGTAAATCTGTGTTTGTTTTTCAATTCAAAATAACAAAAATCTGCTACTTGAACCTAGAGATTGTGCAATAATTATAAAAATGTTTCAATATTTTATATGATAGTATAGTGTAACAATTCCTGACATTTGATAAATTCATGATTTTCTTAAACTTGCATAATGTTTTACTAAATTCTTTCAGGTATAACTCTGTCACTTTAGATTTTTATTCTTAAAATTAAAAAAAAAATATTAATTAATAAATAAATTCTATTAATTTTTTATAATAATTATCTTTATTTTATTATTATTATTATTTATAAAACTTAGAAAATAAATATTTAGCCAACATTGATTAATTTGAAAATTTTTCAGATGTGCTGCAATATTCTTAGCAAAATATAAGTGTTATTTTTAATATATTTGTTTATTAATAAAATATAAAAGTCTAATTTATACCCATTATAAAGTTCTTTATAACTGATTATTTATAGTTTTTTCTTTTTTTTTTTTTTTTTTAACAATGCCATTAATGAAATACTCAAACAGAAATGCAGTTTAATATTATCATTCAGTATGATAGTAGTTCTGGCATTTAATTATTTGTTTTTAGTAAATACAAAAATACGTTATAAATAAGTAAAAAAGATAAATCTGCCTTGCTTACAATTTAGAGGATAATAAGAATCTGTGTATAATTCTTAAAAAAATTATAATATTTTTAAAGTGTTATGAATTTTAACTTTTGGTGACCAAGTAGGTGTAGGGTCGTGAATGATTTTAACACCAGTTTCTACTGTATATTTAATTTTAAAAATATTATATAGTGCTTCAGTACTTTAATGTTGAGTTTTGTACTATTTTATTATGATTTTTAATATTATCGCTTTTCCCATGAAAAGAATAAACAAATACATAAATTATGCTTTGTTGTTAATATTATAAAACTGCACTGAAAACATTTTTCAGCAACAGTACTATATTTAGAAAAGTCTAATGCTTTCAGTATTTTTAAAGATAAGTTGTACACTATTTTATTGTGAATTCTGAAGTTATCGCTTTTCCCATTTAAAATAAAAATCTAATATTATTAAATGATTTTAAAAGCTGAATTTGGAGTTTTATCTGATATTTTAAATAAATATGTTTTTTAACAATGGCCTTTCATGTTTGAAATTTTCATCTGGTCATTGGAAGGTTAATAAAGAATCGAATGTAAGATAGCTTACTGAATTTTTTTAATAACATTAATAAACATTTAGAATTATTCAAAATAAAGTTATTTTTTATTCCAATAATAATAAATCTTGAACTAAAGATCGATAGTTTAAAGAAATGTGAAACAGGTTAATATATTAAAATATTGCAATAATTATTATTATTGTTTATTTATCTGGTATTTTGCAATAAATGTTTTTTTTTTTTTTCTGAATTATGTATTTATTTTATTGAATGGTGCCATAAAAATCATGATCTGTTTGTTTATTTGCGGCAGTTATGACAAGTGTTTTTATTAAGTTATTGCAATTATTATTGTTTTACACTTTTTTGTTGTTATATTTTGAAAATATTTTAAATTTTGTTATTGTGTTTCATTTGTATAACTAATGAAACCAAGAATCATACTACAATTAATTTTTACATGCAATGTCAAAATCGTTATTTACAGCATTATCTACAATAATCATTCAAACCTATTAAACATCCATTAAAAAAATAAATAAATAAATAACTGTATATTTTGCTATATATTCACTGTATCTTTATTCTTCAGCAAAAAAGAGTATTAAAGTAATAAACTTTTGATGCAAAATACATGCAGAAACTTTAATCAGATGAATTTGAGAACTTGCACTTAAAACATATTATTAATTTAAAGAATTATTTATGTGAAAGATAATTAACAATTTATATTTCTTATTTAGATCTATTCATTGATCTTAAATCTTATGTTGCCCTGTTTTCTAAATTTTAAAACCGAAGTAACAACCAAGTTCAAAATAACATTTTAAGCTAAGCACAGTTACCTTTAATTGTGATTTCCCCATGCATAATCCCATCCTTGGCATGTGGTCACTCATCCAGTCCCAGCTATTAATGAAAACCTCAGGCTACCAATAAAATTAATTTACTACTCTTATCACCTGGTGGTGAAGTATAGCAACTGCAGATTAAAACTAAATGCGACCATTCGAAGAAAGGAATTTTTCCAAAATTCTACTCTTTAGTTGCTAACAAATGTTATGTTCTTATCAGGAGTCTAGATCAAACTTGGCTTACAAGACACTCCATACTCAAACACAGAAGTTCCATTAAAAAAAAAAAAAAAAGATTAAATTATTAAAAGTCGTATTTTATTATTTCAATTTACTGTATAATTGCTAATATCAGGAGTGATTGTATGTGGGATTTTTTTTCCCGATTTCCGGAATTTTTGCTTAATATATTCCCTGATTTATGGATTTTTTTCTTTTTTTTTTCAGTGACTATTAAAAGAAAAAAATTTATTAAAAATGGAAACTTAGAAATATCCTTTATACATTACTTTTTTTTTTTTTTTTTTTTGATAAGATTTAAAATATTTTATCTTATACTGTATTAGATAGAACCATAAAAAATTTTACCTTGGCCTTTTTTTTTCCCCATGTAATTTCAGAATTTTTGAAATAGGTTCACAATCAGCTCTGTAACATTTTAAGTATAGAATAATACTGGCCATGGTGTTTTATATACAATAGAAGTCTGATAAAATAATTTATTGAAAAATATAACACACCTCATTTTAAATATATAGGTAGAGTTGAATTAGTAGTTTTCTATAAGAATTTTGTTTTGTTTTCCTACACCATCTGCAAATTCTGTTGTTCAGATTTTATATCAAGACTATATAGTCTGTTATTTGAATATGTATTACATTAAAAATATATTTGAAGTGAAATTCTCAACTTTCTTTTCTTCCAAAATCCAGGGTACCCTTTTTATTCTCTTTTATTGCTATTCAATGTTATAATTTTCTTTGCTATATGTAAAGTTAAAAATTCCTTAGAATATCATGAACATAAGCAGATATAAAGAAAAATAAATTCTCATATGATAAGTCTAAAGATTAATTGATAGAGGGGTCAATATATTGTGATATTTTCGGATAAATAAATCACTATTTATTGTTTAAACTGGTAGAATACAAAGATACATTTAAAAAGAGAAAGTAATATGTGTTAGGTTTTGTTTGTTATCACAATCAACATATGTGTACAAAACAACACATAATATAAAAAATCTTTATTTTTACCCTATAGCTATTTAAATGTTGTTAAATAATTAAGTAATTTACGTTAAGTAGGAAACATTAACCATAGACGAAATAAAATCATTAATAATTCATTTTGTTGAGTCTCAATTCATATTTTTATTAAGAAGGATGTTTGAACCTCATATAGTGTTTCTTTATGAATTACCTTAAAAAAGAAGGAAAATACCCTCTTATTAAAGATTTTTTTTTTTTTTTTTTTTTTTTTTATAATCATAAATGAAATAAACTTGATTAATTGGCTATCATATTTCAATAAATGATGATTTTAATAATTTTTAATTTCATTGCATGTAAAATATTAAATTTATCTTTTTTAGTGTGTGTGATTATCTTATATACATGGTGTGTTCCTACAAATGAGTGTTTTTATATTTAAATGTATATAAATGTGTATGTCATAATTAGTAGAACAAATTTACATAATTTTACTGTGGAAAAGAAAAAAAAAATTGCTTAGCAGTGTTTCATGTCGCTTCTTCAAGATTATTTAAATTAATTCTTTTAAAAATAACAGTAATGTTGTCAGCATATTATCATGGAAAACATGTTAAGTAAGACTGTAAAACTAGGCAATTTTTTGTAACCTTCCTTTCAAATTGTGTATTAATGAAAATTTTATAAATTATTTGTCTGTACAATATATTATACATTATTTTATACTCTTAATTTATACTTATTTGTTGTTGAATAAAATTTTTTAAAACATATTCGTTTCTTTAAATTTTACAATAAATTTTAAAAAGTTTACCATAAACTTATCCACAACACAATATGATTTCTTCAGGGCATTCAGTGTGGTCCCTAAAGTCCCTTAACTATTTTAGGTTCCTAAAAGTCCCTTATTTTGGCAAAATGGTCCTTAAGTCCTTTTTTTTTCTTTCTCTATCTAAAATCATAAGATTTTTAGGTATGCCAAAAAAAATGTTGCTTGAATGCAATGCAATTGTTTGGCCACATACCTTATAATAGATATAAAATATTGAAATTACTAACTTTTGGCAGCCAACAATCTTATGTATAACAGGGACGCTAAAATTCATAACTAATTAAGCGCTAGGTCATGGGGAAAGGGAGTTAAGGAAATGTGCTGACCATCTTCTTACCATTGTATAGTACTATCACAATTGTAGTTGTACTAGATGCATTGAAATAAAAGCTAAATTATCTTCAGTAATGGAGCCCAGCTACAAAATCAGCTCTGATGACCAGAAGATATATCTGTAAATATTCAAGATAGCAGTAGGATATTCACTTGACTCAAAGATGTTTTAAATTTATACCTTAACGTTGTTAAAACACCCGCTTTTTCTTTGTAGTTTTAGGCCCATAAATTTCAAAAAGTTTATTAAAAATGAAAAAAAGTTCTCATTAATTAAAAAAAATAACTTTAAAATAAAATTAACCAAAAGTCACGTGACTTCAAAACGCTGCCTGACGTCACACTTTATGATGCTTCAATGTTTACATTTTGTTAGCCTAGTTAGTTAGTAAGCAGCAATTTGTTTTAACTTTCGTAATTATCAATCTATGTGATTTCTGAGCATTTCTTTTTCATCTTTTAATCATTTAATATCATTATTACCATTTTCCATTATCATTATTTTCAATTGCTTTCTTTTCATGGCAGTTGTCCAGTGTTTTCATTTAATAGGATCCTGTGGAACACTAAAGAATAACTTTTGAGAAGCATTAGCCGTTGTATTAGTGCAAAATAGTACAATACAATATTTATACTACGCTTTTTTTATATCTGTCATTATTGCAGTAAAACCTCTCTAAGTTGGACACCTACGGTTCCAGGAAAAGTGTCCAACTTATAGGGGTGCTTACATTTTTTGGTTTAATTAAGCTGTATCTATCCATGTCTTTTAACTTATAACTATAACATAATTAAGTATTTATAACTTATATACAAAAATTGATTACTTTGCCAATTTAAATTTACACTGGTATAGTGTGGTCATAATAACACTTTCTTCTATAATTTTTTATATAACAGCGCCATCCACCAGTTAATATACACGAAAATTTAACCAATATAACTTCTCATAATAAAGATTTTGCATATGCATTTTGGTGCAATTTTATTCAATAGACACTGTGATAGTCATACGGAAAATCTGAGAATGTGATTAAAAGTAGCACCACTTTGTCTACCGATATACACCTAAATTAAGATAACATTCATTTTCCTTACAGCCATCTCACTTATGAATTTTTGTGAATTTATTCGCTCTAGAAACTGATATATAGTTTTCCCATGAACGGGGAAAACACTGCAGCATAGCAGCGACACCTGTCGATTGATATGCACCCAAATTGAATCGTCATTTTTTACACTATAGATAGATCACTCACATATTAAGTTTAGTGTAATTATACACTCAAGTAAAAATTGGTAGAAAATTAAAAGGGACAAATAAAGAGGAACCCTAACAACTGAAATGTATTGTCTAATGCTCATTTTGAAACAGTCTAAGTCAAAACATGCTTGTAGGCTCTCTACTGGATATTTCTTGAAGAAAAGAGAAAAACAATTCATGCAAATCAATAAAAAGAAAGACTTATTATGCGCCAAAATTCAGTAATTTGTGAATTTTTCAATTGAATATTTTTTTTTTTTTTTTTTTCCCAAGATGAGACAGAGTCAAGTGACAAGAAACATTGTTTTTTAGACATTTACAGTTATTTCTACAATTGGTAAGTAACATTTCTAAAAAAAAAAAAAAAAAAAAAAAAAAAATGGAGAAAATGGAAGTTTTATATCTTTTTTCCTGTCTCATTGGGTAAAAGTGTTCAACTTAGGGCAGTATTTGTTAATCCTATGGATATATTCCATTCCGAGAAAAAGTGTCCAACTTAGAGGGGTGCCCAACTTGACAGGTTTCACTGTATAACATACAAAGCCTATTTAAATGATTCAAGAAGCAAACTAAAGCACGAAATCGAATGTAAACAACGATTACTTCTGTTTGTTGTCATAAAGAGTGACGTCACAATATATTATACTTCATTTTCTCGATAGAGTAAATAGTGCGATGTTAAAATTGTTATAATTCAGTCATTAGATTTCAAATAAAGAAAATCTATGTATTTATTTTCTTACCTTTTCATTTTCTATTATACAGTAGAACTTGGATAAATCGAAGTTGAAGGGACCTGAGAAAAACTCGAAATATCCAAAAATTCGAATTACATATACTATTTCATACTTGCCAACATACTAATTAAAATTCTGTAGTATTGTTAGCCCCGCCTTCTTTTTCACACCAGTATCCGTTTTAGAGTATTTTTCTTCTTATTTAATCATAATTGCATTTGCAAAATATTACTTTAAAAATTTACTGGTGTGAAAAAAAGGGCGGGACTAACAACACTACAGAATATTAATTAGGATATTGGCAAGCATGCTATTTTGTCAAAAAGAAGAGATAAATTTAAAAAAAAATTAAAACTCTACGATCAAAGATTTAACATATAAACTTTATATCTAAGAAACTTGCTACATCCTCTTCCCCCACCCATTAAATCAATATTTTTTACGAGATTAATTATTCAACACTTTTTAAAAAAACAGTCAGATAGTTTTTATTGCTTCTTAAAGCACAATCTTTGTGTCATAGCATATGACTTCAACCTATCAGTTGATACAAAAATGGAATCTTCTACATCAGACATGACTTTCAATTCAAAAAACCCTCGAAGTTCATGTATATGCACCATATCTTCTGATGCAGTAGGTAGGGACTTTTCTTGTATTTCCTTATCCTTATTTTGAAAAACTATTAAAATAAATAATGCATTTTAGCTGAAAAAAATCTTGGGAAAACATTTTACTGTAATATTTTAATGTTAATCGTATGAAAAATTCGAATTATCCAAAATAGAATTCGAATTATCCACGATTTTTTAACATTATTTTAATACAAAATTCAAGGGACCAAGTAAAAAACTCGAATTATCCAGAATTTCGAATTAAACAAGTTCGAATTATTCAAGTTTCACTGTATAAGAATAAAATCAGAAAATGTGCAAATTGTCTATTGTTGTGCAGTTGTCATCAAGGCCAGAGACGCCCCACTAAGTATTAGTAGCACAGGATTTCCACGACAGTTGCATGCATAGTTCTTTCACAGAGAAGCTTAAAAAATTTCATATTACATTCTATGGGGACTAATTTTCTTATATTCAGTAAATTATTTAAAAGAGTGAAATGAAATTAATATGTTTTAGAATTTTCCTACAGAATGATCATTACTAAAATTGCATGTTTACTATTTATTTTACATAGATGTCAAAATTTTTCAGATATGTTATGGTCATTGAACAAACATATGAATTTGGAATGAAAACACACTTACATGATTTTCACTTTTATTTATTTACTGAAACATTCAGTGATTCAAATTTGTTTAAACACTCGGTAACTATAGTAAGTGTTAAGAAAGTCCATGGAAGCCACTCCAAATTGTTTTTAAAGATGTCATGATTAAATTTAAAACTCAGTTTGTAAAAGAAAAATTTAACATAAAGAGACATCTAGAATGGTATACGCACAGGTATTCTTAAGCCTAAAATATTTTAGCATTTTGCTAAAGCTGTTTTCTGATTTTAGCTTTTTTACTGAAGTAATTATGACCTCAGCTTAAGCCTCTGTGCATGGCTTTTGTGATTTCCATGGGATTTGAAATCTATCGCGTAATATGGGTCATGTGAAAATAGCGTGCCTAAGTTTATTTCTCTTACTTTCAGTATGGATCCTGCTATTTTTCTTTTTAAGCTAAAAAGATTTTAATAGTCATTGTTCCATGTTTCATTTCGTAACTAGATAGATGGCATCACAGGTCTATTACATTGTCATTTTTTTTTCATCATCCTGAATTATAAGGCAAAAATTCCTTTTTTTAACAATTTTATTTTTTACTTTTATTTTTATTTTTGCAAACTTGGAATGGTAAGTGGTAAAAGCAAATGAGTTAGCATGTACATAAACCTAAATTAAAAATATCCTATGCATTTTATATTTTTATTTTATGTGCATGCTGAAATCGCATGAGCCATATTTTAATATTTTCAAAAATTTCGTTTTTTTTTTTACAGTTTTATTTTACTTTTTTTTTTATTTTTTTTTATTGAAAACTTCTCATATAGATTAAAAACAAATGTTAGCATGTACATCAATCTAAATAAAAAAATATATATATTCTGTGTATTTTATATTTGTATTCTATACACACTGAAATCATGTAAACCGTATTTTAGTATTAAAAAATAAATAATTCCTTCATTATATTAATTTTTTTTATAAAGATGTGAATAGTAATATATGTAGATAAAGAAAAAAAAAACCTTCATATTTATCCAATTTAACTCCTACTACATGGAGAGTTAAACTCAGTAGTGGCACCCAATGTTGGTACAAAACTTATTTTCACTTGTAGCAGTTGAATTGCGTGTGTTATTTATTTGGCTGATGTCCATTTTTGTTAACAACACAGAGTGAAGTGGGCTTGTACCTTTTAGCTACAATGTCTTGATTTTCTTTCTTTTTTTTTAGTTTCACCTCATGAAATGCATTATAGATGTTTTGCTTGTCATTTAAACTCTTGTAGACATATTTTTTCTGTTATTTGCAGCAATTCATGACAGTTGCATACAGCATAATTAGTATTTTCTGTACAAAACACAGATTACACCTGCAGCATGTGATGAGATTGTTTTGCACATTCCTATAGATCCTGATTTAATTTGCCCTATTAGGCAAAATTGACTTAGAGATATATCCTTTCATAGTTAATGGCTCTGCTTAGATTGTTTACAAAAAGATTTTTAAAGTGGCAAGCTACACTAATGGCTGATACTTGATAGGTTCTCTTCTGAAAGCTGGTTGACAGGAAATGCAAGATTTGAACTTGGTTCACACTCTTAGACTTTGCCTAGCTATTGAAAAATTTCCTTTTTTTTTCTTTTCAAACTTGCATGAATACAGATTAAAATCCCTTAAAAAAAGATCTCCATGAAGGGTAAAACACTCTAGAACTCTCTGGCAAAGAATTGATAGTACCTCCCATCCAACCACCCTTAGAACAATAAATTTCAAGGACAGTTAATTGATGGAAAAAAATGTATATTCTAACTGTCAAACATAGCTTTAAATGTAAAATCTGAAACTTTTAATTTTGCATGGTAAAGAGCAGTAAAAGTGAGCCTATCTTAGAAATTATTGAAGGAGCCTGAGGCCCCATGGGCGCATATAACTCTATGCCTAAGTAAAACATGTAACTTTATGCACTGAAGACGGTACGCTTAAGGCTACCGAAACAGCTGTATGCTTCCCAAATATTTTTCTTTGGCGTTTCTGACGTCGTAGTTTTTACTGGTTTTAATAATTCAGCGCCAAGTCTCCTTTTAATATCGATGCCTATGTCTTAAGATATTCAACAAAACCAAAAGAATAAGAGTTCTTTTGACACTGGCTGCATATACAGAGTGTCCACTGGGTCATGAAAGTCAACAATGGGTCATGAAAGTCAAGAACAGGTCATGAAATTCGACTGTCGGTTTGAGTCACGTATTGATTCAGGTAACCTAATTTCACTGGTTGGGTCGAAAACAAATTTTTTCTCTTGCAGTTCGGGTTGAGTTGATTGAATTATTTTTCCTATGAGTCGGATCGACTTAAGAATATCTTTCAAAATAATTTCTTTAACGGGCAAAAACGTAATTCAGCAAAGCATCATTTGGTGCATTGTCGCTTTGCTTGTAGCATTCATGCCCACTTTGTTCGCCTGTTGAATGGTTGTGTTTTTTCAATCTGAAACAATTGTTGTGAGTGTATTGCATTTAATGGTGTTTATTCAAAGTTTTGTACTTATTACTAAAATTGTAGCACATTTTGTACACTTGAAGTACACAACACACCTAAATGGTTAAAAATTATTATTTATCCATTTTTCAGATTTTAGAACTTTTAACTTGATGCATTAGTAATTACATTTTAAATTATTTACCAGTTGTATAGCAATAAAAATTTACTTTATAACTTAAATTGCAAGGTTTTTAGATGAATTATTAATTTTCATTTTAGGTTTTGAGTCAAGTGTGGGTCATTAAAATTCTCTATTGCGAGTTCTGGTCGATTTTTCAGGTTACTATTATTTAGTAGCATAAATATAAAAGCATGATTATAAATCTAGTATAGTCATTTATATCTTTAAAAAACAAAATTGTCTTCTGTGAAAATCTATAGGCATTCTAACTTTGTTGCCCCCCCCCCACCCCCACCCCCACCCCAAAAAAAAAAAAAAAAAGAAATTGAATTTATTTTACTTAACATTTAAATTTTCTATAATATATGTATGCTCAAAGTATTTTGTTAATCAAAACAGTATCAATGTATAACTGAATGAACTACTTTTTTCTAATTCAGAATGTATTCTATTTTGAAGTACTATAGGAAAGACATTGAAATGCAAAGTTTGATATGTATAGTTATATACTTTTTAGTTTAATAATTGTATTCTTAGTCTTTTCGTGGAAAAAAAAATGTAGATTTGAAAAAAATGTAATACATATATTCCTCTCCTTAATGCAAAGAAAATAAATGACAGTTTTCAAATCCCCAAAAAAACTGATAGTTACAATATTATAACATTGCACAATTAGTGTACATATGCATGTAGTTATATGTGTCTGTTTTAGATTGATTTCCATTACTAATTACTTAGATTGTTAATAAAAAAAAAAAAAAAGTTTTTAGTTTTTTTTTTTTTTTTTTTTTTTTTTTTTAAATAGGTAATACTGTTGTTAAACAATAATTTTAAAAATAACGCAAGGTGATATATTTATTTATTTATTAAATTTAATATTTAATTATTATTAATTTAATTTAATCAATATATTTATTTATTTTGCACTGTTAAATAAAATAAAAGTCGAATAACTTTGATTTTCATAAAAATACATGAAAATTTTTAAGAGTTAACCAATATTCTGTTTTGAAAATGTTATGATAAAGGAACAAAAAGACATTTAGGCTTTATTTTCTAATGGACTTAAAAAGCAGGCTCAACTTGTAACAAACAAAGTTTAAATAAAAAAATAAAAATTTCAATTTGCATAATTAACTGTTACAAAGTGATCAATTTTAAAAATATGCTCCTCATTTTCTAACATTTTTTTGAAAATCATATTGATTTCATACTTTTGACAAATATTTTATTCTTAAATATTTACTCAAAGTTTCACTTTTATGCAGCTTTACTCTCAATTTAATAAAAGGTATCTATTCATCTGTTGTGTAACTATTGGTCTCAAATTATGCATCAAAATCAAATCAATCTTCATTAGTACATATATAACAGGAAATATTTTTGTTTGAATTCTTAAAAACAGATTTATTGAGAATTCAAAATATTTACACATATTACAACATAAATAACAAATGCATTTGTAATTAAATTTTTATTACAGTATTATTAGTATTACAAGTAATTAAAAATATGTAATTTTATATTTCATGAAAATGAGCAAATAAGACCTTCAATTCAAATTACAGACATTGCAAAAATCTCTGTAAGAGATTCTTTTTCTATTATTACATTTTGAAGTTTTGAATTGCAATTCCACAGATTAAAAATACACATTTTTTTACATTTTTAAACTATAGAAAAAGCAAACAAAAAAGAAGAAAAAAATGCAACATCATCATTTTTAATAATTCAAAGGAAATTATAGATTAAGAAAAATAGAATAGTTATTAAATATTTACAAAAACAATAATAGCATATTTTAAATTTTCAGCAATAAAAAAAAAAAAAAAAAAAAAAATAGCACAAAAATAGATTTAAAAAAATAAAAAATTGTGATTTTTTTCAATTAAATAAATACATAATAACATCAAAATTATAAATGCATATATATTTAATTCCATTTGCACTACTATGATTTAATTCACGGATATTTAAATTTTGTTTATTATGGTAGCAATTCAGAAAAAAATAAAAATAAAACATATAATCTTCATTTAAAATAATAGAAATAAAAGTATGATATTTAAAAAAAAAAAAAAAAAAAAATCCATTTTGTATCGCATATTGCTTAGAATTGAAACCAAAAATTGTCAAAGTTGCAAATAATCGTAAGCTGAATTGTAAAGAATTGAAGAATTTTATAAATCATTATTTCTCAAATGAGAATACAGCTACATTTGATTCATTAGTAATCTAATATACACTTTAGTAATCTCAGTTACACAGAGCAGATTTAAACCAAACTTAGTAAAATCAATTCAGTTCTAAAAAGAAGGGATGAATGTGTATAAACTGAATATGCAGCCGAGAAATCAGTTTCTGAAAGTTTTAACTTCAGCTTTATGTTTGTGAAAAAATATATAACATCTTAAAGTTTTCTTTGCCTGGATAGCATATATAAAACAAAATTATCTAAAACAAAAGGATATTGTGTTTTTGTTCATATTGTGTTTCTTTGATTATTTTTTTAACTATATGCTTTTTTAATTTGAATTTTAAATAAATCAAACATTAGTATGTTCTATTTAAATTCTTTTAAACGGACTGTAGCTGTAAATCTAGAGGTAAGAAACGCATAAATAATATACTTTTTTCCTTTCTTTAAAATATTGATTTTTTATACTTACTATCTTATTAAAGTTATCTATCAAATTTTAAGTTCCTTTATGCATATGTTGCTATAAATTTTTGACATTCAGTCATGTGATTATTAAGCAACAACTTTTAAAATATACAAAATGCTTAATCATAAATTAATAAAATATTATCACTTTAGAGCATAAAGAAAGATAAATATTAAAAATGCTTTTTTATTTTTCAATAATATCCTAATACTTGCTATTCTATAAAAAATATTCAATTTTGATAAATTTCTTGGTAGAGTAATTTGTCATTAAGTAACATAATTTTAAAAATAAACATGTTTTTAATAAAAATATAAATTTGAGCTTTTAATTTTTGAAAAAGATTTTTAAAAGTACCATTGTGCTTTTTTTATGGGTGTGCAGCAACAATGAGCAAATTACAGAATGATACATTGGTACAACTATAGTATTTCCCCATAGCTGAATTTGGCGATTTTTCTTTGCTGCCGATTTGAACTATAACAATGTCGTTCTGGACTGTTTGCGATATAATATGGCAGCCTGCATGCTCTTTATTTTGGATTTATGATTTATAATTTAGCTTATGATTTTATCCTTTATGATATATGATTTTTGGATTTATGATTTAGCCGTAATCGCCAAATTCAGCTGTGGGGAAATACTATAGTTGTTGATACATTATTTACTTCCCACTCATTAAATGTTTTATCATCAAAGAATTAAATGATAGCAATTTGACACATGTGGCATAAAACAGGTAAAAATGGCCATTTTGATATAATATGATGCATGAAATAAACTTTGAAATGCATATTACACTCGTATGTGAAATAACAGAGTAACTGAAGAAGCAAATGAAAAGGCTTTTAAGTTACTATTATTATTATTAAAGCAGAGAATATCCTTTAGACTTTTATTTGCTTATTAAATTGGAATTTTCTTTCCAAATAAAAAGTTAATATATATAATATAACTTTGACTCAATAAAAAAGCTGTCAGGAAAAGGGGGAGGATTCAATAAAATAAACATTATTTACCTTTCAGATGTGCAAACTTTTTTTTCCACATTTGCTGTTGTTATGGGCTGCAATTTTTGTATATGACAAAAGTAAATTACTATTTTTACTTGTATATATGTAGGTTATATGCATTTGTTCTTGCAGAAATGATCTAAATCTCGACAGCTGCATATTAGGAAGAAAAGTTTCTAAAGACCTCTGGACACTCAAAATGTTTGGAAAGGGACGTTAGGTGCTAATATGTTTTTAAAAGAGAATCGGGTACTGCAATCTGCCAAATCAGTCTAGAATCAGCACTATAATAATTACAAAATATGATAGAAAGAGTTGTAAAAGGTTTGCTTGCATCTTTTCAAATTTTCTCAAAAAGAACCAAATATCTAAAAGATTTTTAACTTCCTAATTCCTAAATATTTTAATTTCTTTTAGAATATAAGTAAAAAAAAATTTCTTTTAATATTCTGAATCTTTAAAAATAATCTTATAGCTTTTTTCCTTGCAACTTTCTTTTAATTTAAAAAGAAAGCAGTAATCTTAAAATAAATTACTTCTTTAAACAAGCAAATGGTATGTTTTTTTAGAGAAACTTTTATGTATAAATTTTTATTTTATAAATTAAAAAGGTCATAAAAGAAAGTACAAGTAAAATTATTGAATAAGTTATTTTGGATAGTTATCTTATTTATTTTTGTGTGTATTACAATTTAGTAAGTGTCCCTGATAGAATCAAATACATATTTATCTTCTAAGTTAAAAAAATATATAAAGAAATAAAAGTTTTTAAAAAGAGTTCAGTCACTTTAATATGAACTTTGTTTGCTTTCGATTAAGCACTAAATAACTGATTTAAAAAAAAAAAAGTAGTTAGCAGAATTATTAGGTATGTACAGTGTAGTAGCCGTTAGAAAAATCGTTTTAATAGTTATTGTCATAAATAAATGGAGTTATTTATCAAATTTATGAACTTTTCATTGCTGTGTTTACTGTATTGGGGATAGCATTAAAACATAGTGATATGGAAGCTTTGATTACCATGTCACTACATAAATGTAGATTATATGTCAGATATCAATTAATAAAAGTGGTAGATTAGTGGGCACAACCTTTTATAAGCAGGAACACTTGTATAGTTGATATCAGTGAGGAGAAAACCTCAATCTCAATATTTCTGATTTAGGTGGCCACGGGCTAAGATGTATAAGAGAGTCACCAAAATCAACTGCCTTTTGAAATAAAAAGCATTTTATATGTATCCAAAATTCACTTTGTATGCTTGTATTGTAAAACAGGTCCCCAATTAATTATTTTGACCTGGGCCTCCGCTTCTGAAGTCAGTCCCTAATACACATACAACCAGAAACATCTGGGCAAAAACATTCTTCAACTATTTTTGGTTAAATGCACCTCAAGTAGGGTTATGGTCTGGGTATTTTTTTTTTTTTTAAGGCATTCCTAGAGTTTACTCAATGTGAATGCACTGTCGATGAAATTAAGACTTCATTGATGCTTGCAAATCACACTCACATATACATTTTCTCCCTATAAATCTGTTGATGGAGTCCATTATGTTAATGCTGCACATCACAGAGCTAGAACTATGATGAATGTTTGCAAGTGTATTCACTGAACTCCAAACTTAAATATAAATGATAGGAAGTACTTGTAAAATTATTTCAATCAACTATTAACTTTATACCTTCTTCACCATGCATCACACTAGAAACTGCAATTAGCATAACTTTATTTTCTGTTTAACACATTCCAGAACAGTGATCACCAACTTCTTCGACTTTACTGACCACTAAAATCACAATTTAAAATCCCACAGACCACTAAATTCATAATTTCGAATCCCACTGACCACTAATATTATTACTGATTAAGATTTGTAAATATATTTACAGAATAACGATGAGAGAATGCTTATTTTATAAATATGAAATAAACCAATTTAATATAAAACATTTCAAATGCTTATTTTATTACATAAAAATCTAAAAACTCTTTTAATCATAAGAACAATGCGTAAAGGTTGTTTGTAATGAAATAATTAAAGGGAAGAATGTGAAAATCTTTTTATTGTTTTCATATTTATAAAAAATGCAGACAAAAGATTTAACTATAGTGATAAATTGCCATTTTCATATATGAAATTTTATTTACTAAACTTATCCTCTGTTTCATCCAGAAAATTCTGAAGTCAAAATTAACATCAGCATATTTTCTAATAAAACATTAAAAAATGCAAATAATGTAAAGAATTTCTGCAGACCATCAAAGTTTAGTCACGGTTGGTAGCCACTGTTCTAGAACATTAAGTTTTCCCCCTGTTCTTTCAGCTTCAGTCTGTGCCATACCAACGAGATATATATATTAGAGTGCTGATTCAATGGATGAAAGATTAGCTTTCCGTGGTTCAAGATGAATCACGTGACATGCTCGAATAGGTTGCTGTGTTTGGCCCTTTATCGCTATTTTGGCATTTAAAATATCAGTTCGACAAATTATCATTATTATTAGGTAACATGACAGTCCTATAACCGAAATAAATTGTTTTTAAAATAATTTTACACATATTTCACACTTTAATAAATAATAAAATACCTTTTTTTTTCATCGTTTCCCAACAAAGTTTAAAAGTGTTTATAAAAGAAAATTTAAACTTTTAAAGAGCTAAATTTAACAACAAATAATAATTTTTTAACTATTTTTAAGCATTTTGTCGGTTAAAGTTCAACTACATGAAATAAAAGAGAAGTAAAATCAAAATCAAAATGATTTAGAACAAAAGAATATTAAACTACGTAAGTAAACAAAAACATTGGCTTATGCGAAGAACAATCTCCAAACCGTTGCCATAGAAATTTACTGAAAATAAGCTGTTACCAAGGGAACCACCGAATACGTAGGTGCAAGGAGAGCATGTCACATGACTCATCTTGGACCTTCTCAAGGGTTACCATTTATCACTCTACTTTATATATCTCGTTGTGCCATACATAGAGCTATTAACACAAGATCACATTAATAGGGCTTAACTGTGCTTAAACTAAAATTACCTAAACGAAATAAGTATATTTAATTAATTGAAAAATGCTAAAGTAAGCTGTTTAAGAACATTAGTCTTAAAACGTATGGCATTTAGTCCAATAATACTTTTGTATTTGATGTTTTAGAAGTATTTATAAATTTATTTTATTTCTTTATAATTAATATTTTCTTATAAATATTACACTATAATATTCAGATTCAATGTAGTACAATACAGATCATACAATTTTAGTCAGCTGTTTTATTAAAAGAAATTCAAATGCACAAGCATTGTTCATTCATGTGTGAATAATAATTTTTAAAAGATTATTTTCAAAGCATTTTAAGTAATTTTAGGTGATGGGAAGGAAGAGTTACTTTCATTGCAAATGTAATCAATCTACCAGAAATACTGTTTCTTATTACTAGTAAGAGTAATTAAAAAAAAAAAAAAATCAATCTTTTTACTCTTTATAAAAACAAAACATCTTTTAGAAAATACTGTCAAATATGGTGTATAAAAAAATCATAGAAAAGTGATTTCATCAAAAAGCAAATGAGTATAACTCAAGAAATGTTGCTGTCATAAGAAAATATAAAAGAAAATAAATTTTAAAACAATCAGATGAATGGCAGGAAATTATCTAAATAAACTTACAAGGAGACGGCAAGGGTGTGGGGTCCTCAAATCGAACGGAGGTTCCGCCTGTAGTTAGCACTCAGTGAGTGTATTCATATACTCAAACCCTAGAGCGCACTACTTAGCCATCGCCAAGAAAAAAATTCCTGAAGTTTGAAAAAAAAAAAAAAATTAATTTGTATTAAAATTTAATAAATCGTTATAAACAATTACTTTTCAACTTTTATACATTGTTAAATCGCAAATTTAATGATTTCTAACTTTTTAACATTAAACATATGGAAATTTATTATTCGCATGTCGTTGGAATTAAATAAAATTTAATATATCAAAAATAATATGAAGAATTTATGTGCTCCTGTAAAAAAGCTGCATTTATTTGTTGTGCAAGTTGTCGACAAAATTTGTGTTTTTCTTGTTTTTATGATAAATATCATCCAGGTTTGTGTATTCGTAAAGATGAATGATTGAAAGAATTGCTAATGCTATAAACGTATAATCATAAATATTCATTGTATTTAATAATATGTTATTTTATAAAAAATAAATGGTAATGTTTAAAAGAACTGTGGCTTTTGTATTTATTCTATCTACAGTTCTAAGTTCTAATCGTTAAAAAGTTAGAAATCATTAAATTCGCGATTTAACAATGTATAAAAGTTGAAAAGAAATTGTTTATAACGATTCATTAAATTTTAATACAAATTAATTTTTTTTTTTTTTTTCAAACTTCAGGAATTTTTTTCTTGGCGATGGCTAAGTAGTGCGCTCTAGGGTTTGAGTATATGAATACACTCACTGAGTGCTAATTACACGCGGAACCTCCGTTCGATTTGAGGACCTCACACCATTGCCGTCTCCTTGTTAGTTTAATATAAAAGGGTGGGTGGGAGGGGGAGTTCAAAAGAAACAAGAAATTGGTATTATTTTCCTTTGTACTTTTAAAATTAAAGTATCAAAATTAAGGCTTAAAAAATAAATAAAATAGTAGTATTTTCTTTCCCGTTAAAAAGAATTTATCTTTCTTACTTCTGCTATTTTTGTATTTTCTTTTAGAAACATATGATAAAGGAAAATTTTATGCATGTTATCTTAGCTGTATAATTTTTTTTTTCAAAGATTTATAATTTGCCCCAGAACTATTTCAAATTTATTGATTTTATTTTTATCAAAATAATTAAAGACATTGGAAAATAGTCTCAGCCAATTAAAATATAATATGTAAATTATTAGTAAAAGACAATCAATTGACTCTTGAATTAATTGAATTTAGTTACTGAGGAGAATGAAGAAAATTTTTAACAATTCAATGAAAGAAAAAAAATTCACAAAATGAAAACCTAAAAATTAAAGTGGGCAATGTTAATTATAAAGGGGGATAATTATAATACACATGGAGAGAAAAATGTGAAACAATAAAGAAAAAAAAAAGTGTGTGAGAGAGAGAGGAAGGGGGAAGAGAGAGAGAGAGGAAGGGGGAAGAGAGAGAGAAAAAAAAAATTATAGGCAAAATGTTGAATTACTCTACATGTTATGTTACCAAGAATTAAAAGTTATCAGTCATTTCCCAGATGAATAGTCTACATTCCCCCCCCCCCCCAAAAGCTTAGCAAAATAATAAAAATATATATACAGTAGAAGATCTTTATAACGCAATTCTATATAATGCAATTCTCTATATAACGCAAAATTTCTTGGATATAAACAATAAATTTTGCAGTTAAGAAATACTTCCTAAAAAACTGTTACTTTGTTGAGAAGTAAGTGTTATACATTTGTTTTTCTTTATCTGCTTAATTCAGAGATTTTTAATGAAAAAATTGCTATCATTAATTTTTTTTTTTTTTTAAGTGAGCAGTATAATAAATGATTTTGTACAGGCATATATGGACTATCTTTATAAAGTAAATTTTAGAATGAAAGTTATTATCCATTCAATTTTTTGTTCCAAGAAATGTAACTTTAAAATGTCCTACTCTGTTTTGATATGTTTCAGACATATTTGGCCATGTTTACAAGGTAAGTTTGACGATGTGTGAAATGTGATCTATATAATGCAAAATTCTATATAACGCAAAACCTTGTGTTTTTAGCTTTGCGTTATAAAGATCTTCTACTGTATTTCAAATAGTTGTGTTCCTCCATAGGAGCAGATAAAAACCCAAAGAAATAAAAGGAATAATAAAACAAAGAAATAAGGACAAACAATGTACAAATTTTGAGAGTATGTGAAGTTGAGGTATGAAAGAAATAAGTTTCTGACACTTTTTTTTAATAAATTTTTTTCTGTGAAATAATATATATATAAATGTTGCTGGTTCAGAAGAAGATAAACCTGTTAAAAAAATCTCAGAAGAGACACCACAACTTATGGAAAAGAGAAAGAAAATGAAATATAACAAGGAAAATATTACTGCAAAAGTTGAATTTTCAGAACTATGAAAAACTCCGAGGAAAAAGATTGTAGAAGACACCAGGAAATTCAATTGTAATATGATCCAGCAAGCCACTAAAGAAAATAAAGGTTTGAAGACTGCAGAGAAATCTGATGCTTGGTAAGAAAATAATTCTAGCTTTAAAGACAAAAAGTGGAAATATCACTCGGAATCAAGAGCAAATTTTCAAAGAGTCAGCAAATTTTTATTCAGAATTGTACAGCTCACCAAAACAACTCAGTGGTTCATCTACCTCATCAAATACAAACGATGCTATACCAGCTATACATATTCAAGGAAGAAGTCGCTATGGCAATAAAAGTAATGGAAAAGCTTTAGGAGAAGACAAAATCACTGTGGATATTTTAAAAGCAGCAGGAAATAAAGCCATTGAAGTCCTTACTGAACTATTCAACAAATGCATAACATTATGTGATGTTCCAAAAGACTGGAAAAATACCATCATAATCTTACTCTTTATAAAAGAAGACATTAGAAACTATCGTCCAATTAGCCTGCTCTCAATTTTGTATAAAATTCTAATGAAAGCTCAGACAAACCACTTACAGAAACAATTAGATGCAGCACAACCTAAAGAACAAGCAGAATTTCAAAGAGGTTTTAGTATCATTGATCATATTCATACAATTAGAGAAATTATTGAAAGAAGTAATGAATACAAACTTCCAGGGCCCGACTTAGCCTAATTGGGGCCCGGGGCAAAAACTTCTTTGGGGGCCCCCTCTGCTTCACTACTTCAGTAATGAAGAACCAAACTTTGTGGAGGTATTTAAATTTTTCACCTCATTATAGATATATAACAAGAAAATTGACTAGAACCTAAAATAGCTATAAAGTCCCACACCTTCCAATGGTCAGATGAAATATTGTTCTGTCCATTTTATTTCTGATTGTTAACTCTGTCATCTAGCTGCAAAAAATTCATTTCCTTGCTGACAGGGAGTAATTCAGCTAAATTTTTGCAACTATGGTGGCTCAATTAAGCCGGATTTTACTATACTGATATTTTGTTTAAAAAAAAGTTCATTAAAGAAGGAAACGTAAAATAAACTTTCTATTTGATTTGGGGGCCCAGGGCAACTGCCCCGTATGCCCCTGCTTTAGTCAGGCTCTGTAAACTCCCTCTGTGTGTGGCTTTTGTGGACTACGAAAAAGCTTTTGATTCTGTATCATCACTAGACGTTATGGATGAATTAAGGAATACTAATATTAATTCATGATATATTCACTTTATTGGAAACATTTATAAAGAAGCAACAGCCAAATTAAAACTCTGCAAAACGAGCAATGTATTTAAAATTAGAAGGGTGTAAAACAAGGGGACACAATTTCATCCAAACTTTTCAATGCAGTACTTCAAGAAGTTTAAAAAAAATTAAACTGGAAAGAGAAAGGCATGAAAATTGATGGAGAATTTATAAATCATTTGAGATTTACAGATAATATTGTATTGCTTGCCTCTTCATCAGAAGATTTTCAAGAAATGCTTCAGAAATTAAACAAAGAAATCAAGCTCGTTGGATTGAAAATGAACCTCAGCAAAATGAAAGTTATGTCATATTCCTTTGTTTCTCCACTGAAGATTACTATTGATATGGATGAATTAGAAACGGTATGCAGCTATACTTATCTAGGACAAGTCCTTAAGATGAATGGGAACACCATGGAAGAAATTAACAACAGAGTTAAACTTGCATGGAGAGCATTCGGAAGAAATAATGCTATATTCAAAAGCGACCTCCTGGTTTGTTTGAAAAGAAAAGATTTTGATCAGTACATTTTGCCTGTTTTAACTTATGCTTCAGAAACTTGGCCATTAACATGTAAAGCTATACAAAAACTTTAAACAACCCAGAGAAGCATAGAGTATGTTAGGATTCACCAGAAGAGACAGAAAGTGAAATACTTGGATTAGGAAACAAACCAAAGTTACCGATGTTATTTCTAGAGTCAAGAAGTTAGAATGGAGCTGGGCTGGGCATTTTGAAAGAAGAAATGATGATAGATAGACCACCAAAGTACTATTTTGAATACCAAGAGATAAGAAAAGACTGAGGAAGAGACCACTGCAGGGGTGATTGTGACTCAAAGGTAAAAACCCTGAAAATTAGAGCCTCAAACTAGAAAAAACCCAAAATATCAAATAATACTCAAACTATTTAGTCCAGAAGCTCTCAATCCTTTTACATTTCATTCACATATCACCTGGATAACAAATGAACAATCATTGAAAGGAAAAAATTACTTTATAGGAAATATGAAAATACAGATGGGTTAGAGTAAAAACCCTGAAATCAGGGGTAAACCCTGAACACAAACACCCGTGCCACTGTGTCGTTGGAGAGAAGAAATTGTGAAGTTTGGAAGAGCAGAAAACAGTGCAGTGTGAAATTATCTAGGAGAGGCCTTCATCTTGCAGTAGATCAATAAAAACTGAAACTGATGATGATTATATATATATATATACACAAGAAGGTAAAAGCTGTGGAGGGTCCCCACCCCATCTCCAAAGACACTTTGAAATCAAATGAATTTTCACTTTTGACCATTGAACAAATTAGTAAATTAGTTTCAGCGCCCCATAAACCACCTTAGTCCGCTGCTTATATGTGTGTGTGTGTATGTATAGGTTATGCCTCTATAGACATAGATACATAGAGAGAGAAAAGGCGTGGAAAAACCTTTTCAAACATTTCACAGGAAGAAAAAAAATACATACATATATACATACATATGCATAAATCATTAGCAATTTATTTTAAATAACAATTAAGAATCATGTTAATATTCAAACAAAAGGAAAAGCAATGTATAACAGAAAACATAACTGTCAAAAAATAAATATCATTAATCTATCAAATAATCAAGGTAATTTGATTAAAATATTAAAAAGTTCTTCTAAGTAATGTACTTAAATGATAAACTGAAAATTATTATTTAAATTAAATATTATCTGTATGTTTATATAAATCTAAATAAAAATTAAGTAAAATTAATATAAAACATTGTGTAATTTTCCCCAAAAGTATTATCACACTCTAAATTTAACATTAAACCCAAAACTTCATTTGAGAAAATTTTCAATCTTCACCAATGTCTGCAAATTCAAATTGACATATTAATTAAAGTATATAGCTAATTATGAATTCAGTGGATATTAAAATATTTGATGTTTCTTTTTCGAATAATTCCTACAAATTATAACCAAAATAGCACCCATAATTCCTTGATCTGTGCAAAAAACTAAACCATCATTCATCGACAAAAGAATCAATCATAATCAAAAATAATCTTTTATACAAGTAGTAGGTTATAAAACTTATTATAGGCTTAAAATGAGTTCATTCAAAATAAATGCTAAATTTTGTTCATTTATATTTGAGAAAGAAAATAGTCTACAAAAGTATATTTTAAACAAAAAAGCTTGAAAAGCACACTAACATAGATTATTATATAAAATATGTAATGCAGCATAACTCTAACATCAGTAAGATTTCAAGCTTAAAATGGTTGAAAAGACTGCAATAATATTCAAAATGCCTTACATCACTGATGATGCAATAACAGCCACCAATAAAAATTAACTATCTATGTCAGTTTAAAAATATAGTTTTTGTGGTACATTTAAAAAGTATAATTACCAAAAAAAAAAAAAATAATAATAATACTACAAAATTGGAAGAAAATAATTAGAACTTAAAACTTTTTTAAATTATTAAGATAAAAGAAAAATGTAACTGATTCATAATTTGTTGCACTCGGATGAATAGATCGCTGATGTTGCAATGAGAAATATCAACAAAGATAGCTTTTCATTGTCAGTTTTAAAATATAGCTGTTGTGATATACTTAAGAAGTGTAATTATATCAGAAAAAATTAATACTACAAAACTGGAAGAAAATAATTAGAACTTCTTTAAATTATTAAGGTAAAAAGATAATAATTGCATTAATTTCCAATGTAACTCGATCATAATTTATTGCATTCAGATGATCATATCACTGATGATGCAATGAGAAACATCCACAAAAGTTAGCTTTTCATTGTCAGTTTAAAAATGTAGCTGTTGTAGTATATTTAAATATAATTACACCAGAAAAAAATTAGTACTACAAAATTAGACGAAAATAATGATGCAATGAGAAACAACAATAAAAGTTAGCTTATTCTTGTTAGCTTAAAAAGTACAGCTGTTATGATATACTTAAGAAGTATAATTACATCAAAAGAAAGTAATACTACAAACTTTAAAGAAAATAATTAGAACTCTTTTAAATTATTAAGATAATAATAATAATAATTGCATTAATTAACATTGTAAACAATTCATAATTTGTTGCATTCAGATGGTCATATTACTGATGATGCAATGAGAAACATTAATAAAAGTTAACTTTTCACTGTCAGTTTAAAAATATAGCTGTTGTGGTACAAACAAATTTAATTACACCAGAAAAAATTAGTATTAAAAAAATTGGGGGGAAAAAAAAAATTGGAACACCTTTAAATTACTGAGATAAAGAAAAATAGAATGATTATACTAATAAATTTCTATTATAAACAGTTCAAAATCTGTTACACTTAACTGGCCATATCACTGATAATATGTATATCACTGACGATGCAATGAGAACTATCAATAAAAGTTAAATATTCATGTCAGTTCATAAGTATAGCTGTAGTGGTACACTTGACAAGTACAATTACATTAAAAATAAATAAATAAATAAAATTAGTACTGCTAGATTGGAAGAAAATAATTAGAACACCTTTATATTATTGTGATAAAGAAAAAGTAATTATATTAATTTCTGTTATAACTAATTCATAATTTGTTACATTCAGATGGTCATATCACTGATGATACAATGAGAACCATCAATTAAAGTTAACTATTTATATCAGTTTAAAAATATAGTTGTTGTGGCATATTTAACAAGCATAATTACATCAGAAAAAAATATATTAATACTAAATTGGAAGAAAATAGACATTTCAATAAAAACAAACTATGCATAACTTTATAACATTATAAACATTAAGTAAAAACATATAATTACTTTAGACAGAAAAACTGAGTATTAATCAATTAGTCTAGACTGACACAACTAATCGAGAATCAACCATTAGAATTAAGGAAAAAACATATATGCATCGCAAGAAAATGCTCTTTAAATCTATCACTTTTTTTTTTTTTTAAGATTATTTCTGGTTTTTAAAAAAGAAAATAAAACTAATTTTGCTAGATGTAATTTTTATGGAGAATATAGAATACCAAAGATAAAAATAGAGAAAATTGTCAAACCTGTCATTAAAAAAAAAAAACTTAATATTCTAGTTATACTTTCAAAAGTAAGGAAATCTTAAAGTAATATTAATTATAAAACTTGAATTCTTAGTTTATAGTTTATCATTTTAGATAATATTTAAATAAGCACATTTTTAAGCAGGTGTTTGTAATCTATTCCTCAATTTAATAAGAGTACATATATTAACGAGGAAAATGGGCCTTATACATATATTACTTTTAAAATTGATTTAATAACTAGAAAATGCCAAAAACAGTGAATCAAATATTTTTAATAATGAATCCAGAAGCCTATTTCAAATAAGGAAAATTATTAAATTATTTTCTACATTTTTTTTTTTTTTTTTTTTTTAAGTCTGTTAAAGATGTAGGTTATATAATCTAAAATTTTCACACAGAATAAAATATGAATTTTAATTTCTGTAGATTCAAAGACCAATGAGTACATTTTCAAGAGCTTTAACACAGTTGTCTTCCTTTTTCTAAGAAAATTTATTGGTATCCTATAACAGATGCTGCCAGTTAATACAACAATGACATAATTATAGAAATATCTGCATAAGTAACTTTCATATTTGATTAATGTGTGGTCTAAAAATATCAAAGAAAGTAGAAAGTCTGTAAATCGTAAAATAAGGATAGCAATACAATAATTATTTTCATAGAAATGCACAGAAAGAAAAAAAAAAAATTACAGGGTTTTCACTTTGTAGGGTTTTAATACATCCCGATAGTGTTCTGTCCCAGAAGTAGTATGACACACTAGAGAAAAATTACATATCGAGAAAAATACCCCTGCGCTTGAGTTAGTAGCACACTTGCCAACTAATTGGCTGGAACAAGTTCGATTGTACCTTCAGCTTTTTTTTCTTTTTTTAAATCCATTTTTTAAATTATAAAAAAAAAAAAATTAAATAAAATTATAACCAACAAATATTGCAAATTATAGAGTAAATGAAATTAGCGTTAAAATTAATATTTTATTATAAATAATTAAGTTATTAAACATTTAACATATTATATTAAGTAACTGATTAAGAAATAAAATTTTAAAAAAAATTATGATGTAATTTACTATATATTTTTAGGTTATTATTAATATTATTATTTTAATTTTTAAAATAGTTATTTTTTTTTAATTTCCGAAGATAGGATTTAACCTCGGCCAGCTAATTAGTAGGCAGATACTGTTGCTAACTCAGCTGTTCTAATGATGTTGATATCTATGAAATTAAATTAGTAGACAGCAAGTGAACTTTCAAGGCCTTTTTTCATGAAATCTACAAGTTAGTATCTTGTATTACTTCAAGGACAGGATACCTTTCGAGTGTACTACAACCCTACAAAGTCTGAACCCAAATTCAACTTCCTAGGTTGGTCCTTGTAAGAATACAAATATGTAGTGTAATAGTTGACAACTGGGATAATTGTCTGACAGAATAACAACCTGTACAAAGCAGAAGTGGATTTTAGCTGCAATTCTTTTCACAATATATTTACGAACAGCATGTGGATTAATGTGGTGGGGGGACGAAGAAATTTTGTGATATGCTAATGTGGCAGTGGTTATTGTGAATTCATGAAAAAATATCTGAAATTTTAGCGAGAAAAGGGTTTTGTACAGGGTAGAGAACATATAAATTATTGCAGGGAAGTTTAATCCTCTCACTATGAAATATTAATTTTAAGTAGGTTTAACAATCATGTGAAATTGATATTTTAGTCTTATCTTATGAATTTAACAATCAGAAAATGTAATCATGGTATTGAAATTAAATAAATACCTGAATTTAGATAGATTAACTGAACACATCTTTTCATTAAAATTAATAGGGAAAAAATTCATCCTTGTGACTCATATATATGATCTTCATATTTAAAAAAAAAGTTAAAAATCCTCATATGCAATTTGCACTTATAAATGTATTGTTAAAAAAAAAAAAAAAAAAAAAAAAACAGCTCAGTGTACAGATATACCAAATAACATTAGTCAGATAGTTGAAAGAGCAAAAAATCAGCAATCCTTTGATTTAGTGTTTTAATGAGTCACTCAGAAGGCAATCTGGTTAAGCACAGAAAAGAAAAAAGAAAAGGAGAGTTTAAGAAGAGAGAAATTAATATTTCCACAGATTTGTTTTTATTTTATTTTTTAATTTTGGTACATTTATTTGATATATATATATATATATATAAAAGCATATAAAGTTACATTTCAGAACTCTTGAATTTAAGGGGTGATAGAACACATCTATACAACCAATTTTTAACATACAAATCATGATCCCAATGCAAGTATAGAAGTGCTAGGTGGCACTTCTGATTGAATGCTATGGTGACAGTGTCAAAACTAGCCAATGAACCTGAATTCACACTTTTATTCTCTTGTACATTAATTGAAAATAATTTGTTTGTAAGATTTTATAATTAATTTGCAGGATTTTACAGATTAATTAATTTTATTGAAAACAATTTTTGTGTACTTGTGGTAACAATTTTTAACTGTTTATTCTACTTGATAGAATTTTGACTAAAAAGATTATCATCTGCAGCACCATATATAAAATGCATTACCTCTTTTTTCAGATTAGTAAAATCAGCTATTCCTTCATCAATCCCCGTTAGAAATAAGAATTAAGAGGGTGAAAAAAATCATGCTTTAATTTGTTCCAAGCTCTTGTACTATCTACTATAGTAAAAAATCTATCTAATAGAATACACAGCAGGGTTCGAAATTAGCAGTTGTTAGGCGTATTTTACACCTAGAAATTTAAGTTTGGTGACCATAAAATCACACTCATATACGTCATTTTTGACGCCTAACTTTTGACCAGATGTTTTAAAAATCAATTTTGTCATAATTTTTTTTCTTTACAAAATATCATCTTAAAAAATTTCTTACACTGTCAGTTTCAACATATATATACACACACACACACACAAAAAAAAAAAAAAAAAAAAAAAAAAAAAAAATCAGCAAATACAAAAATACATAATCTGTTAGCAGAAAACTTTTCTAAATTCATAAAAAATTTCAAATATTTTTTTTACAATTATTTTACTTATTGCTATTACTTAGCTTCAATACAATCAGAAATTTGCCATCATGTCTGGAATACTGAATTAATTTAAATCAAATTTTTGCTTATGAAACCTGAAAATATATATATAAATAAATTATAAATAGTTTAAATGGATAATTTCTGGTAGTTCTTATTTTGGTCAAAGATGTAATTTTAATGCATGTTATTTAACTTATTTTAAAAATCAGTTGACCAGCAGATAATTAAAAATTTTCTTCTACTATTTGTTCTGTTTTAAATATATATATATATATATATATATATATATATATATATATTTTTTTTTTTTTTTTTTTTTTTTTTAAGTGTATGTATTCATTTTTTAACTTTCATGTTTGTATTTATTATTTAAATAAATAACTTTTAAGCTGTATCCTGTTATGATTCCAATAAACTGTTTTTTTTTTTTTTTTTTTTTTTTTTTTTTATGCCTGAGTAGGCAAGTAAGACAGTAGGCACATTTTGGCAAGTAAGAAAAATAATTAGGTGCCATTGACACCTGACTTTCACATTCCAATTTCTAACCCTCATACACAGTTAAAAGCAATAACCACAAGTACATAAAAATTGTTTGCAACAAAATTAGTAGTAAACAAAATAAAAATTTGCAAAGATATTTATTTCCAATTAATTTACAACAAAATATTAGTGCAAACTGAAGTCCGTTCACTAGTTTTGATGAAGTTACATTCCATTCAATCTGAAGTGCCATCCAGCGGTTCACTATTTGTGTTGTGACCATGTTTCATAACACAAAAATTGCTCATTTAGGTGTGTTCTATTACTCCTTAAATTTTTTACCAAAAGTTCTGAAACACCTTGTATATATTATAATTTTTTTAAAGTCATTTTTTACTTCCTTATACAAAGCATAAAAAAAAGTATTGTAATACAGATTTGTGAAACGAATTTTGTATTTCACATAGTTCAAAAATGAAGAGTCATAAAATGCTGCAAATTTATGATTATCATGAGGTCTAGTTGAACACCTCCAACTTTGGTCTTGACATGAGCTCCCCTTTTATAGATATATGTTTTTACATGATTTTTCATGATGTCTGTATGTACATGTGAGTATCTAGCATAACTCAAGACAAAAAAAAAAGGTTTGATGTAGAACGTTGCAAATTTGTATATAGGTGTATTATAACGTCTAGTTGTTATCTCTCTTTGGTTTTCTTGCAACTTTCCGTTTTGGAGATATTCAAGAAAATTATATTCATAATGACCAAAAATACCAAAGTTTTGGCCATTGTATATGATCAACTATAATAAAAATTTCAACAGAAGCTAATGATAGAGCCTGTAATGATACTGTCATGAAAGTTGTCAACATTTTTGCATGTAGAAAGTAGTTTGTAAAAATATAAGCAGGTTCTAGTCGACGAATGTACTTTATTTAATGAATATTCTCAAAATAAAAAAACTGTTCTTAGTAAAACAAAAATCAATAATCAATTAATATTCGCAAAACAATCTAACAAAACAGTTATTCATATTACAAAAGTCAAGTTGACAGTGTTAAGCACACCACAAAACAGTAATTTTGCTAATTCAATAACAATGATTAAACACTCAGTCTGAAGCCTGAATAGATCTTAAATTCAACAAGAATCTTGTCATTGGTTTATAGAATTTTCAAGTTAGATCTGTGCTAGAAACTAATGAAATCATTCAAGAAAACTTCAGAACTTGTCTCCTATTGAAGTTAGAGTTTCCAAACTTTGGAAATCCTAAATTACTACTTTTCATCAAATTTGAAAGGCAAATTGTCATATTTGATGCCGAGTTGCGAAGTCTGCTGCAAATGCCCACCTTCGTAAAAGTAAAAACACTGCAACTGTAATTTTTACTGTTATTTTAAGTAACTGTTATTTTTACTGTAATACCGTGTAGAAAGTAATACATAAAGAAATAGGCAAATTCTAGTTTACAGTCATCAATAATGATACTTCATATGTTGTAGACTTGTTAGTGATAATAAACTTTCAAGGAAGTCAGCTCTGTGCTAGAAAGCCAATGAATCATTCAGAAAATTCCAGAACTTGACTCCTATTGAATTTAGAGTTTCTAAACACTGGCAATTCTGAACTACAACTTTTCGCCATATTTAGTCGCCAAAATATGTGTGACTTAGCAAGATTAGCAAATAAATTTGGCCAGAAAATACTAATTTAGGGTTGCCAGAATCACTAAACCATTTTCTCAATTTTAATGGAATTTGTTTTTGTATTATCTTACATTTTTTGCCACTAATTTTCATCACATACAAAAGTCAACCATCTATACTTGAGTGAAATTCACTGAATTCTAGTCTGTGCATTTTTGAATGAGAGATTCTGTAATAAGCTGTGGAATACCGTTCTTTTTATAAGCGATACTCGTTTATTGCAGTGTATATAATCTTATCATGATTTTTGTGGTTGGAATAATTGTTTTCTTAGCTTGTTTCAGATATGTTCATGGACTGAAACCTGCCTGTTTATTTATGAACCAGTTGCCACACACAAAAATGTCAATGTTTTTGTAACAATGTGTATATTTCAATGGGTATATAAGAAAATCAACTGCTTCAATTGCTGCTTTCAATTACTAAGATATTTAAACTTATATTAAATGTTCCTCTTGAACAAATTATTTTGAATGTAAATGTTTTTATTAATTTTTTTTTTTTTTTTTTTTTTTTTTTTTTCATGGAAGTTAGTAATTTTCTAGTTTTTTTTTACCTTCCATTTAATTTCTGAATAAAATTTATTTTGCTTTCATTTTTCAATGTTTATGTTTTGTTTGGGTGAATTAGGCAGTGATATTTGTAAATTTTTTTCCCCCTTTAAGCTTAAAGAAGTGTTAAGGAAAAACTCTAGGTAGTACACTATTTAAAACCTCAAAATCTACAGAGACTATCATCTCATTTTATATCATCCTTGTCATTCATTTTAAATGTTTTCATTCAATGCATCAAAAATAAATAAATAAATAAAACAATATCTATTTACATCTCTGACAATAGATAAATGTCAGAAATTTTCATAGAACTGAAATACATCAACATGTTTCTGCACACTTTGACATACCGTATTAACTCATACCCAATGCAACACATAAAGTCATTCAAAAATTTTAAGAATTAAAATATTGAAATTTAATATGAAATTTAAAATTAGTGCTGAATTCAGGATAAAAGGGTTGCCGGGGGGAATTCAATAAAAAGGGTAACCCGTTTTCAAAAAGGGCATTGTTTGCATAATTTGCGGTCTTCTATGTTGTGATTTTTGTACATGACAAAAATAAATTACTAATTTTATCTGTATATATGTAGGTTATATGCATTTGTTTTTGCAGGAATGCTGTAGAACTATTGCTAGAAGGGTGAAAAACCAGGAAGAAAAGTATCTAAAGGCCTTTGAACATTTAAAATGTTAGAAAAGGCTACTTGGTACCAAAATGTTTTTAAAAGGGCCGCAGGGTGCTAAATAATGTTTAAAAGGGCTGCAGGGTGGAGCACTCTGCCACATTAGCCTAGAGCCAGCACTAAACATACTTTATCTGTAACAATTTATAATAAATAATAGTAATAACTGAAGCTATGGTACACTTATGTGGACACACTCAGTTTCCTTATTATTTTTAACTATTTAAAAAAAAAAAAAAAAAAAAATATTACAAATTTTCAAAATATGTTGTATTATTGGTCACTGACATACATATAAGAATTACAGCTAAAACCTTCCTTGATGCTGTGAAGTGCCATGCAACATTTGACAACTGTTTGTGAAAATGATAAAATCACATTGAATAATAAATCCTTGTGCTGCAGGGTTACTCATTTTACCACAGTACAAATTGCTGGAAAAACTGAACTGAAATGTTACCTGTCAACAAAAGTATAATTATTCTACCAAACTTTGTTTGTTTGTTTATTTCTTCTTTTTTGTAATTCTTGTCACACCAGTATTTATATATTTTTTCTATTATGTGTGTTGCCACTTTTTTTGCTACACTCATGCCTACTTTTGTTAGCCTGATAAAAGGTTGTTGTTCTTTTTTTTTTTTTTTTTTTTTTTTCAATTTATAGTGTTTATACAAATATTTTTATTTATCATTGCATTATTTTTCATTATCAGTCCTCCAGTGCATTTTCCCCCAAAATACTTTATTATTAAAAAAAAAAAAAAAAAAAAAAACTCATTGTTTCTGTGCTTTTCTATGATGACTATATTTATTAAAAATAAATATTAAGTTTTTACTTTTTCTGTAATTGTGAATCATACGATTAAAGTTAACAAAATCTTTTATTTATTTATTTTTTTTTTCATTGTTTTTATTTACAGGATAGATTTATGGGACTTCTTATGGTTATATATATTAATGAAATCTAAAAATATTTTATGAAGATCATTAAAAACTCATAAAATAGAAGTATTTTAAATTTAATTATAAGGTATTAGCATTTAGTTTTGGGAAATTAAATAGGGAAACATTATTGGGAGGGCAAATATAAAATTTAGAGGAAAAGGAAACATGTTGTATAAGCACGTTATGATTAAAAAAAAAAAAAAAAAAAAAAAAAACGTTCACAATAAAATTAAGAGCAATTTTTAATAATGCCTGCAATATTGTAATGTTAAAAAAAAAAAAAAAAAAAAAATGTAAATAATATATTTATTTTACTAAACTTTATCATGTTTGGCATAACATGAAAGAAGAAATTCAAAATGTAAAATCTAATAACTGAAGTTTAATATTTGTAACAAACATGGAATTTGTACAGTTATTTATTTATTTATATTTTATCTATTTATTTATTTCGCAGAATTAATGCAGTTGTTTAGTTCTTATCAGAATGTTTGAAATAGTTTCATATGTTTCATATTTTAAATAACAAAAACAGAGTTGAAAGCAAATTATTTTATTTTTAAAAATGTACAAACTAAAAATAAAATTTATAAAAAAGATAGTAAATTTAAAAATTTATTTAAAAATAAAATAATTACACAAATTACAATAGCACTTCTAAACCATAAACATAGGCCTTATCATCCTATCTATTAACCTCTAACTGAGCATATCGAGGTAGATAGCTGCCACACTTCAATTTCTTATATTTCAATGCTTTCAAAGTAGGAAAAAAAAAAAAAAAAATAGCATAAATATAGAAAACAATCTCAAGAATTTTCTATCTACAAATCAACAAATGAAAATATAATTTAAGTACGTAATATACAACAGAAAAATCTTTAGAAATATTGCTGTAAATTTTGCCATAGTAGGACAAAATTAGTATATGCTTTGTCATAGAAGAAAAGCATGATCACTATAATGGGAAAGATTTATTTGTATGGCACAAGAATTGACCTGGACCAGATTTGCTGTTTAAGTTAATTAGTTCAATCAACTGAGTCAAAGGTGGTCCCAAACTGAATTTAATACTTAAATTGGTCTAAGCTTCAATCTTGATACAAGAGATAACTCTTCAAAGCTTTTGGTAAATTAAGTTCATTAATTCGTCCCAGACGTTTTTTATTTATTTGTTGTCTTATCACCCGTCGGCAAATGTCTTTTAAAGGCAAGGGTCCAGCTGAAAGTAAAAAAAAAATGTATATATATTGTATAGATGCATATAAATATGCCTTAAAAGACAAAACATAATGCAATCGTAAAATAATAATATACTATATATGTATGCATAATTTAGTGAAATAACTTATATTTCAGAAAATAAAAAGCCTAAATGCAAAAAAATGCAGAAAAGTACTAAAGACATAATGCAATAAAAAATATAATAAGGAAACTTCAGTAAATCTAAGATTTAAAACAGGGTTGGTTTTTTGACGTCAAAAACTGGTTTTTGACGTGACAAGTGTCAAAAACTGGTTTAAACTGTCAAAAACTGGTTTAAACCGTCAAAAACTGTCGAAAACCATATGTCACGTGAAAACTGTAACATAAAATAATTGTATTCATATTTTTAAGTTGCAATGTACTAAGTATATAAGTTAACATTGGTTATATATATATTTTCCGAAAAAAATAAATGTTTATGCAGGGTTGCCAACATTTAAATTTATTCCGGAGCATTTTTAGTCCCGCCTTTCTTTTGCACCACTTTTTTTTATAGAAACTTTTCTCCAATATATAATTAGGATAAAATAAGAAAAAAAGTGGTGCAAAATAAAGGTGGGTCTAAATATGCTTCAGAATAAATTAAAATGTTGGCATCCCTGGTTTATGTAAGGAAACATATTTATGCATTGTATTAAGAGTAGGGTGAATGTTTATAATTTTTTTTGTAAATTTCAATAGAGCTACCAAAAATTTCATATGTATATGGTAAATTATAGTAATACAATCAAGCATATTAAAAATTTAATAAAATTAAACATAATTTATACGTCTCATTAATATGTTAAAACCAATGTAACTTTTAAAATGAGATAAAAATACAAAAATTTTTAAAACTTTAAAAATACATTTTAATTAAAAACATTAAAACACAAGACAAACGTTTCGGCTAGAACACTAGCCCTCCTCAGTGTCAAACATACAAGCTTGTATGTTTGACACTGAGGAGGGCTAGTGTTCTAGCCGAAACGTCTGTCTTGTGTTTGAATGTTTTTAATTAAAATGTATTTTTAAAGTTTTAAATTTTTGTAGTTTTTATCTCATATTAAAAATTCTTTAAAACTGACTAAATCCCCCCCGCCAAAAAAAATATAAATAAATAAATAAAAAATGAATTTAAATGCTTTCTGTTATCCCCCCCTCTCCCCCTTCTCACTTTGACATAATGATTTAAAAATATAAATTAAACATTATGTTATTACTTAGTTTGGGAATTCAATGATAGATTAACTTTTAAAATTATGCTGAATGCTGAAATTTCAATGAAAATCTTTAGCATTTAAATATATATATATATATATTAAATTAAATCATATCAATGAATCCACAAAATAATATCCAGATATTTTAGAATATATTGTTAAACTTATAATAATGTGAAATCAAGATATAAAATTAAAAATTAATTAGATGCGAGCAATTTTAAAAAGTGAAGGATATTTACTTATTTTTTATATACAGTTTGAGAAATTTTAATGTATTATTTAATATTGGGTTTCAATGTATTTAATATTACATTTCAATGCATATAAATGCAAATTTTCATACATTTAAGACATTAATTTTCATACATTTAAGACATTAATTCACGAAAGAGATATATGCTTTCCATTAACCTCTTCATTAAAAATTTAGTTCAACTAATCATGCAATACCTCAAAAATTTTTAATCATCATAAACATGCTATTGATTATAACCCAAAATGAAAAAAACATGATGCAATATTGCACAGTAATTTTATTCATTAGGATAAAATACTTACGGCACCTTTTAATTATCAGTCGGTATATATTTAGAAGAATATACTTTTTAAAAATAAGACTTTGTAAAATTTGTCATAACTTAAAGTGCAATGAGTAGTTCAACTTAGAACAGGCAAATTTCTATTTTCAAATTTTTGTATTTTGTAAAGGTAATAAATATTTTTTTTTTTTTTTTTTACTTAAACAGAAATTATTGGTATTCATAAGAAACTGGTAATACTCTTCTAAAAATTATTTTTATCATGGGAAATTTATAAACTGACCACTTTTTTTAAGACTACATTATTTTATTTCTCTAAATATGACTACTTCATTGTTAAAATATACCAAGAAATGTAAAATTTGAGGTTTTTGACAGTTTTCGACAAGGTTTTTGACAAAGGGTTTTTGACGTGACAGTTTAAACTGTGGTTTAAACCGTCAAAAACTGTCATGCGTCAAAAACTTGCCAACCCTGATTTAAAAATAAATTAATTAAGGTTTTGAATTGTTTATAAAACATTATAGGATAGAAAACATATAAAATGAGTAAAATCAAAAACACAGTAAATCATATCTTTAAAACCTTGATATCCAAAAACTAGTTTTACATGTACACAGTATGAATGACAATGAGGACATTTCAAAATGTGGGCTAATTGAATTAATTAAATTAATCCATGGTTTAAAAAAGTCTGAAACTGGAAGTATATTTTAAATCAAATTCCACACAACTGAATTGTATTAATGCAATTTTGCATACAATACTTTACTTATACCTATTAGAGAAAAATGGGCTATGTAATTGACAAAGGTTTTCAAATTAAGGCAAAAAATAAAACCATGCATTTATATATTTCTTCCTGTTAATTTCCAAAAAGTTACATTTAAAAAAAAATTATATGATCCTACTAGACTTATTTGCTTAATATAGTTTTTACTTTTAATGTGACAACATTAAAAAAAAAAAAAAAAAAAAACATATCCATACCTTTAAAATTGTGTGAGTAATAGGAATTGTACATCAAAACAGAAATACAAATTTGTGAAATATAAAATGTATAAAAATATTAACATTAAAGCCATTTCAGCAAGCTTAGAGAATATCAGAGATCCAGTCATATAGTTTTAAGCTTTTTATTTACTTATTTTTAAATATTTTGACAGACATTTCTTATTTGAATAACTAAAATAATAATAAATAAATACATAGGTATGTATAAATTTTCAAATTTATCATACTTCCCAAAATAATATTCTAACAAAATAACTCTAAGAAAATTTTGAATATTTTATTTGTTTTAAGACATTTTGCATTTAGTTCTTACAAAGAGTTTCAAGATATCTTTTATACAAGATTTGAAATTTATTCTAAGTTCTAAATGTATGTTCAGTATAATTGTCTTATTAAATTTTATTGTAGCAGATAATTTTTTTCTTTTTTAAGTGAAATAAATTTTACAAAACGTCTGTATAACTATTTTAATTATGTGTTTCAACGTGAGACTGTATACAATGAAATTGAGGACAATATGCATACTAAAGTATAAAATTACGGTGGCAACAAATCACAAGAATCTAAACTCAACCACAGACAATTGTCTCAACCCGAGCGAACGGAATGAAAACATCTGCAACTCATTGAGGTCACGTGTTTTTGAACTGGGATTAAAAATTGCAAATTTCAAAATTCTTCAATTTTTCTGTGCACAAAACTTAATATACAGCCTGTACAACACATGACCAACTTGCAGTTCAAATTTCATCAATTTTGGTTAATAAACAAAAAATCTACATTTTAACTGCAAATTAATTTTAACATGTGTAATATATCTCTTGAAGGAGGATGCAAATTGTCCTGAGTAAAAAAAAAAAAAAAAAAAGGAGGGGGGGGGGGGTGCTAAGAGGGCAAAAAATTATAAATTGAGTTAGACCGTTCAAAATTGGTATATAGAGGATGTGGGGTCTACAAGTCAAATGAAGATATTTTCAAAAGTGTAAAATTATTTTATTTATTTATTTATTATTTTATATATATACTTTTTTTTTTTTTTTTTTTTTTTTTGGGGGGGGGGGGGGTGTAGTAATGTGCGGTAGAACATTTCCAACGGAAAATTTTTCTTTTTTGGAAAATTTTCCCCTATGTTTTTCCAGAAATTTTCAAGGCCAAAAAAGCAATTTTTTTAATAAATTTTTTACATGACATATTTAAACTTTTCTTTTATTAGTCGCAGTACAGTTATTAGTTACAGTAATGTCAGATATATAGTGTGAAAAACAAAAATTAAAAACATCACTTAGAAAGCTACTACATATGATATGAGCAACATGCTCGAGAAGAAGAAGTTTACTTATTATAATACAAGAGATCTATGGTTGCTAATCAGAGTTTTGAATGTCATTTCAATAAGTTTGTGTGAACATAATTATAAAATATTTGGCAACATTAAAATAATAATAATAATAATTGCATATTCCTCGACAGAGAAACTCTACAGATTGCTGGCGAGCGAAAAAAGCTGAGAACTTGCAATAATATTAATAAAAAAAAGTTGCTATATCAATGACATTCTTAAATTACCAACTCAAATTCAAACTTAATTATCTTGTTTCTTTTTTTGTTTCATTTTACACGCACACTCTTTATTTCCCAATTCAAAATTATTAAAAATAAAACTTTTTCGATACTGATTATTAATTTTCTTTTCTTTAAGAAAAAAAAAAAGATTTTGATGAAATTCTGGAAAAAGCAGAAACACAAGGGGGAGCAAAAATTAGAAATTGAGTTACACTGTTCAAAATTGGTATATGTAGGTTTATGGGGTCTACAAGTCAAGGATGTTTTGGAAAGTGCAAAATTACTAGAGGGTGGTAAAAAAAGGCCGAGGGGAAAAAAAAAAAAAAAAAAAAAAGAATTTGAGTTAGACCGTTCAAAATTGGTATATGTAGGTTTGTGGGGTCTAGAAGTCAAATGAGGATATTTTCGAAAATGTAAAATTATTAGGGGGCAGAAAGGGGGATAGGGGGGGGGGGGGGGGCAAAAGATTAGAAATTGAGATAGACTGTTCAAAATTGACATATACAGGTTTGTGGGGTCTAGAAGTTGAATGAGGATATTTTTGAAAGTGTAAAATTATTGGGGGGGGGGGGGGGGGAAAGAAAAGGGCCCCAAAAATCAGAAATTAAGTTATACCATTTAAAATTGGTATATAGAGGTTTCTGGGGCCTACAACTTGAATGGGGATATGTTCGAAAGTGTAAAATTATTAGGGGGCAGAAAGGGGGCAAAAAATTTTGAAATTGAGCTACACTGTTCAAAATTGGTATGTATAGTTTTTTGGGGTCTACAAATTGAATGAGAATATTTTCGAAGGAATATGAAGGAATCAAAATGATGTGTGCACACAGCATGCGTAACCTTTCATTCATGCACGCTGCACGCACACGGGACTGCACTGCCGAAGGCAGTGGGGACCCGGTGCGACTTTTTACCTGATCTGAATTTATTTTTTTTTTAAATAAAAGTTTGTGAGTGATAATATGTAATTTTGAGAATTCATTCATTATAGTGATTCATTTAAAAATAGTGACCCGCTAGCGGACGAAGCTCGCTAGTCAGATGAAGAAAAATGTTTAAAAACCCTGAATTCAGGGACCCCTTAAAGTTTCACTCCTGACTTTGTGAAGGGTCTATTTAAATTTGCTGATTTTTGTGAAAGGCTTTTCATTTCATGATTGTTGATTTTTATGAATGACCTGCTTTCAGATAAAATATTTTAATAAGTGGGCCCTAGAAGAATATGTGAATTTATCAGTGTCAAAAATTTTATGCGAGAGAAAAAAAAAAAGAGAGAGAGAGAGAGAGAGATATTCTACCGATCTTGGAAACCCTGACTGTACTGCCGCACTGATTTTAATATCCAAAATATGAGGAAACTGGAAATGATTGTAAAAAACCTGATTGATAGAAAAGAAAATATAGATTGCCACTGGTTACTGTATTTGTTTACTCCAAAATACATTATTTGATTTAAACTCTTTGGTAGACGATAAGGCAAAGAGTAATTAAGTTGAGTGTGCAAATACACTAGCTTGCTACAGATAGAATATTGTAAGAGAACACTTTATGTGTTTCTCTTCCATTACATTACTCATTATGAGCGTGTTCAGTAGAGCGCCCGAGATGGATCAATGCGACCGGGCGATGACGTCACTGATCCTGGACCGATCTTGGATCGGGCCAGGAATCTACTGAACGCTTTGGAACAATTTTGACGTGATAGGAGCAGCGCCATCTATCTAATTTGACCTGTATTAGCAAGTTATACATTGCATTTCTGTTGTTTAATTTGTCTGGACTTTTAATACGTAATTCCATAAAATGCTAAACTATGTTACGTTTTTTCTTTAAAAAAAAAAAAAAAAGAAAGAAAGATCTTTTATGTAATAACAGTTTTACTTCTTTCTTATTAATGTAGAATTCTGTACTCAGCTAACAAAAAATAAGAAGCTATTAATTGATTGTACTGATAAATTACTAATATACATTACTTTGGTTATGATTTTTCTAAATTCACGTATAAATTTTAATCATGAAAATGTTAAGAATGTTACGTTACATTTATTTTTAAAGGAGCAGAGTAGATTTATCTTAAATGAGCACTTAAAACACCTTTCTTTCACTTCGAATTTTATTATGAACAGAAATGTACAACAAAAACGTTTCTGAAAAAAAAAATAAATAAATAAATAAATAAATAAATAAATTATATAAAATATGAAATATGCTGTTCAGTTAATATAATGGATTTATATAAAAAATAATCTTATTTTCTTCTTCGACTTATGAATCAATACAAAGAGCTTTTTCTCTTATTACCGACTGAATATTAAAATAAACTAGCAATGTAAACAACACTGCATAATTTTATAGCTACTTTTTTTACAGTCTGTTTTGTTTATTAAATTTAATAATTGACATCTTAAACTTATTTTTACCTAAATTAAAAATACGTGGAAGGATTTTAATTTATTTACTTATAGTTAACTTATTGTTTTAAAGGTAAAAAAAAAATCATTTACAAACTTTTCTATTTGTAAACAAAAAACAATCGCATGAATGAAAAGCTTTGTCTGAAAAAAAAAAAAAGAAATATAATTTTTCCCAGCTTATTTTTATATATTAAATTAACAAAATATGATAGCGTCCGAATTAAAAAAATATATATTTTTTTGTTTCAATTAAAATTGTGTAAATTTTTGTTTTAATTTTATGTTACATTCATCAATAAAAAAAATTACGTATCGAAAATCGTTATTACGTAAAAAATCTTTTTTACACAATATATAAATAAACATAATATAGTTTAGCATTTTATGGAATTACTTACCTTATTTTCTACAGCACAAACAATGCATATAAATAGGTACATCTGTATTAATCCTCAGCTAATCAAACAAATAAACAATCATTGTCAAAAACAGATGTTCATTGTTCAGGTTTTCACTGCGTAATGTCAATTAGAGCCTGATTTTCAACCTATTGCGCATTTGATCCATCACGTGACCCAATGGATCAAGAAATTTTTCTGGGCTTTCTGATCCACGACCGGTCGAGATCGGTCCATTCCACTGAACGGCGTGACTCTGGATCGGTCGACACCACTGAACGCTTTGGCTCGGAATCTTTCGACCGGTCGTGGATCGGGTGCTCTACTGAACACGCCCTATGTGTTACATCATCTGTTTGGATAAACAATGTAAGCTTTAATGAGAGTGATATATCCAATTAATTTTTAAATGGTGGTGTAGCACATACTAAATATTTTACAAATTTCTTAATATAAATTGTTTTAATTTAGGAAATTTCGGTGAAGTGAATAGCTTTTGAAATACATAATCTAACAAGATTTATTAGGCAGTAAAGGATTATAACTAATTAATATTTATCTTATATTTAACTTAAAATTAATCCTTTAGTAGCAGTAGGATGTTTTTATATATTTCAGCGTTACTATCGTAGCCATCATCAGAAAAGACATCAGCCTACTGACCACTGTTGGCGTTTTTATCGTCGCTGGTCGAACACGAGAGAGAGTGAAGAAGTGTTCAACCAATAACGAGAAAAACACCGACAGTGGTCAGTAGGCTGATGTCTTTTCTGATGATGGCTACGATAGTAACGCTGAAATATATAAAAACATCCTACTGCTACTAAAGGAATAATTTTACGGTAAATATTGATAATCTAACTAGTTCGCCGCTGATTAAAAGAAAAGAAAAATAAATAAGTAAATAAATAAATAAGAAAATTCTCTCAGAGATAGAATTTAGTTTAGTATGGAGGACTATTAATTTCGATCTGTAAATTTTTATTTTTTACTTTTTATTTATTTTTTATCTCATTTTTTAACTGTAAAACTGGGTACTTTTTAAAAGAACTGAAATGAATTAAAATGAAGTGTTGCTACCTAAATTTCATACCTTAGTTAATTAAAAAATGTAACTGTCGTGTCAAAAATCTGTTTACACCTCTAGATTCAGAAAAATCTCCCCTTTCATTTGGTACCGAATTTGTAATGAGTCACGTGCTTTTTAAAATGATTGAAATGAATTAAAATGAATTGTTGTCACCTAAATTTCATACTTCAGTTAATTTTAAAAAATCTAATTTTCGTATCGAAAAACTGTTTGAACATCTGGATTCAGAAAAATTGCCCTTTTCATTTGGTACCAAATTTGTAGCGATAGGACTGATATTTCTAATTTATTTTGGTGTTATACAAAACTGGTTTACAAAAACTCCAAATTGAAACTAATAGTCCTCCATCCTAACAAAAATGGTTAATCATAGCTAATTGCTAATTTCTTTTTTTTTTTAATTAATGAAATAGACAAGTTTAGCATTAAAAACACAATTTCTGCTTTTTGGCAGTTTAACTTAGAAATATGCCTATTTTTGTAGCCTATTTCAGAAACATGGGATCATTTTGCTGCCATTTGACTCAATTTACATTTAAAGCTGTACATCAGTCAAATTCACTTTCTCTTCCTTTCTATGTTATCCTATCAAATTTATTTGTTGCTTTGTGTTATAAGAATATCTAATTCAAAAATGAAGTTTCTTTGAATAAGTAGCCTTTTCTCAGAGTAAAATTAGGTTAATTTTAGAAAATAATTCACTTAAAAAATATACTAATGGAGAAAAAAGAGGGAAAGAGAAAGAGAAATACCAATGGCAAATAACATGATTAGCATACATAGATTCTTATGCACATTTCGCTTTATTTCAAGAACAAATCTTTTGTAAGAATTATTAACTTATCATGAGTTAACTTATGTTTGCAAAGAAAAAGAAAAAAGTAGTGGGTCACTAAGTTTCCTCCCCTCTTTAAAACAAATTGTATAATCCTTCTAAAATTGGTGGTTATTGACTCATCATGAGCTAACTTAAGTTCACACTCTAGAATAATTTAGCAAAAATACAAAATTAGTGGATTACTAAGTTTCCCTTCCCTCTCTCATTAAAACAAACTTTATAATCCTTCTAAAGTTGATGGTAATATAATAAACAGGAAGGCACAAGCCCTATCCATTAATTCTTATACCCAATGTAACTAGGGCTGTCAGGCCAAAACAGCTGGTTGTTTTTTGTTTGTTTGTTTGTTTGTTTAAACCACTTAAAAATACTCGGCTAAAATTTAAAAGGTCAGTTTTTATTAATTTATTTTATTTTATGACATTTTAACCTGTTCAATGCTATTTAAATTATTACTAATTCTTAATCAATAACATTGATAAAGGAAATAAAATAAACTAATCATTTGGCTTAGTTTCTAAATAGAAATACACTTTGAAAAAAATTTTTTGTTTTTCAGCACATAATAATTAGGTAATAAATTTAAATTTTTTTATGCCTTGGCTTTCAGAAAACTTGTTTCTTTTTCCAGAAATTATTTGATATTTCTTTTAAAGAACTTTGTTTTTTACAGATTTAAATTAGCTCCCAAACTGATAAGAAATAGCATCATTTCCAACTTCCACATTTTTAAAGAGATGATTTTATAGGTTGACAGATATTAGTAACCAATGCCAATCTAGTTGATTTTTAAATCAATTCACTCCTATAGTGAAGCATTGATAATCAGAAAACTTACAATGACCTTTTTATCTCTTCTTTTTCTCCTCCTGTAAATAATAGTACTCAATGGGTTACTCACAGATTATGTTGGAACAGCATACTTGCCAACTTTTACGGATTGTTAGTAAAGTTTACGAATTTTCATATAATTTTACTGATTTACAGATTTATATGGATTTAAGGATTAATGATGTAGGCAAAATCTCCAAATAAGAAAGATTTTTTTTTTGTCTCGATATCGCAAATCCAAGAGTTATTTAAAAAAGTTATTGTTCCTATTCCCAATGTTAAAAGACAAAATGTACATGAAAGCCAGAAATCTGTTTTTCGTTGTAACACCTGCCTTGCATGACAACAGATGAAGAATTACTTTTATTAGTATTTAGTATAAAATTAAAGTGAAAGTAATGGTGAAAAATTGAACAGTTTTAGAGAGACTTGAAAAGTATGATTTCATCAGCAATAATCACCTGATGAACATGCATATGTTAATCAAACGCAAACTGAAAAACAAAAAAGACTTAAGCAAATGAAACTGAGTGTCATATTTAATAGAATGTAGCACTTTGAAATTTCTGATCGTATTTGTTTCCAGTTTTAATTTCAATTTTTTTATCATTATTATTTGAACAAAAATTAATAATATGTATAAACAATACTTATTATTAATTTTTAACTTAAAAATTTTAACTTACTTTAAATGTTTTTTAATTATTTATATTTTTGATAGGAGTTTGTATACATTTAAATATATATATATATATATATATGATATATTTTGGATGCTGTGATAGATCAACGGTTTCGATATATTTTCCGAACTCCTATAAACCGGAAAAATCAGTAATCCAAAAACATCAATTTCCTGCTGATGCCGGGATTATCGACACTTTACTTTACTACAACCAAAGAAGTATTTAATATGAGAAAGGAAGTACTTATTTTGTTTTAGTTTTTGGATTATCTCAGTTGAATACACTTGGGTCCAAGGACTAGGTAGAATTTAATAAAAAAGCCTAGGTAGAATGCCTTCTAGATTTGGGGGGGGGGGGGGGGGCGTCTTTCTAGGGGAATTTCGCCCATATTTACATGAGTTTTGAAGAAAAACGTAACTTTAAACAGCAAAGACAACAAACACTACCTGGGTTCGAACCCAGCACCACCCATCTACTAGCTTAGGGAGCAGAACCTATTGGCTACTGGTGGTGCAAAAGAGAAGTACTTATAAAAATCGAAACTATGCGAATTAACAATAACTTTTCCATCCCCCCCCCCCCCAATATGAACAAAAAATAACTTATTTTCATAGTGTAAGATATATACTAAGAATAATTATTCAAATGATAATGAGACAAGCCTTCATACATATAATATAGGATTTTTTTATCATATTCTTTACTTATTAGTTGCTGTATAGCAATAATTTGAATATAATTTTCAATTTTATATATATATAATAAAGCCCTTTTACACGAAATGAAATTAATAACATAAATTAAATGCATAAGATATATAAGTAAAAAAAGCCAATAAAGACTGGCTTTTATTGAAAAAGGTCAGTCTTTTTTAATAAAAACCAGCTGTCTGATCTTTTTTTAAAAAAGCCAGCTTTTTTTGCAGCCCTGAATGTAACCCTCGTCCTGCTCCTCAATGTTTACCTTAACTATATTTAGTGCATTCCATTGCTGTCAATTGATTTTTTCTGCATTTCTGACACTGTACTTTTTTTTCCCTAAGTAAACTACTGTGGTACAAATTTAAAATTCAGTTTATACAAGGGAAATAGACAAATATGAATATATATATATATATATATATATATGAAAGGATAGAAATAATTTAGATTTTAAATTAATATTTTATGACAGTCTAAAGAACATCCCATTAAAAATTCATAAGTTGAAAATAATTCTAAAATTTCCTCTGTAAAGTGTGTTTCACTGCAAGAGACATTCATAAAGCAAAAGAAGATAAAATGGACGAATTGAATATTTGTTGACTGAATGTGATTCTCTTGCCTTGCAGTGATACTTTTGAATAATTAAACCCTGGATATCTGGAACCGAGCTAAACTGCCAGTCATCAGATTAACAATCAATTAGAATCGAGAATTTCTAGAACAAAATGCAAAACTACAAAGAAACAGAGCTTTTTCCTTGTGTAAAAGCATTGCTAAATAATCTCGCAGACTTTTGGAATTCTACTCACTGGTAATCAACTATTGTGCCCATTTCATGGGAATTAGCAGTATATAGCCACTCAGAATGTTATCTACGATCAGTACTGAATACTCAATTTATCATGAATTATCTATAATAAAGGATATTTTGTCATACTTGCTTCGTGTTAGATCACACACACACATATCTAATAAAACTGCATAATCACACGCACGAAAAAAAAAAAAAAATCTACTGACACTGGACAAAAAACGAACAAAAAAGTTCAAGTAAGTGCATTAAGAAGAGGGAGGCTCTAGTTGGGATATAAGGCTTGCAAACAAAAGTTAAAAAAGAAAGAAAAGAAAAATTTTTTTTTACTTAAGTTTTTGTTATAATTTTGACATTGTACATTTTTTAACCATGGTGGAATTTGATAGTGACGAATCAAGATACATATTTTCAATTACATGCATATGACCTATTTGATTATCAAAACTATTTTAACTTATATTCTAGTTAAACAGAATTTAAAAGTGGTTGTTTATTTTATCAATTGACAGAAACACGTTAGACATACTAGCTTGACATTAGACATACTAGACACATTAGACCTTGCTAAACTGCAAGGCCTGATACTGAAAGAAAAAAGCTGAACCGAGCACTCGATACTTATTTGCTACTCAGATCCACTCAGCTAGAGCCCCTAAATTAAATAATAGGCCGTCGTATCACCGCCATTTTTTTGCCTCCGAAGAGGACAGCATTCCCGCTTGGCGTCCTTATCGCTTCCCTAAGAATTTTAAGAAATCTTGATTTGAAGCTAATCCGGTCAAGATAAGAGCAATAAGCAACAGTAATATTCCTAAAAACACATTTTTTTCACAGTACATTCTCAGGATGTCATTTTATCCTGAGGATATCCTATGGATGTACTGGGGTAAGATGTGTTGTTAGGGCAGTTTCTGTTTCTTTTACAAAATGTCGCCAAAACTCAAATACACAGTAATAGAAGGTCTGTGAAAACTTTATATTCACTTCTTGAATGATTATAGCAGTTTATAGCTAAACAAACTTCCATATCATAGTTTACTTAGCTAAAATTATGAAATATAATAAAACAAGTTACTCTAAAGTAACGTAAGACGATTAAAAAAAATGTTTGTTGTTTGTTTATCACAGAAACGCGCTGGTTGCATGTGGCAACCCTAAGGCAACAAAATGCCTGATGCACCAGCTCGTATAGGAGCCTTACTCAGCCAAATTTTGATTAAGTACTCAGCCAATACTGATTAGTTATAAAAACTTCATTATTTTTTATGTATTATTGAACAAAAATATATTTAACATGTGTTATTAATAACTAAATGAAAAAAATATGAAAATATAAATGCAGAGTCATTATAATTAAACTTTTGCCATAAACAGCTTTCTACAGTTAAAATGGGCAAGTAGAATTTTGCCAAATTTGGTATAGAAACAATTCATGCGATGTGCTTGACCATTTTAGCTATAGAAGGCTGTTTAGTTTATAGCAAAAATTTAAATTTATAACCATCCTGTATGTATGTGATTTATACAATAATTTACAAAAACTTAGTACATAAAATTGTATCTATAAAATTGACAAAAATATTTTAAAGAAGTTTATGTAAAATTAATCTAAACAAAATTCTTGTTATATATTTGTACATCATATGAAAGCAAGCCACTTTTAAAATTGTAAAAAAGATTGATTTTGGATTTTTTTTAAAAGATAATAATTATTAAAAAAAAATACACTACAATTTTATTAAAAATATATTTTAATAATCAAATCTGTTGTTTTGCAAATTATGGCCCTAACCACATTTGTTCCCATTTCATAAAGGCTTTCTTTTAACTTAATTTTTATTCATAAATTCATCAACCATGAATATTCAATTTAGATAAATTAGAGTGTAAGGTTGACTTTTTATACTAACTATGTGAAAAAATGACAGAGACTGGGAATCGAACCTGGGCAATCCACTTAATGCGCAGATACTGTACCACTGACAAGGGAAGTATGAAACAGTAAAATTCCTATTGAAACCAAACCAAGCTTAAATTAAAGAGCATGGTCGAAAACATAGGGTAAAGTGCAAATTTGATGCGACAAACCCCATGGAGCGAGAAAACGACCCTAAAAATTTTAGTTGTTTCTATCAAAACCAATACAACGGAAACCGTTAGCAAGACGACGTGGTGCAGTGGTTATGAGTGTTCTGCTTGAGTGAGGAAGGACATGAGATCAAATCCCAATGACTTGTTCACAGTTTTTTTTTTTTAATTAATATTCATAAAGGAAATAGAACAAAATATTAAAATAAATGAGTAATTTAGGAGAGGGAGGGGTATGTATTAAATTTAATTAAAAATTATATAATGATATATTTTCAATTATTAAAATATTTTATTTCAACTATTTATTTATTTATTTTTAAATTTTTCTTCATAATTTAAATAAATGAATAATTTAAAGGAAAATATTTTTCTTTATTGCACGTTTTTCTCTTTCCAAAAGTTTAATTTAATTTTTTTATTAATATTTTACGTCATAGCCACTAGTAGGAAATGCTGATCGTCTAATTTGAATATAAATTCATGAATTTAAACGTGCTTTTTCCTCATAAAGAGGTAATTTTTCTCTATATACATTTCTTAATACTATCTTTATATAGAGAATATTTATTTATGTCAATTTCTTAAGGAAGTTTAATAATTATTATTGTCTCTTAAGTTATTCACTTATTTTAATGTATAGTTTTATTTCATTAAAAAATAAAATAATTCAGCACTCTATCGGGGTTTGAACTCAAGAAAACTTTAGGAAAGAGAAAAATGTGCAATAAGTAAAATATTTAGGTAAATTATAAAGAAAAATTTTAAATATTTTTTTTAGCTGAAATAAGATATTTTAATAATTAAAAAATATATCATTATATAATATTTTAAGTGATTTTAATACATATCTCCTCTTAACCCTCTTAGCGTGTAGCTTCAAATGACATTTTTACTTAAAATATAATTCTATTGTCTAAAAAAATAATCTTATTGACTACTTTAGCTTCATGATTTTAAGATATAATTTTACGCCTCGCATGATTTGGAAAGATATTTCTTGCTTTACACAAATCAGTTTCAAACCATTTCAAATGTGTCTATGTGAGTTACAAAAATCCAGTTCAAATGCTTAGAGGGTTAAATTATTCATTTATTTTAATAATTTGTTTTATTTCATTTATATTTTTAAAAAAAGTAAAAAAGAAAAGAAACTGCGAGCAGTCATCGGGGTTTGATCTCACGACCTTCCTCAATCAAACTGAACACACTAAACACAGAGCCACGCAGCCTCACTAAAGGGTTCTGTTTCATTGGTTTTGATAGAAACAGCTAAAACTTTAAGGGTCATTTTTTCACTCCATGGGGGGATTGTGGCAGAAAATTTGCACTCCAACCTATGTTTTTGACTATGCTCTTTAATTTAAGATTGGTTTGGTTTCAATAAGAATTTTACTGATTCATACTTCCCTTATGAGCTTAACCTGGCAGACAAAAAACTCGTCATTTCTCCCATAATATCCACTGGCAAAGTCACCGGTCTTACACTTCAATTTACCTAAATGATTTCTTTATTTAACTATGTATTGCTAGCAAGCTTTGCCTGCTTCTCTGGTCACAACATTTAAATATAAAAATTACTTTGAAATACTTACGATCAAGTCCTCCAAAATACTTAATTGTAATTTCACAGTGTCCCCATACTGCACTAACTACTGGATACAATTTCTTCCCTTTTAGGCCACGGAATGCTACACCTAAATATTGTCCATCCACAACAAATGATAATGTACCTTCATCCATGTCCAACACCACAAGTAAACTGTCAGGGACCACAAAGGGTTCATCTGAATTTAAAAGGCTAGGGTAGGTAACACCAGGATTATTTTTGACATCGTGATATAATTTATTTCTCCCTAAGTCCCATCCCCATGATTCTGCATTGCTTCCAACGAGAGATTGATAACCTACAGAATGTAAAGGTGCATCACGAGTTGAGACTCCAACTACAGCATGAGTTCCTCGTTGTCTCATATTCCAGTATATTTCCCAAGCATGCAAGCCTCGGGTATAACCAACTTTGCCTCTTATACAATCAGTGCTTTGTGCAACTGGATGCCTGTGGAATGTTAATTTATCATCTTCTTTGACAAAAATGTTTAATGACCTATCATCTGGATTCCAAGCATGTTTTAATTGGGTCTCACGGCTTACAGGTGGCATGTCTAATAAAACATCAAGTCGCCCAGGCCTTTGAAGGTCTGGATTTATAGCAAGTTCTTTTGCTATAGGTCTATGAATTGTTGCTGATGATACTCGGGAAATAGACACAGTTTTGATACCACCAGAAGCTTTTTGCCCCATGTTCATTGGCCAGTATGGAGGAAATGCCAAGTGGGGAAAAGAAACATATAATGAATGCACAGCAGATGAATACTGAGGCAATAAAGAAACAGGTACAGGTCTGTATATCCAAAATCTTTGCTTGAATTTTGAATCTGAGGCTTTGATCGGACGGCCCAGTGTCTGGCGCCTCCTTCTATTAAGTCTCAGGATCCAGTCTTCAGGAACAAAAAGTCCATAACTAGGATAGCAGGATACAGGGTAGGTGATAGAAGCCGTGCTTGAATGATTGAGAAAATCCCAAGGAGAATGGCTACACCTAGAAAGAGAAAAATAGTTTAGTTTACAATAGTAAAGCATACTACATAAATATTTAAAATTTAAGTTTCTACACAAGTATTTATGCTAAAAATTATGAAATAAATTCTAACTTCTTTGAAAGGTAACTAGTAAATACTAATCAGGGCTCTGGAGTCAGAGTCACTAAAAATATGCCGATTCCAACTCTGGCTTATATTAGACAATTTGAAGTGAAACAAAACAATTATACAGTGGAACCTGTCTAAAGTGACCACCCTAGGGACCGGCTAAAATGGTCACTATATGCAGGTGGTCACTTTATAAAGTCTCTTTAAAATTGGAAAATGGCCACTTTAGTCAGGAAAATGGTCACTTTAGTCAGGTGGTCACTTTTACAGGTTCCACTGTATTTAATTTTAAAAAAGTATATTGTCAAAAGAAATTTTCCTTTTCTTTAAAGATAATCTGGCAACCCTAGTGCTCGCTCATGCAACATAAATTACTCATTGAGTCTATATATATAGCTATTTCAGTTATTAATTTTTTTTTTATCTTATTTTTTACTTTTCTTATGAATTTATTTCAAGTAAAAAATTTTTATCAAGTCAGACAAATTATTTTTCTCTTTTTAAATTTTGTAATTGAAATATTTTGCATGTTAATTTAGGAGTTAATTTACATTTCAGCTACCTGATGTAATTCTTCATTTTATAGACTTTGTTTTGTTTTCCATATTTTCATATGAACAGGGCTTTGTGTTATGTTAATTCTTGGCATATGCATACAGTACAACAAAAATTTACACCTTTTGTGCACAACATACAATCAAAGTCCTTGACTTATTGTATTATTGTATGCTACATTTTTTAGGATTCTCAATAATTTTTCTTCTTTTTCAAATTGTTCCTGTTCTCCATGTGATATGATTTCTTCTTATGTAATGTTTGAAAAGGTATTCATAATATATATACATATATATATATATATTATAGGGGAGTGTAGGGAGGGATGGGACAGTTTTGACAAAAATATTTTTGACAAAAATATTTTTCACAAATTTACTTTTACTGGTACTGTAAGTTTCAGAGAAACAAATTGAAATATTTTAACATCTTTTAAAAATATAAATTTGATGGTAACTATTAAAATATTAATTTTATAAGCCAATTAACATAGTCATAAAAATATCCCATCCCTCCCTTATATGAGGGAGGCATGGGACATGTTTGTAAAGTTAAAATAAATACATAATATACAGACATACTATGAAAAATGACAAAAACAGCGGGACACTAGCACTTAAATAAAAATTTTCAAATGCTCAATCAGTTCTTTTTTTTTTTTTTTTTAACTTCTGGCAGAGAAAGCATTGTTTTTTATAAATAATCTCTAAGAAAAAAAAGAGATTTACGCATTTTTTAGTTCAAATATTCAAGTTTTTGTTATATTTACATGTTTTGTGGTTCCCTGAATATTATAAGGTTTAATTTTATAAGGTAATATTAATTAGGTTTTTAGTGGCTAGTGTGTGTGTGTGTTATCAGCATATCTCAAGAACAAATATTACCAAGAAATCCCAACTGTAATTGGTGAATGTAATTTCTTTTGTATATTTTACCATGTCCAGGAAAACTGCTCAGGAATGAAAATTAATTCCTCATACATATATGATAAATAAAGTATTTTTAAAAGTTAAAAGGTTAAACAAAAGTCGTGCGAGTGCCACACCAATTATTTTTCACAATTTAAAATTTTTTTAGTGCATTTTTTCTTCCATCTATTCATTTATTTGCCTCTTGATATTTTCCGTTTAAGGAGTATTAGAATCTTCATTCTTCTTCCTTTTCTTACATGTTTTCTTTCTGCTCTGTCCCATTCCTCCCTTTTCATTATTTTTCAAAAAAATAATTTATTATTAGACACATGCAACTTTTAGGCTTAATTTAGCTACTAATTCATAAAATTTGTATTATTAGGTATATAAAATATGAAAAGTAATTATGCTAACATCAGTGAGTGACATTGAAAACTAAGCAATTGTTTACTTTTATGTTATAAAATAGTTTTTTTGTTACATAAACTTACAGTTCTCCAACTAAAATGATACATAGCAATAAATACGGAGCAGTAGTTACTTCACCTTGTGGAAATGTCAAAAATTAAAAACAATGTTTATTTTAAGAGTAATTTTAGGTGTCCCATTCCTCCCGAGGGTGTCCCTTAAATAAGTGGGAAATTTTGTTTTGTTTTTTATTTATGTATTTATTTTTAATCCGATATGCATAACTTCTAATTCTTTTCTATTTGATCCTAAACACTTTTTTAGGAAAATATCAGCTCTCTGGAATGTTAAAACGTGCCGAATTGCCAGGAAAATCTTGATATTGATATTAGGATTTTCCCGTCAATTTTCCAAAATTAGAGGGTACGCGTATTGGATTTCAAAAAATAAAAGAACAAAAACAAAATTTCCCTCTCATTAAAGGGACACCCTAAAATACATATATATAAATATTTTTTTAAACGTAGTAAAATAAAAAATAATAGCATAAGATTTAATGCCACCAAATACTACAATAATCAATAAGAATTAATTTTTATCAAAACTAAATAACCTGTGACAGGGGCGTAGCAATTTAAAAATCATGGGATGGGCTCAAAAAATTTCATTTTAAAAATGAATGAAAATTATTCTCAAGAAAAATCAATTAATAATTAATTAATATTCACTAATTATTAGTAATAATTACAGAATATCACTAATTAAGAACATTTAAAAGACAAATTTTTGTTTCAAATTGGTGATTTTTTCATTTGGTATTCAAAGAAAATTTCTTAATAACCAAAAGGTGAGGGGGGGGGGGGGTGATCTATATCTATAAAAGAGTAAATCCATTGATTCACTGACTCAATGACTAAAATAGAACCTGAGATATAGCTATCCCTTAAATTGCGGAAATTGCTGTATAGTAGCGTCACCTGTTGAAAGATTGAAGCCAAAAGTTTACAGGCCTTAATTTATGTCAAAGTACATCAACGTATAAATTTATATGTAATTCTGTGCTGTAGTTCCTGAGATATAGCCTTCTCTTAAATTGTAGAAATTGGTGTATACCAGCGCCACCTGTTGAGAAATCAATACCAAAATCTAATATGCACTTATTCAGGTCAAGGTGCATCTACATATAAATTTATATGCAAATTTTATGCAGTAGTCCCTCTTTATGCAGTAGACATAGCCTTCCTTAAAATTGTGGAAATCGCTATATTGCAGCACCACATGTCGAGCAACTGACACCAAAAGTTGATAATAGGCACTAAGTTAGGTCAGAGTGCATCTACATATAAATTTATATTCAATTCTCTGTAGTAGTTCCTGAGATACAGTTGCCACAAAACTTTTGTCACACACACAGACAAAGATTTTCTAAAAGTGGTCAAATCGTGAGGCCATATCCCAGGTTCAACTGTGCAGGCCTGTCCAACGCAAAACACTTAGTAGCCCACTTGGTTATTAATAGCATTTAAAAGTTGCATTATATGCTACTATAACTACACTATATGTTTATAAAACTCACTCTTAAAATACTAATAAGAATAAAATCATAAACACTCAAAAGAAATTCAAACCTAGATCATATCTTCTCTCAAAAGTCAAATCATTTTTCAATGATTTGATTTCTCAGCCAATTTTGTCTTTCTCCCACCTGCTTCCATTTCAGATATTGAAAATTTTAAGCTCGAGAAGTACAAAAGTTTTTTAAAAAATATTTATTTTTAAACAATATTTAAAGATTTTTTTTTTTTTTTAATCTGTGAAAGTGCATAATTTTTTTTTTTTTTAATTATTATTAAAAGAATACAATAAAGGCCACTATTTCTTAATTTTCCGACCATATCATCTGTGTTTTATGCCTTTATATGCATATAGATATATATTTTTTAATTATGTGTGTAAATATCAGGTATAATGTCGACTCGCGAGTGGCCACTGAGTTAATCATGTTCAGTGGCCACTGGCCACTTACAAAAGTTGTAAGTCTTGACCTCTAATAACACTGCTCTGCAAAAAAAAAAAAAAAAAAAAAAATTTCGACTTCTGATACCCTTCTTGCTGATTCTTATGTAAAATGACCTCCTGAATCCGAATATGACTCTCATTTTGCCCAGTCACCCACCGTTTTCTAGTAACACCAAATTTTTCCCTCGTTGCAAATGTCCATGTTTTAGAATTTTCCAATTCTGTAGCCCCTCAAAAGATATTTAATGGTTAAAATAATCCTCCCCCCTCCTAAAAATCAAATTTATAGCCATAAAATCACCGAAAAATGATAAAAATGTCGTTCCTAAAAAACGGTGAGTGATAGGGCAAAATGGGCATCATATTCAGATTCAGGAGGTCGTTTCAGATAAGAATATGCTGAAATTGCGACAGAAGAAATTTTCATGCCGAACAGTGTAAGTGGCGCTGCTATACTGCAATTTTCCAACGAGACTAACATACCTCAACTTCTGGCATATAACTGTACGAAACGATATATGAGATAATCATTATGAAAACACATTTTTTAAGACTATTTATAGAGAATAAAACTGTCTTTCTTTTCTTATATTTAATGTTAGTTTTTTCTAAGATGAAAAATCATCTGCTTTCATTATGGTAGATAATTTTAATAAGTAGTTTTCATAAAATATTTTTAATGAGTGAATTTCTATAGGAAAACACAGAAAAAAGTCTTGTAGTGGCCACAACATACTAGTTGAACTATCAACCCAAAATCGTTATTAATACCCAAATTTGAATTTTTGTCAAAATTGGTTCAAAATTTGCGATTTACTTTTTTTAAAAATTTACTCTAATTTGGAAAATTAAAAAAAAAAAAAAAGGGTATCTGGAAATTGGGACATTGACAGCTCGCTAATTTTAAAATATCACTGCAAAGCAACTTGAAAAATAAAACATCTTATTTCCTTAAAAAAAAAAAAAAAAAACTACAAAAATCTCTAATTTTTAACTGATTTTATAGATTTGAAAAAAAGAAAGAGAGAGAGAGAGAATGACATAAAAAAAAAACCCTCCAATTTAAAAAAAAAAAAAATCACATGACTTATCTAACTATTGAACACTCAGTGATCGAATATGATCTCAGTGAATATAATTTAGAAGTTCAAGTTGTAAAATTGCGAACTCTTGCTTTTAAAATATCAATGCAAAGTGGGCAGAAAAAAATATATCACAAAAAAAAACTATCAAACAAATTTCTATTAAACATCACTAAGACGATCCCGAATAAATCAGCTCTCATAACTCTAATAATAATAATAAAAAGGAATTAAATAGATCTATCTCATTTGGTAGCTACAGCGCCACAAACACACACTCAAAGTTTCAAACTTATAACATCCCTCTTTTATAGTAGGGGGTTAATAAAAAAAAACGTATTTATGAGCTGATTTGAATGAAACTTGGTTTGTACATAGACCATATCAAAGTCTCAATTAAATTTATTAATCAACTTGATACGTCATCTTATATAAAAAAGGCAGCCACTTGAAAAGAATAATGAAATTAACCTACTCTTTTGCCTGTTTTCTATTTTATTTCTTAAGAAAATGAGGATTTAAAGAAAAATGGGCAATAGGAAAGGAGGTCGGTAAATTCTAAAAAATTGTGAACAAACGAAAGAATATATTTTCGAGATAAGAATAAAAATACTATTGTATGTGGCAGAATGAAAAGTGGACTAATATTTTCCAATTGTTTTGCCATTCAATATACCACTGGATGCTGCAAAATTTTCAACATAACGGACACCTATTATAAATGCTAAATTCAAACTTAACATTATTTATTCATTTTTTATCATCACAATTAAATTATTATTTTTAATATTTTTCATGAAGACATTTTTATTTGATTAATTTGGGTTTGTGTCTTTTTTTTTTTTTTTTTTTTAACTCAAATGGGATTTTACTTCAATATAAAACAGGGCTTGAAATTAACAGTGGTCCATTGATCTGAGACCACAAAAATATTCAATGGACCAGTAAAGCATAAATTCTAGTGATCCACAGTACTTAGTAAAGTTTTTCATTTTTTTTTTCTCTCTCTCTCTAAAATACTTCATTATAACTGTAAATATTCACCTATTCTCAGTAATTTTTCATTTATTTTCACTTTAATAACTTTTTTTTTTACTTTTAATACTTAATATTGGTAAATATATGACATTTAGCCCATTTATTTAGCTTTTTTTTAATATATATATATATATATATATATATAAGATTTTAGTATTTTTAGTTAATTTACAATAATAATAATAATAATCATATTTGCGATGAAAATTTATTTTGCTTTACAAATTTTTAAATATTTTAAAAATAATAACATAATGGGAGAATGGAGCAGTGAAAGTATGCACGGACTAGTGAAATCTCAAAATTGCTGGTCCCGGGGACCAGGACTTAATTTTCTTGATTTCTAACCCTGCAAAGTTTTTTGAACTCAGAGATCAAACTCCCATAACGCTAATCAGCCCTCTTAAGAGGGGACAATACCTAATCTCGCCGGCAGCCATCGCCCATGTTATACTATGGGAAAATTTGTTGCTACAATTACACATTACCTAATGAATATTTTTAAATTCTGTTTTCGCAGTCAGAAAATTCATAACCGTTAAATGAGTACTCATTTTTGAAAAATTCATTTTTTTTTAATTTTTACATTTTAATTTTGAGTTCAAAAATGCGATTTTTCACAAAATGCAGTTTTCTTATTTTCTAATCGCAAAATGAAATACTAAAATTTTAAAAAATCAATTTTTGGAAAACAAGTACTAATTTAACGCTTATGAATTTTCTAAATGTGAAAACAGAATTGAAAAATATTCATTAGGTAATGAGTAATTATGTAAACAAATTTTCCCATAGAATAACATGGGCGAAGACTGCCGGCGAGATTAGGTATTGTCCGCTCTTAACAAAAGGTTTCGACAATAAGTTCACACTCACAAATTTACCTTTATAGTCTCTTTTTTTTTTTTTTTTTTTTAAATATCGCATAAAGAATTTGAAATTCTATGAATTGAAAAAATCTTATTATCGAGTAGGAATTAATAAATGCATTCATTAATATAGTTTCTTCAAAACACAATCGACTGTCGAGTTATCGACAGCTGCAAGAGACAGATGTGGTCATATCTCAATCTACTGAAAACTGGAAGCGATCAACCACAGAATTGGTAAGAGAGGGAAGGGGGGGGGGGGAGAGATCGTGTATATAATTCTAGCAAAACCCGCATCGGCAATTGAAGGGATGGATTATGTTTAAAACTTTGAAAAAGTAAATAAATAATAATAATAATGTACACAGATTCTCAATTCAAATTTACATTAACCCAAATTTCACCATCCTCCTAAAAATAGGACATCATGCATAAGTGGTATTTTTTAAATTCTTTTGAATATTTTAATTCAAATTAAAAGCTATGTATTATTTAAAAGTCCAATAAATACATATGTGTCTTTATCCTAAGTTTAAATTAACGTTTAATATATATATATATATATATATATTTTTTTTTTTTTTTAATGACAATTTTTGAAGATTTATTCATTACATTTTCAACATATAATTACTTAAAAAAGGTTTTACGTTCAAGAATAACGGACATATAAATTTATTGAGGTAATATTCTACACTTTTGTACTGGTAAAACAATTATATAAAATATTTGTAGATGGTCTGTTTTCCTTATATTTCCGACTGTCCTAAACCATTGTCCTATTTTTAGGACAATGTACGGATTAAGATAATGAAAGGTTGGTAAGTTTTTTGATTTTGTGTATATACATAGACTTAAAGAAACATATATTTAAGATTTTATAAAAAAAAAAAAAAAAAAAAAAAAAAAAAATCAATGCTTGGTACGATATGGGTTAAAACTTAGAAACTTTATTTAATAATTCCATTTTCAACTTATAATGGAAATTAACAAAAAATATTTAAATCTGTCATGGGCTGTAATAATAATACGGATGACAAGAAGTTCAACCAAGGCAAGATTGGAATGTTTTCAGAGGACGGTCGTTTCGAATCTAAAAGTGATCCAAACTATTCTAAAATTTTTGTTTTATTGTACTATGATTGCAATGCAATTAAATAATCATCGTAATAAAATCTAAAATAAAATACAAATATTAATGTAAGATAAATATATTCATCGTGCGTAATCAGATAGCGAACTTTATAAATGGTGACTAGAAATAAATAAAAAATATATATGTAAATATCTAGCAATTAATGTTTTCTTAACATACACAAAAGGCAAGGGTCAGAACAAATTTAAATTGACTTTAAAACTTTTGAAGGAAAACTTTCTTTGTGAAAACACAAGGAAGAAAAAATAAATTTTAATTTATTTGTCTGAATTTCAGCCTCAATTATTTTTTTAGGACTCACCAAATCTTGCGGTGCATATTTATTTATTTATCTTAATTCAAAATTTTCCATAACCCTGATTAAATTACATAAGAAACTTTATACACACACACACCAAAAAAAAAAAAAAATTGCAAGATTATTATTTTAACAAAGTGAATTACAAATATGCAAGTCCTCCACACTATACATTTAATTTATATTATAAAATAAACTGTTTTAAATCAATTTTCGGGAATGTAGCTTTCTTTACAACTATTCTTTTACTGTCTCTGCTGTCCATTTGAAACAATGATTTAATCTATCACAGAAGACTAGTTTTAAAGAAAGCTAAGAATTATTGTTCATCCATCAATGAGTCAGCACATTTACCTCAACTTAACTTTTACTTTTACCAAAACTCCCAAGCAAAGTTGATAGATAATATTTGGTTCGAAAATAAAAATTATCTTTAATAGATCCAATGAAGGCATGCAAATTTCTTCATCGAATATTAACTTTAAAGAATATTTTGTAAATGAAAATAAAAAAGAATTGCATTTTTTTTTTTTAATTCTATTTTTACAGCTATCAAATAACTTAAAAAAAAAAAAAAAAAAAAAAAGGAAGTACCAATGGCAGTAGAGAGCGCATGAAAACTGCACGCTTATATTTTATTTTACTCCATTTAAGCCCCACAAAATGAAAGGCTAATCATAGCAAAAACTTTTTCATCTTATTTTACAACATAAAACTCATTAAATAAATACTTAAATTAAATTACCTGGCATCCATTACATCAGAGGAATTCATCGGGATTGTAGATAAATAATTAAAATTCTAATTGAACAAAATAAAAAGTACTGAAATTCATGAACTAGAAACCTCAACCGGTAAACTCACAGCCCCAGAACCAAAGAGCACACTACACCCGAAAAAAGAGAGGCCCATATGAAAGAACAGCTGCTTCAAGCAAAACCATCTGGCGACCCCACGTAAAGTGAGCAAATAAAAAAACATAAAAAAGGGAATAAACAGAGAGGGGGCATGCTTTCCTGCCGGCAGCTATATGAATGGGCGCAGACTCTAAATGCATCACTTCTTTTGAAACTAGATAAAGTGTCGGAAAAGGATTTAAAAAAAAAAAAAAAAAAAGCAAAAACTATAAGTTCCGGAATGCACCGAGAAAAAAAGGAGGGGCTTTGGACTACAACAGGGAAGTTCAAATGAAAAAAAAAAAAAAACACTCGTGCCCAGGATACTATGTTGATTTGCTTAATATAAATATAACCACCACTAAACAAGTTTCATTTACCCCCACTGACATTGAATTATGCAAATAATAATAATATCCCTTTTATTTATTTATTTTTTCATTAAAAATTTATTAACATAAAAAAAAATAAATTAACATAGTTTTCCGATATCGTATGTAATTAAATATAAGGACTCCGAATTTTATAATAATCTTTGTAAGAAAACCCATGAATAGGAATTAAATAGTAATAATAATAATCGCACAACTCTTCCTCAAGCGAACAAAGTAAAACAGAGTGCAACATCAAACCAGCAGCGCGCTATCAAAGGCGTTGCCGTTTTGATTGATCCATTTCTCTCTCTCTCTATACGTGTCTACTTCGTTCGCCTAACGAAGGGTCATGCTATTGATTCGTCCCATCGTTACAATTTTTTTTTTTTTTTGTGTGTGTGCGTGTGTGTGAATGATTTATGATGTTTGCTAACAGTAAAAAACTGTTTCTAAAACTATTTTCAACTGTTTGTAAAGTACGTTTTATATACAGACTTGTTATCTTACACCTTAATTTGTAATCTGTCTAACATTCAAACGCAAGGTAATAGAAAGTAGTGTGAATTCCACATCAGATTATTAATTAAAATTTCAAGCATTCACTCTAAATTGCAAGATAGGCTTCAATGAATATGATTATGAAATAAAATTGCGTAAATAATTTTTTTTTCCTCTACAATATCGAATGTTTAGACCCTAAATTGAGCATTCAAAATACCTACATTAATATTTTTTCTTTTTAAGCCCCCTCCCCCCTATTTTAGTAAACCAGCAAAACTTCATTGATTCACCCAAAGAAAACTAAAAAACACAACCAAGTTTATGTACAGTAGCAAAAGTGAATAATGACAAAATATGTTTGTTCTAGTATGGTTCTACATTCAAGTATTCAAAGGTTAGATGTGTTAACTGTTAATTTATGAATACTGTTCACGTTCAGTAGTTTCCCTCATATTTCCCCCTAAGAAAAATATTAAACAGAATTTGCATATGAACACTAATTAAAAATCGGAATACTCTTAATAATTTAAAGTATCATCTGCATTGGCTATTATCATCACAAAATAAATTGGAGCAAGTCAGACTTCGATTTATCAAAGGTTTTGTCCATTCAAGATCAACACTGATTCAAAAGACGAACAATAAAAATAAAATAAAATCAGTATTATTTTATGGTGCGTGCTGAAAAAGTTTTTAAGTTTAAATAACTACAAAAGTCAGTCCAGAATGCCCATTATGACGTGATTTTCGAAAAATTCTTTTGCTTAAAAATAAATAGGAATTCCGATTAACCTAAAAAATAGCATTTTAATGAAACCATTTTGTCCCGTTTTTCCAGGCTCTTCACAACTTCTCATAATTAAACACGGATTTTGTATAGTCCAACCTCGTTAACGTGAATTACCTTTAACATGAACTGTTTCCACAATCCCCGTCAAATTGAAGATTCGTTTAGTTATATGACTATTATTTATTGATAACATGAACAAATTTTTTATCCCCTTAAGATTCACGTTAACGAGGTTCGACTGTATATGAAAGTATAGAAAAGAAGTACATGAATTCTCCACTGTAACTATGAATGATATCCAATATTTGCTGTTATAAGAAAAGTTCATAGTAACGACAATTACTGATCAGCAGAAGCGGTTTTCCTTTAAACAAGTAATAGTGGTACCTGCATGACTAAAAACCAGCTGTTTTTGTATCCGCTTTTTAAAACAAAGATTTTGGAATGAAAATATGACAGATGGTATTCCTATATTTTTGAAAAGAGAATAGGGGGGAAAACCCCCACAAAGGAACTGGAGTGCAGAATCACCCGATTCTCGCGATACTTTTGAAAATCGCACTAATAAAATAAAATAAATAATAAACAGAAAACAAATATGATGCCAATAAAAAACTAGTATGTTGTGGCCACCACATGACTTTCTTCTACATTTTCTTACACAAATTCACTCGGTAAAAATAATTTATGAAAATTATTATTTTTAAAAAATTATCTTTCATGATAATGCAGACGATTTTCATATTACAGAAGTAGTATAACACTAAATATCCAAAAAAGTCCATTTTACTCTCAATGTTAAAAAAAAAAAAGATTTTTTTTTCCGTTAAAAGTAAAAAAAAAAAAAAAAAAACGATAACTTTGTTTTAAATTATCACAGATCTATAGTTCAACCATTCGTTTAAAGGTACTGACTAGTCCTTTCGAAAGATACCCATCTTGAAAATTTACTCCCCCCCCCCCCCACATGCACATTTTTTTTCCTAGTTTACTACTATTATCAATAATTCATATTAATGTTACAATCACAAGTTAAAATAACTCATTATGTACATTTATACGAAATTCTGTCCCATACTGCCATGTTAAAAATTTAGAAAAAATGCGATTATAGCGCCACCTGTTGAGAAATTGCTCCAAAAATCAAATCAGCACTAGTTTAAGTCAGGGTTCAACTAAATACCAAGTTTGGTTAAATTTCGTTCATTGGTTCGTGATTTACAGCGTTCACAAAATTTGTGATACACACTCACACACATTTTCTAAAAACAGTCAAATCGTGTTCAGGACATCCCAAAAAGTCTAAATCCATCGGAAACTGGAGTTCGAAAATTTTCATGAATCCTATACTTTCTCTCTATATACATATAGAAGAAAATTAAAAACCGTGGGGGGGGGGGGGGCAAAGAATTTTTAAAGAATGTAAATGTAATTTCTTAAAAAGAAAGGTTAACTAGTATGTTGTGGCCACCACATGACTTTTTTCTACATTTTCTTATACAAATCCACTCAGTAAAAATAATTTATGAAAATAATTTAAAAATTATCTTTCATGGTAATGCAGACAGTTTTCAGACAGGTATAACATATATAATATTCAGACAGTTTTCAGACATGGTAATGCAGACAGAAGTAGTATAACACTAAATATCCAAAAAGTCCATTTTACTCTCAATATATATATAAAAAAAAAGTTACGATTTTTTTTTTCTTTTCTTTTTTCGTTAAAAGTAAAAAAACTAGTATGTTGTGACCACCACAAGACTTTCTTCTATATTTTCCTATACATATTCAATCAGTAACAATATTTAAAAAAAAAAAAAAAATACGATTTTTTTTTCTAAGGGTTTTTTTTTTTTTTTTTTTTTTTTGGGGGGGGGGGGGGGGGGTACTTGTTTTTTTTAAGGGTACTTCCCCCCCAGGGGGGGAAGCGATGCCCCCCCATGCGCAAAAATTTTTTCCTAGTTACGTACTACTATTATCAATAATTCATATTAATTTTACAATCACAAGTGTAAAATAACTCTTATTATGCACATTTATACGAATTTTTGTCTTATTCTGCCATGTTAAAAATTTAGATAAAATGCTATCACAGCGCCTCCTGTTGAGCTATTGATCCGCAAATATAATCAGCACCAGTTTATGTCGGGGACCAACTAAATACCAAGTTTGGTAAAATTTCGTTAAAAAAAAAAAAAATAAAAAAAAAAATTAAAAAAAAAAACACGATTTTTTTTTTCCAAGTTTTTTTTTTTTTTGTTAAAAGTAAAAAAAATCGATAACTTTGTTTTAAATTATCACAGATTTATGGTTCAACCATTCGTTTTAAAGGTATTGACGAGATCTTTCGAATGATACCCATCTTCAAAATTTAACCCCTTTGGGGGGGTACTTCCCCCCCAGGGGGGGAACCGATGCCCCCCCATGCACAAAATTTTTTTCCTAGTTAACTACTACTATTATCAATAATTCATATTAATTTTACAATCACAAGTTTAAAATAACTCTCATTATACCCATTTATACGGAATTTTGTCCTATAAAATGCGATCACAGCGCCACCTGTTGAGCTATTGATCCCCAAATCTAATGGGCACCAGTTCATGTCAGGGTGCAACTAAATACCAAGTTTGGTTAAATTTCATTCATTGGTTCGTGAGATACAGCGTCCACAAAAAAATGATACAGACACACAGACAGACAGACATTTTTTAAAAACTATCAATTCGTGTTCAGGACATCCCAAAACGTGTAGATCCGTCAAAAAACGGAGGTCGAAAATTTTCGCGAATCTAATACTTTCTCTATATTACATATAGAAGAAAGTAATAAATAAATTCTGTCAGAGACAGAAATTGATTTAGTACGACATGACTATTTTTATTTTGTATATTACAAACTCCCCCCCCCCCCCTTTTCTATGTTTCCTTATAAAAGCATGTGATTTGTACGCAATCGTATCATTTAACGGTAAGAACGTGAGAAAAATAGTTTTATGATACTGAATGCGATTATCTACAAAAAGGTTCAATTAATGAAAATGACGCCAGAAGTAATATTCACGATGCATGTAAGAAAAATGGCTAAATCGAACGTTTTTTACTTTCTTCTATATGTAATATAGAGAAAGTATTGGATTCGCGAAAATTTTCGACCTCCGTTTTTTGACGGATCTACACGTTTTGGGATGTCCTGAACACGAATTGATAGTTTTTAAAAAATGTCTGTCTGTCTGTCTGTCTGTGTGTCTGTCTGTCTGTCTGTCTGTCTGTGTGTCTGTATCATTTTTTTGTGGACGCTGTATCTCACGAACATATGAATGAAATTTAACCAAACTTGGTATTTAGTTGCACCCTGACATGAACTGGTGCCCATTAGATTTGGGGATCAATAGCTCAACAGGTGGCGCTGTAATCGCATTTTATGCAAATTTTTAACATGGCAGCATAGGACAAAATTCCGTATAAATGGGCATAATGAGAGTTATTTTAAACTTGTGATTGTAAAATTAATTTGAATTATTGATGATAGTAGTAGTTAACTAGGAAAAAAAAATTGTGCATGGGGGGCATCGGTTCCCCCCCTGGGGGGGAAGTACCCCCCCGGGGGGGTTAAATTTTGAAGATGGGTATCATTCGAAAGATCTCGTCAATACCTTTAAAACGAATGGTTGAACCATAAATGTGTGATAATTTAAAACAAAGTTATCGATTTTTTTTACTTTTACCAAAAAAAAAAAAAAAAAAAAAAAAAAAACTTAGAAAAAAAATTCGATTTTTTTTTTTTTTTTTTTTTTTTTTTTTTATTATTGTTAGTGATTGAATATGTATTAATTTTCACAAAAAAAAAAAAAAAAAAGAAAAAGAAAAAGAAAAAGAAAAAGAAAAAGAAAAAAAAAAAATCTTTTTTTTTTTTTTTTTTTTTTTTTTTTTTTAAATATTGTTACTGATTGAATATGTATAGGAAAATATAGAAGAAAGTCTTGTGGTGGCCACAACATACTAGTTATTATTATTTTAATTTTTGAACGGTTTGATTTACACACACACACCCAGAAATAGGAAACTTCTGTTTAACTTAAATATTTTACTATTTGTCAATTCAATAGTTAACAATCAATTTTTAAATATGTAAAAGGTTTGACAATGACATCCAATGATTGTCTTGTCTCTCAATTAAAAGAAGAAAAAAAAATCTGGAGTGACTCCACTCGACTTTCCGAACATTGAGTAATTAACGGTTTTGTAGATAAAGTAAAGTAAAGAGGAGCTGTTAAATAAACAAAAGAGAAAATTATAATAGGATGTTTGAGTAGTTTTCTTCATATATTACAATGTTTAATTTAACGCTATTGTACTTTGAGCCCATAGATCATACTGATAAAGAATTTTTCTATGTCCCTGTAAAAACCTATAAATGCTAGAATCATCAAAATGCATATTGTTATGCCAAAATGCAAAAAGTATCTAGTTCTCATTTTCAAGTAAAATGGTTCAGTTTTGGTTTCAAATAAAATGGTTACTATTTAGATGTTCATTTTTATTATCGATATTAATCACTAGAGTAATTTATTTAACTTAAATTCAATTTTAAATAGACTTACTTCTTTTTTACTTTCTTCTATATGTAATATAGACGAGAAAGTATTGGATTCGCGAAAATTTTCGACCTCCGTTTTTTGACGGATCTACACGTTTTGGGATGTCCTGAACACGAATTGATAGTTTTTAAAAAATGTCTGTCTGTGTGTCTGTCTGTCTGTATCATTTTTTTGTGGACGCTGTATCTCACGAACCAATGAATGAAATTTAACCAAACTTGGTATTTTGTTGCACCCTGACATGAACTGGTGCCCATTAGATTTGGGGATCAATAGCTCAACAGGTGGCGCTGTGATCGCATTTTATGCAAATTTTTAACATGGCAGCATAGGACAAAATTCCGTATAAATGGGCATAATGAGAGTTATTTTAAACTTGTGATTGTAAAATTAATATGAATTATTGATAATAGTAGTAGTTAACTAAGAAAAAAAATTGTGCATGGGGGGGCATCGGTTCCCCCTCTGGGGGGGAAGTACCCCCCCCGGGCGGGTTAAATTTTGAAGATGGGTATCATTCGAAAGATCTCGTCAATACCTTTAAAACGAATGGTTGAACCATAAATCTGTGATAATTTAAAACAAAGTTATCGATTTTTTTTACTTTTAACAAAAAAAAACTTAGAAAAAAAAATCTTATTTTTTTTTTTTTTTCTTTTTTAACGAAATTTTACCAAACTTGGTCTTTAGTTGGTCCCCGACATAAACTGGTGCTGATTATATTTGGGGATCAATAGCTCAACAGGAGGCGCTGTGATAGCATTTTATCTAAATTTTTAACATGGCAGAATAGGACAAAAATTCGTATAAATGTGCATAATAAGAGTTATTTTACACTTGTAATTGTAAAATTAATATGAATTATTGATAATAGTAGTACGTAACTAGGAAAAAAATTTTGTGCATGGGGGGGGCATCGCTTCCCCCCCTGGGGGGGGAAGTACCCAGGGGGGGGGTAAATTTTCACAATGGGTATCTTTCGAAAGATCAGGTTGATAATAGTAGTAGTTAACTAGGAAAAAATTTTTGTGCATGTGGGGGCATCGGTTCCCCCCCCAGCGGGGGGGAAGGTTCCCACCCGGGGGGGGGGGGGGGGGCAAAGTTTCAAGATGGGTATCTTTCGAAAGGTCTCGTCAATACCTTTAAAACGAATGGTTGAACCATAAATCTGTGATAATTTAAACAAAAGTTATCAATTTTTTTTAGTTTTAACAAAACGAAACTTAGAAAAAAAAAATCGCAATTTTTTTTTTTTTTTTTTAACGAAATTTAACCAAACTTGGTATTTAGTTTGTCCCCGGCATTAACTGGTGCTGATTATGTTTGGGGATCAATAGCTCAACAGGTGGCGCTGTGATAGCATTTTATCTAAATTTTTAACATGGCAGAATAGGACAAAAATTCGTATAAATGTGCATAATAAGAGTTATTTTACACTTGTAATTGTAAAATTAATATGAATTATTGATAATAGTAGTACGTAACTAGGAAAAAAATTTTGTGCATGGGGGGGGCATCGCTTCCCCCCCTGGGGGGGGAAGTACCCAGGGGGGGGGTAAATTTTCACAATGGGTATCTTTCGAAAGATCAGGTTGATAATAGTAGTAGTTAACTAGGAAAAAATTTTTGTGCATGTGGGGGCATCGGTTCCCCCCCCAGCGGGGGGGAAGGTTCCCACCCGGGGGGGGGGGGCAAAGTTTCAAGATGGGTATCTTTCGAAAGGTCTCGTCAATACCTTTAAAACGAATGGTTGAACCATAAATCTGTGATAATTTAAACAAAAGTTATCAATTTTTTTTAGTTTTAACAAAACGAAACTTAGAAAAAAAAAATTCGCAATTTTTTTTTTTTTTTTTAACGAAATTTAACCAAACTTGGTATTTAGTTTGTCCCCGGCATTAACTGGTGCTGATTATGTTTGGGGATCAATAGCTCAACAGGTGGCGCTGTGATAGCATTTTATCTAAATTTTTAACATGGCAGAATAGGACAAAAATTCGTATAAATGTGCATAATAAGAGTTATTTTACACTTGTAATTGTAAAATTAATATGAATTATTGATAATAGTAGTACGTAACTAGGAAAAAAATTTTGTGCATGGGGGGGGCATCGCTTCCCCCCCCCCTGGGGGGGAAGTACCCCCCCCGGGCGGGTTAAATTTTGAAGATGGGTATCATTCGAAAGATCTCGTCAATACCTTTAAAACGAATGGTTGAACCATAAATCTGTGATAATTTAAAACAAAGTTATCGATTTTTTTTACTTTTAACCAAAAAAAAAAAAAAAAAAAAAAAATTCGCATTTTTTTTTTTTTTTTTTTTTAATATTGTTAGTGATTGAATATGTATTAATTTTTACAAAAAAAAAAAAAAAAAACCTTAGAAAAAAAAATCGTATTTTTTTTTTTTTTAAATATTGTTACTGATTGAATATGTATAGGAAAATATAGAAGAAAGTCTTGTGGTGGCCACAACATACTAGTTGGATATAAGAAAAGAAAGTTTGCTTTGGTTTATAAATGCCAACTGCTTTGTTTGAGGAATATTATAAATGTGTAATGTGTTTGTACATAAAAAAAATTAAATAATTTTGCAAAGAAATTAAATATTTATTTATTTCGGTTTTGAATTGAAATGAAGGTTGTGTATTAAAAAATTAAAAGTAGGGGAGACTGGGGCACAGTGGACCACTTTTACACTTATAAATTTTTTTCACCAAAAATAAAAAAGCAAGGTACTTGAAAAAATAAGCAAACATTCTTTAAACCTTTCTTGACATGTCCTAATTTTTTTATAACAATACATTCCGAATAAAAAAATTAATTCTGTGCACTCACAAACTGAACCACCATGCCCCATCACCGGGGGTACGAGGGTCAATTGCACCCCTCTTTTAACCTGTCAATCAAATGACGGGCGAATTGCACCCGACCTCCTTCCTTTGTTCTTCTAATCTCGGGCGAGTTGCACCGCTTGGGATTTTTCGGACGAGGGTCAATTGCACCCCTCTTTTTACCTGTGAATCAAACGACGGGCGAATTGTAACGATTTACTGATAAGTCATTAGGGGAAAAGGTTTCTAGAATGTCAACTTAATTCCATCATAAAATCTTTCTTATAAAAGCGCCACATTTAAATTTAGACGAAGAATATTAAAATTGTAAATTACAAAATAACTGATATATTTTATAGAGTTTATTTATATTGTAAATGCGCCGCATTAGTGTTCAGCATATGTTGTTGTTAAAAAGGAAGACACCATTGTACCGCCTTCCTTCCCTTTCCATCAGCCAATAAAGGTCCGAGGGTTGCCTGACAGGGTTTTACATGTGCTGCGCGCGTGCACATAGTCATTAGTTCACGTAGTGTGCTGTCGTAAGGAGCGTTTAAGTTCGTTAGTAATAATGGAATTCATCTTGAGCCAAAAAGGACGTAGGCTTATGGTTTACGGTAACTACAAATTTTACAAGCAGCATGAAACCGGAGGAGGACTTAAATGGAGAAAGAAACAAAAGAAACTGTTTAGCGTCAAAAGAAACTGTTTAGCAAAGATTTATACGGATGGAAATGCTACAGTTATAAAATCTAATGTGAACCATAATAATGACCTTGATAAAAACTTGAAAAGACAAGCCATCTCGAATAGTGTCAAAAGGAAAGCTTTAGACGAAGTAAACGAACGCCCAAAAAAATTAATTAGAAGAGAAATAAGTGGTGCACCTTCAAGTTTTACAGAAGAATTCAATGTAAAAGATATGGAATATATAAGAAAAAAATTGAGTAGAGCACGGCGTGCAGTATTACCACCCCTTCCTAAAAACGCAAAAGAAGTGCATTCTGCTCTAGCTTCATTGGATATTAAAACATATCAGGGGGAAGAAATGCTTCAAGTTAACAATGAAGAAAAAGCTATCGTTTGCTTTTCAAGCGCCTCTGCAATTTTTGTGTAAAAGTGATACGATGTTCATCGATGGAACATTCAAACATTGTCCAAAGTTTTTTTATCAGATGTTTTCGTTGCACATCAATGAAAATGGTCACTACATGCCACTTAGAGGTAGGTCTGCACGGGCCGGGCTTACGGCCCGACCCTCGGGCCGGGTTTGGGCCGAATTTTTAAATCTGTTCTCGGGCCGGGCCGGGCTCGGGCTCAGTTTTTTTGTGCATACTCGGGCCAGGCCGGAATGAAATTTTCTCCGGGCCATGTCGGGCCGAATTTTGTTCTGGTTTCCTCGTTAATCAACGAAAAAGGAAAAGTGTGAAGGGAAAATTATGCGATTATGTATAAAAAAAATTATGTTATAATATCTTGGAGGGTGCAACTCGCCCCTTTGTAGAAATGGCTAAGCGGTGCAACTCACCCCTTGGTTCAAGGTGGTAAACGGTGCAACTCACCCCTTGGTTCAGAGAGTAAGCGGCGCAACTCGCCCGTTTAGGTATTCTCCGGGTGCAACTAACCTACTCCCCACCGGGGCACAGTGGTCCATAACCCGGGGTACAGTGGACCACTCTGCAGTTCATGTTCAATTAATATAAATTTACTCATTTTTTTTTTCTTCTAAAATTAGTTTCTTATGCAATACTAATTTAAATAACATAATTGGAACATTTTCATGAAATAAAATTACCGGAATTTAAAGGAAATCAAAATAAATAACAAATCAAATTAGAGGAAGAATCCTATATATATCATTTCCTTTGTCTTTTCGTGCCATCACTAAAAACAATAAGATATATTTTTAATTTGTTTATCAATGTTATATAGTTATAAAAATTATGAAATATGTAATTAAACATTATATTACTATTCAAACATTTTTATTAATTATTTTGAGATATTAATATTTTACATTATATTTGTGAGAAAAGTTTAAACTAAAATTATTCTGCTTTTATCTTTTACATGTTATTTCTAAAAACAACAACAATAAATTTATATAACCTACTATTTATTATATCACATAATCATTTTATTTATTTTTTTAATATTAAACAATTCAAATAGTTATTAAATTTAGATATTCATAATTATTATACTACTATTCAACTATTTTCCTTTTTCAGAAATCTATTTTATTATAACATTACAGGGGTCGATCCAGACAAAATTTCGGTCCCTTTTCAGGCCCCTTAACAAAATTCCACATCATAAAAAGGGACCCTTTACAAAATTCAAATTTATAAAAAGGGACCCTTCACAAAATTCAAATCCACAAAAAGGGACCCTTCACAAAATTCAAATTTATAAAATAAGCCCCTTCACAAGATTTTGTTTTATAAAAATGATCCCTTTAATTAAATGTTTTCATGTTTTTAGTGTTATTTTTAATTAATTCTTTAATTTGACTGAACGAAACTCTATTAGCTCGATATTAAACATTATATGCAGCGATTGTAAAAATGGAAGATTTTACACAATATTTTACTTTTTCGCAAAAATATTTTATTTTTCACAAAAATAAATAAAAATTTCACAAAAATATTTTGTTTTTCACAAAAAAGGGACCCAAAAATTAAAACCTGGATCGTCCTTGCATTAAGATTACTATTATTATTATTATATATTTTTTTTTATTAATTATTTTGAGTCACATTATATTTGTATATGTAAATTTAGCTAAAATAAATAAGGTATTAAATATAATTTGGACTTTTAGGCACACTGGAAGGCGGTCCACTGTGCCCCATTTGGAGATAGTCCACTGTGCCATGTCCAGACAAAACAAATAATTCGTTTTATTATTATAGGACATTAACATAATTAATTAATTGTACCTTATACTTTGTCCGTTTTATATTCACATTATGCATTTCGGATGCAAACCACATCCTTCATCAGATGATTCATGACTGTCTTCGCTGTCTGTGTTTATGTTGCTTTCTTCTTGGGTTCCTCTCTTCGTTTCACTTCGTTTTCCTTGGGTTTTAAAGATTAGATGCTTTCAGTTATTGGGGATAGTAGCATGTTCACGTTCATTGATTGCTGTCGTGTTAGTAAGGATTTCGAGGGATTCTCTTTTTAGGGCGTAGCTGTGATTATTATAGTTAGCGATTTTTTTAGTTGTTATGGTGTTAATATCTATGGGGTTAGAGGAGTGGGTAGAAGCAAGAGCTGTTGAGTGGCGGTTATGTTTTAGGTCGGCTTTATGTTCTTTTTCTCGTTCGTAGATTTTCCGTTTTGTAACTCCGATGTAACATGCTTGTGAATTATTAATGTGTTTGAAGTCTATTTTGTAAATTCCTGCGGTTGATCGGCTATCGATTATGTCTTTTTCGTTGCGGATGTGTTGGAAAATATTGCGGTTTGGTTTTATTGGGATATTGATATTATGTTTTTTAGCTTCGTTTTGGATTTTTATACTATTGCCGTTACAGAATGGGATGGATGTAGTAAATTTTTTTCTTTCTTTTTGGGCGCTATCGATTTTATTTAGTTGTTTTATACGCTTATTGTACAATTTGTTTACAATATTTTTTGGGTAGTTTGCTTTATGAACTATGGATTTTATATATTTGAGTTCTTCATTTAGGAGTTTTTTGTTGGAGCATATTAGAATTGCGCGATTAATATAGGAACGGATGGCGGCGTATTTATATGGAAGGGGGGTATTACAGCGGTTATTTATAATTTCAATATTAGAGGTTGGTTTTCTATATATGGTTGTGTCGATGGAATTGTTTGGGTTTTTTATGATTTTTATATCGAGATAGTTTATTATGTTATTGTTTTCTTCTTCTATTGTAAATTTTATATTTTTGTCAAGGTCTGAAGTCATTTTTGGCTTTCATGTTGTGTGAAATGTGAAGATATCGCAAAATTTTTAGATTATGACAAATTTACAGCCAAAAGTCTTTTATTAATATAGAATTAATAAAAAAATGTGTGTTTAAAAAAAAAAAGTGAAATTATGTTATGTTAACCCGGTAGCACTCGCTGGGTGACTGAGTCACCCCAGCAGGGACAATTTATTGAAATAGGTAGCCAGTTTCGAAAAATCTCCAACATGGCGCTTTTCTTATCGTGTCGAAAATTGCAACCCTCCACAGTCTACGTAAGAGAGTGAGAGTTACGTGAAACAGAACGCTGAATACATGTGGTTTAGACTAGAAAGGGTTTATTAGTGTCGCTCTAGAACTGCATAGTGAGCTATTGGAGACAATATTGGTTTCAAGCCTACGGTAAAAAATACGTATGGAAACAATTTATTAATATATACACATACATGTTTTAATTATATATATATATATATATATAATTTAAACATTATATATAAAATTTAATACACATAATATTATATGTAAATAATACAACATTTTAACCCATCCCTTAAAGTTAATCATAGACTATCGCTAATATCCCACTGTGCAGTTCTAGTTAGACATTAAACTCACTCAACCTCATTCTTAATGGGGAAAAAAAATAACTTCTGCTAAGAAAACTTTGTTAGCGTCGAAAGTCTCCTACTTAAATAGGTCGTACCATGAGTGAGCAAATTTTACGTAGCACAAGTTCTACTCTACGGGCAATTGGAAATGTCTCGGATACACCCTTAAGGGTGGTCAAGACCAAAAGGCATACAGTCGGTAACAAAAGTCTCCAAACACTAACAAAAATTCCTATATAAAAAAGTACACTTAATACAGTTTTGTTAAATAAATCCTTGACGAATCCTGTTTTTAGACTGACTAAGAACAGGATTCAACAAGGATTTATTTAACAAAACTGTATTAAGAGTACTTTTTTTATATATAGGAATTTTTGCTAGTGTTCAGAGACTTGTTACCGACTATACTATCAAAATTTTCATCCTCCACAGAGGAGACAGATACCAGAGATACATTTTGAATGATTGTCATAAAAGAATTTCAGGTAAAATACTTTCCAGTCCAACTACAACAAAGCCATAATTTTGATAAAACTTGTAATTCTATTAAAAGTCGCATTTCCATTTAGAACTTCCTTTATAATGTTCTAATTTCATTTAATACCTTCATTTAACCAACAGAACAATTCAAACTAAGTAAACCTATACAGATTTCATATGACAGACGTTCATTTCAAAATACACCTTCAACACTATTCCATAAATATGATGCATTTACTAAATCCGTTTGCGAAGAAAACGATAACGTAAACTGAACGGAAGGAACAACCAAAACGAGAGTTTGCTATCGCTGACGAGTGAGCACAGTAATGGCATGAGGCAGCTCCATCTGAATTCTAACTTTTTGAGGGCTAGTGCGTGCCTTCCACCGGGCTAAACTTACTTTTGAAAGAGTACAGTGTAAGTGTTCCTTCAAATAAAGGGGGGGGGGGGGGGGGAAATTCATAATGAGAGTAGTTGTAACTGGATTCGATTTTTTTGGTGTCGTGCCTTTAGCGACCGTGCCCTTAGCGGAATGGGTGAAAGGGAAGAAAGAGGAATAGAAGAAGCCGTGCCCTTAGTGGAAATAAGAAGGTGTGCATGTGGAAGATAGAAATATGTTATTCAAATGCACAAAATAATGCTTTCTATAGAATGTAGTATAGTATGATTAGCATTAGATTTACAGACAGTCACGCAAAAATATTCAGTTACACTGAGGGTTATTATTGGGAATTTTCTGAATTGCATTTTCTTTTACATTAAGCGTTTATTCGACCATTTTTTAAAAAATGTGAATATGATTTAAATTAGTGTATTTGCCTATTCTACTATCCATTTGTCCGCCTCCAGCGCCTGCAAATATTTTAAGAATTTTTTACTTCTACTCTCTTCTATATTAAATAGAAGAAAGTATTGGATTCGTAAAAAAATTAGACTTCCGGTTTTTGACGGATTTACACATTTTGAGAGGTCTAGAACACGATTTGACTACTTTTAGAAAATGTCTGTCTGTGTGTGTGTGACAAAAATTTTGTGGCAACTGTATCTCCGGAACTACTGCTCAGAATTGCATATAAATTTACATGTAGATGCACCTTGAGCTAAATTAGCGCTATCAACTTTTGATGCCAACCGCTCAACAGGTGACACTGCTTTACAGCGATTTCTACAATTTAAGTGGAAGCTATATATCAGGTTCTATTGTGTATAATCAATCAAAACTTGGTATGAGAGAAGGCCACCATGAGACATTATGCTGATTCAATTTGAATGCTTACGGACCGACAAGTGGTGCTACTATACAGCGATTTCTACAATTTAAGGGAAAGCTATATCCCAGGAATTACTGCACAGAGTTCCATATAAATTTATATGTTGATGCACCTTAACCTAAATGAGTATCTGTCCACTTTCGGTGTCAACCGCTCCACAAATGGCACTGCTGTACAGCGGTTTTCGCAATTGAAGGGGAGGCTATATCTCAGGCTCTATTGCGTATTATCAAACAAAACATGATGTATGTGAAAGCCATTGTGAGATATTATGCTGCTTCAATTTGGGTGCTTATCGGCCAATAGGTGGTGTTGCCATACTGCAAATTTCCTCGACAATGTGAAAGCTATATCTCAACTTCTATAGCTCATAACTTTACGAAACTTGATATGTGACATAACTATTATAAAAATGCATTTTTTAAGATGTCATTTATAGATAATAAAACAACTGTCTTTCTTTGGATATTTAGTGTTAGTTTTCTCTATGATAAAAATTATTTATTTGCACTTAGTGAATTTGTATAGGAAAATATAGAAGAAAGTCTTGTGGTGGCCACAACTTACTAATTTTCACTTTTATTTTATTTTTTCTAATAACATGTGTTATTCAAATTCATTATTGAATATTCCCTACTTAAAATGGCTGTAACAGAACCTATGCCACTGGTTTGTGTACATGAACATCCAAAAAATACCAATGCATTGCGCTTTATGGGAGACATTTTTGTAAATCACATTTAAATAGTTTCATCAAAAATTCATAAAGAAATTCACATTTATTGCTATTATGCTAAGAAAATGTTTTCTATAAACTATAATATGCTTAACCTCTAGATTTACAGAGCAACCCAAAAATGTTGCAATACATTAAGGGATCCCTAATAGGAAATTAAGAGCAACATTTCTGTTTGTGTATTTTTAACACTTTCCAACGATCTTTCAGAGTGATTATCAATTCAGTTAGTCTATATGCCTGTCTTTCTGTCTGTCCATTGTGTTATAATATAGACAGAGAACATAGAATGTTATACGGTACAATGAGTAAGTACAGTTGGAAAATGCTGATAATCAATTCAATGTGTACCTCCTGATTTTTCGTTTTTGTTTTAGTTTTAAAAGGTCTAATGCAATTATATTTTCCAAAATATAATAAAATCATAAAATGGCAGTAATGTACGTTTTCATATGGAGTACTGTGATTCATTAAACTTTATATTGTTACAGATCACCGTTCTCTCAAATAACGGATATTCTACAGTACGCATACCTGTTTTTGCGATAGGTTACTTCTGAAGCAAAATACAGCCAGTGCTAAATGCTGATAAAGTGTAAAGGAAAACTGAAGAGTTCTTTTATTTACTTATTTATTTTGAAATTTATTATACATTTCCGCTAAAGGCACGTATGCTAAAAGCACGCCACCGAGGGGAGTTAACATTTCCGCTAAGGGCACGGCCCCATTTTTTTTAAGCTAATTGCAAAGGTTTAACCTTTCTATCTTTTTTTTTTTTAAGAAAAAAGGTTAGAAGAAATAAAATACTTTCTTGACTATTTGTTTATATATTATTATTTAAGAGTTTTATGGTTTTGTTTTAAATTTCCAAAAATGGCACTTTTAGCCAAAGCTAGGGAATTTGAATTAATTCAGATTTGTCAAGCGATCGGGATAGAAATAGAGACTTCTAGCAGAGTTGTCGATAGCAAAAAATTAATTTTGGGTAGTGACTTCTATAATGAAGAAGAAGGAAAGATAATATTAGAAAAACTTCTTGAAGATAAACTACAAGAAGACAAAATAAAGGGGTATATATAAACAAAATAAAGGGGTCACAATGGGATCACCTAAATCTGGGCTCATTGCAGAACTTAAACTAAGAAGTTGGAAACCACAATTACAAGAATTGAAGGGAAAAATCACGTATTGAAATATGAATGTAGACGACATCATTGCCATTGTTCATAAAAATCAGAATTTTAAAATGTTAGAAGTAAGTTTGATAAAAATATCCAATTTACATGTGAAATGGAAACCAATAATGAATTTAACTATCTGGACGTCAAAATAAAAAGACTAGAAAACACCATAAAAACAACAGTGTATAGAAAACCAACCTCCAGTCAAGAGATTATCAATTATAATAGTAAAACACCATATAAGTATAAAATTAATGCTACTTATATAAACCGTGCGATATTAATCTGCACCGAACCTAACAATCTTAAAACTGAACTTAATTATATCAAAAAATTAAATGTCCAGGCCAATTATCCAAAAAATCTTGTTGATAAACTGTTTAATAAACGTATAAAACAGCTGAACCAAATTCCGGACCATCAAAAACCACCTATAAAATTTACCAATTCCATTCCATACAACCAGGGAGCTGCTGTTAAAATTAAAAACATTGCTAAAAAATTAAATATAAATATACCCATTAAACCAAACCCTAACATATATCAAATGATTCGAAATGATACAGATCCAATCTTCCTCCTCGAAACGGCTGGTATATATAAAGTACCATTTAAATATCAAAATAAGGATGAGAGTTGTTATATTGGTATGTCAAAAATAAAAATGTGCATTAAAGAACATATAAACGATATTAAATACGAGAAAAGCACAACGGCTCTTGATCAAATCCATCAAAAAGAGGAGATTAATATTGATTTTAATAATGTTCAGTAAAGGATAAAACTGAGAAAATTCATTAGTGGCCAGTGGGCCGGTACTCTCAGTTTCATTAGTAGCCACTTTTTTAAGTTAGTGGCCACTTTTCACATAAGACTTTCTTTCAGACTGCAAAAAGCATTGTCACCATTTTGTGGTATAATCACCACAAGAAAAATAAGAAATACATATAATAATAAAATTAACACATGGACACTGAAGTTGTAATTTGTAATTACGCTCTTTTTAAAAATCCTAAATTGCATATCCTAAATTAAAATCTGCTTAGGGCTGTAATAATAACAAAAAAAGTTTTTATCTTTCAGATAATTCAGTAGTACTTTTTTTAAATTTATTTAAGTAAAATAAGCTGTTATCATTCATAGTTCCCATTGATATTTTCCAGTAAATGAATCAGCCGATTCATCATCATCACAACCTTTTACATGGTCATGTGTAAATACAATTAGCAGTTTTATTATTTTTTCTTATTTCTAAAGATACACTTTTTTAAATGATTTTATTTCAATAGGGTTAAAATATTTCCTCTTAAAAAGTATAGATATATGGAAATTTAGCTGCTTCATTAAAAATAATTTACTTAGTTGCCAAATTTGTAGCTTTAAAAATAGGGAGATTCCTACTTTAAAATTGGAAGGGAAAGGGAAGATTTCTACTCAAAAGAAAGCAAATACAAAAATTTTTGAAAAATACTTTTGCAATTTAATTTAAGCCAAATCAAATTTTGATACACACATTTGTCGAAAATCTTAAATGGGTTAAATATACACTAAATACTATGGAGATAATAATGGAAAAAGATTGTGCTTTGCAGGACATTTGATCATTTAACTGCTAGTTGAAATGGAGTGCACATGTGTGTGTGGGGGGGGGGGGGGGGGGGAATACATCTATATACTTCTTTATAGGTTCTAGAATCTAATCAAGAAAGTTTAAAATGAATATTTACATTTATGTTATGGATGGAGAAAGATTGTAAATCACAAGGCTTCAGTGGAGCATGTGAATGCCAATCGTTGGAGGAGGGGGGGAGGGGGGATTAGAAGAATTATGAGTAAGAGATATTAAACAAGTCTACTTCTTTACAGATTCTAGAATCTAATAAAGCAAGTTTAAAATAGATATTTATATTTTTATGGCAAATGGAGAATGATTAGAAATTATAAAGCTTTCTATAAGCTGTGTGATCAGATCGTTAGGGGGGGGGGGGTCTAAAAAATTATATGAGTGAGATACATTAAACAATTCTACTTCTTTATAGATTGTAGAATATAACAAAGCAAGTAAAAAATGAACATTGACATTTATGCCATGGATTGAAAAAGATTGGAAATCACAAGGCTTCGATTGCCTATCGTCGCTTGACTTTTGGAATCTTTTAATGATAAAAAAAAGTGGCGACTTTAGTGGCGATCGATGCATAATTTTTAATCACCATCTTTTGTTATTTAGTCGCCATGTGGCCGGTGGTGACCGTTAATTTTGCCCTTTAACGTTCAGAAAATAGCTCATTAAAATAACCCTCAATACGCTTTTTGTTACGTGAAACAGTGGAAATTTTAAGCCAATCAACCACGTGCAATCACGACGAATCAAAAGCCAGAAGAGACTCCACCTGGTGCCGCCTTTTGAAAGAAAGAAAAACTCCTCAGTTTGCTGAAATGATACAAGGGCCGAGCACTACAAAAGTGGCTGGTATTGACGATGAGGGGGATCCCCCTACATAGAAAGTACTCTACCGTAAAGGCCACTTAACTTGGAGCTGAAAGTAAGGTTGTTTTTAGTATATTATAATATGTATATTAATTCAAGTCTTCCTTCCTGCTGTTTGAACATTATGATCTTATATATAAATATAGACCATAATGACAAAGAATTTTTCTGTGTTCCAGTAAAAAATTATAGTGCTAGATTCACCAAAATCAATAGGATTTTGTGCTACGGTGACCTATAACATACATATCAACTTTCAGCTCAATCGATTAAAGGAAAGCATCAATTTTCAGCCCGGAAGTAAAATCTATCCGAATCACCAATGGGTGCCCTCTATCAAAGCTTACATGGAAACATTCAAAAGGTGTCATCGTCAAAAAATATTGAAAAAAATATATGTGATTCTACTCTTCATAAAACACCAGAAAGTGAAAAAATTATCGGCTGAAATGAATTACAGCAACCACAAAAAAATATCAAAATTAAGCATATTTGGAGATTTCACACTGTTAGGCAATTGATTTTGAGTACTTGGTGGAGAAGAGAAGCAAAACACGGTTCTGCTCGTACACGGCAATCTTGGTGCTAGCGAACTAATTGCCTAAAAGCACTAAGTTGCCAAAAATGCTTAATTTTGAAAATTTTTTGTGGTCTCTGTAATTCATTTCAGTCGGTAATTTTTTCACTTTCTGGTGTTTTATGAAGAGTAGAATCACATATATTTTAGTTCCCCATCATACTATAGGTATGGGGAACTTAGGTAATCGTGAAAATTTTCGACCTCGGTTTTTTGACTTTTCTACACGTTTTCAGGTGTGAGGAATCCGAAAATGACAAAATTTGTATGGTGTCTGTTAGTCCGAGAACAAATCTCAAGAACAAATTGTCGCAGAGAGGTCAGATCAGTTTTAAAATGTTACTTTCGACACTGGCAAGAACCCTATTCATTTGCAACATTCGATTTTAAAAACTTCGCAATTTATTAGAAATTTACGATTTTCTTAACATGGGAGAATAGGACAAAAATTCACTTAAACGTGCATTAAATGGAAACTTTTTACTGTAAAATTGTCAGATCAGTTTTAAAATATCAGTTTTGATGCCGGAATGAACATCAGTAACTATAAATATGCTTCTTTGAAAATTTCGCAAGTTATTGGAAATTTACGAATTTCTTAACATGGTGGTATAGGGCGAAATTTCACATAAACGTGAATTTTGAGAGATATTTTCATCGTAAAGATGTCAGACTACTTTTGAAATATTATTTAGGACACTGGCATGAATATTGATGACTATGAATTTTCCAATATAAAAATTTCATAAGTTATTCGAAATTTACGAATTTCTTATCACAATAGAATAGGGCAAAATTTTACACAAACGTCAAATCTTGAGGGACATTTTCATCGTAAAGATGTCAAACCACTTTTGAAATATTATGTAGGATACTTACATAAATACCATAGAGTATGAATTTTCCAATTTAAAAAAATCGTAAGTTATTTGGAATTTACGATTTACTTAAAATGGCAGAATAAGGCAAAATCGAACACAAACGTCCATTTTGAGGATCATAAATATATCAGACAATTTCAAAATAACATTTATGATACTTGAATGAACACGATTGACTACAAATATTCTAATGGGAAAATTTCGTAAGTTTTTCGAAATTTAAGATTTTATCAACATAGCAAAATGTTGCGATATTTCATATAAATATGCATTTTTGGGATTGTTGCATTGGAAATATTAGCATGAAAAATAAACTACGAAATTGATCCCAATAAAATAAATTAATAGATTAGAATAAGATAAATATGTTGAACTGAATGGTGGGTAGCCTATTAGGTGAGGATTTCGTTCTGTCATTGTGCCAAGCGTTTGGTCAAATTCATTTCTCTTAACATGAATATAATATGTCCTGTACAAGAAATTTATGAGAACATACATATGATGGGGAACTGAGCAGAGTCCACCTATGCCAACTAGTTTTTCAATATTTTTTGAAGACGACACCTTTTGAATGTTTCCCTGTTAGCTGAAATATGAAATTCAAAAAATGGTCGTAAAAACATTCTTTCAAAGAATCCAAAAAATTTCTTTCCAATTCCAGTACAATAAACACACACAAGTGGTCAGCGTAAAAACAAAGTTCTGAAACGAAAAAACGAAGGCCTTATACTAGAGGTGTACAACCTGCGGCCCAGTAACCATCAATTTACGGCCCGTGGAAGGACTGACACGTCCGCAAACAAGAAACCAATAAATCGGCTATTTCTAAATATTGCTGCGAGGAAAATCATAATTTTAAATTTAATTCAGCTAAAATAATTTGCAGACCTAAATCCATTCATGAACTCGATTTCTTTGAAGCTTTTCATATTTATAAAAATTTTAAAAACCTTGTAAATTGTGATTTCGCGGTTCCCTATTTGTCTGATTGTTGGAAATTTTACATTCAGTCCACATTTCCTTAATTTTTCTACTGTTTACACAGCTACACATTCCTAAATTCCTATTGGCCACACTCTTCACCTTTTCCGTAATCCTATTGGTTGAACTAAATTTGGTCCCTCTCCTATATATACGAGCACTTCTCCAGATTCAGAATTCCTTTTGCACTGAAGACGGTACGCTTAAGGCTACCGAAACAGCTGTATGCATCTCAAATATTTTTCTTTGGCGTTTCCGACGTAGTAGTTTATTCGGGTTTTAATATTCCAACGCCAAGTCTTCTGTTATTGTTTGTGAACAGTGTTCAGCTTTGATGTCAGCAGTAATGTACAATATTTTTAAAATGTATTTTGAATGGTGAAAAGCAAATGATAAAATAACTTACAATTAAATATAGATAAAATAATAAAATTCCATTCTACAGTGAACTCTTGTTAAGACGGCCCCATTTAAGATGGATTTCTCGTTATTACGTACAAAAACAGAATCCCTGGCTAAGGCCTATAGGAATTGCATGTAATAAACATCGCTTTATACGTACAATGCATTCGTTAAAATGGACAAAAAATAGCTTTTAGTTCTGAAAAATGTCGAAAGATGACACCACTACGCAATGTCATAAAGGTGACAATTTTATATAGTATTTGGAAAGGGTTAGGTGAAATGGGAATAATTGGCCCTGTACTCAATTTATTTTTATTATTATTTTAATTATTCACTTATTTATTGGGGGGGGGGGGGAGGTGATAGTTCAAATCAAATAACTTTTAATCTTTAGTAATATTCAATGTTTTAAAATCATTGGCTAATCATATTTAAAAATTCTTGGATTTGGGCAGATTTTGATTTTTATAAAAAATTAAGTTTCAAAGATTTTTTTTTTTTCCTTTTTCTCATTTTAAATTTTGATTAATAATTTATCTTGATTAAAAATTATATTAATACTTTTATTTAAAAAGAGAGAGAGAGAGGTTAATTAAGTATTTAAATTTGATTAATTGATAAAAAATATTAACTTTTGATTTAAAATATTTATTTTAAATAAGAACCCATATGCAATAATTCTGATTAATGAGGCTTGCTTTGATGAGCAACCAGTTATCCGGAATAGCCTTGAAAAACGCATTCCGGATCATTGGTTCCCTACTGTATATGAAGAAAAGAAGTTTTACAGGCATGAGAGTGCAGAAAATTAAAAACAGAGGAAACATGCGTGTTCATAAAATTAATTTTAAAAGAAAAGTAACGTGCGAGGGGAAAACTATACAAATGTAAGTTACTAAAATTTATTTCAAATGAAAAATAACACTCACATGAAAAAACTATACAAAATATTTTAAAAGAGACAAATTAAACTAAAAGAATAATGCACATCAACACAATAAAGCATGTGTTTTAAAAAAAAAAAAAAAAACAAAAAAAAGTTAGCTAGCAATCATTGGCTGGCGGTGGAAAATGAGAAAGAAGTGTGTGTGTGTGTGTGTGTGTGGGGGGGGGTAAAAAGTAGTTCATGAGAGAAATATTAAACACAATTCGACTTTTTTTTAAGTTCTAGAATATCAAAGTAAGTTTAAAATTAATATTGTGGATGGATTCAAAAATAAAAGGCTTCTCACAGAATGTTTGATCGACAATGGTTAGAGATGAAGAAAAAAAAAATTTGGTCTCATAGGCCATAATGATAAAGAATTTTTCTTTGTGTCCCTGTAAAAAAACTGTAAGTGCTAGATTCACCAAAATCTATACAGTTGGTACAAATGCGACCTATAACATGTGTACAATTTTTTTGCTCAGATTAATAAGGCGTTTAGACGCTATCACACTTTTAAAAATTTGGCCCCATAGGCCTTAATGATAAAGAATTTTTCTTTGTGTCCCTGTAAAAAAACTATAAGTGCTAGATTCTCCAAAATCTATACAGATTGAGTATCTGTGACCTATAATATGGGTATAAAGTTTTTGCTCAATTGAATAAGGCGTTTAGATGCTATCGCACTTTTAAGATTTTGGTCCCATAGGCCATAATGATAAAGAATTTTTCTTTGTGTCCCTGTAAAAAAACTATAAGTGCTAGATTCAACAAAATCTATAGGGTTCGTACTATGGTGACTTACAATATACGTACCAACTTTCAGCTTATTTGAACAAAGCGTTTAGACGCTAGCGTGTTCACTCACAGACATACACACATACACACACACATACATACATCATCTCAAAAATAGTGGAAACGGACTCAGGGGACCTCGAAACGTATAGAAACATCAAAATCTGATATTCGGATTTTTGACATGATTACAATACTTTCCTCACTATAGTGTTCGGAAAGTAAAAAAAAAAAGGGGGGGGGGGGGAAATTACATGAGTGTGAAATATTGAATAATTCTGTTCATCTATATGTTATAGAATCTGAGATTATTATATATATAGAATATGTTATAGAATCTATAATATGTTATAGAATCTGCATGTTTAAAATGAATACTGACATTTACATTTTGGATGGAAAAAGATTGAGAATCTAATGTTTTTTGTGGAGTGTTTGAACACTGATCGTTATTGGAGTTTGATTTTAACAAAATAAAAAACGCGGAATTAACGAAAATCGCAAAAACTCGCAGATCTGCAGAAAAGTCTCATGCCTGGTTTTGAAAGTAAGTATCGGTTTTCATGCTTTTATATTTTTAGTGAATAAAAGGGTTTGAGGAAACAAATTTTCATTTGTGTTATACTGTGTATGTGTATAAAATAGTGATTTTAGAGTTAATATAGAACTTCAGTTTATGAATTGTTATAATGGACTCTCGTTAATATGGGCAAAAACTGCTGACCCTTGATTGCCTGTTTTAACGAGAGTTCACTGTATAATTATTTATTTCTTTTAATTAATATTAATTTATAAGGCCCTGTGGCCTTCATCAGAGATCACATGTGACAGAAATACAAATTTTCAAATAGATTATATTATTTTTTGACGCGATATTTTGTCCGGCAATATTATGTCCGGATCCCGCTAAAAACATAGTATAATTATTTAGACCTCATAATTCAGCAATATCCTTTTTTTGGTATTTGATTACTGAAATATGTCGTATTTCTGAGGTTGGCTTCAATATACGAAATTTTATCGTGCAATTCTCGTGAAGAATTATTTTAAAGACGCCAATTTTTGTGAAAAACTAGTTTTCAGATCCGAAATTTTCTTAGAATTACGCCTGCATTATAAAAACTGAGTTATCGTGTTTTCAATTATCTCAACAAATGTTACAGAAAATATTCTTTTTCTTTCTCCAATGGTAAATACATCGTCGTTAAAGTTCAAAGTTTTCCATGATTTTCTCCAAAACTCACATGAATGTGGACTGAAACATCTTAGTAAATTTTCCACAGAGAACACTTTATTCATTTAAGTCGAATTTTTCCGTGATTTTCTCCAAAACTCATGTAAATACGAATTAAGAAACACCTTAGAAAGTCTCCCACACAGGACATTGCTCCCAGTTTTAGAAACCCTAACACAATCATCATTCGCCTTAACATGTACACCTTGCCATCACCATTGAAATTTATCAATAGCTTTGAATATAATTATTTATTTCTAATAATTTAAAAGACAGTTATTTTAAGTTATATTTTTTTAAGATTCTTCAGCTGTGTAACTGAACCTTCAAAAAACATTTAAATGAAAATCAAAACATTGCATAATCATAGCATTCCCTTTCTTTCTGCACCACTTTCAGCTTTTGATTCTAGTTAAACTGAGTTTCAGTTAATGTAGCAAGTATTTCTCTCCGTCCTGACTCAGTAAATTTTGATTACACAATGCCTTGAACGTGATTCCCCCCCCCCCCCCATTTAGCTATGCGTATTGTGTAATTATTTATGTGATTTTCAGTTGGATTATAACAGTAATTAAATGATTTGTTATTTTTCTTATTTTCAAGAGACATTCAGGCAATTTTACAGATAAGGAAAAAAAAAAATCCAGGAATATGTTTTCTGCAGCAGTGATTTATAATAATAAAAATTAGAAATTTATTTTAAAAGGGAAGGCAGCTTCCTTCAAAGATCGCGTGGATAGTTTGAAACAGAAACAGAAGAGAAATTGCATCAGATAACAAGCGAAAGCAAGCAAGACAGCACAGTGCGATCACAGATCATGTGCGTAGAGGGAATGCTGTAGAGGTCTGCACGGGCCAGGCTTTCGGCCCGAGCCCTTTTTCAATTTGCTCTCTGGCCGGGGGGGGGGGGGGGGGGGGGCTTAAAATTTTTTTGTAGGCTCGGGCTCAATATATTTTGCGTGTACTCAGGCAGAGCCGGGAGGAAATTTTATGCCCGAGCCCGGCCCGAATCTTTTTCTAAATTCCTCGTTAATCACCAAAAAAGGAAAATCATAAAATACTTTTTCAGTCATTTATTTTATATAATTTTACAGTCTGGTATGTCACATAAAATTTTATTTTGTTAAAAGGTGTCTGTAACTACAATTTAATTGTCTATCAGCTTGACTGTTCGCAATCTGATTTTCTGCAAATATTTTAAACAAGTCTCGAAATTAATATATTTTATTTAAAGTGATATTAGATGGTTTCTAATTCAAAGTAATATGCATGTTACTACCAGTTTGTGTACATGTAACAAACAAAAGAAATTAGATACGTTACTGTATATAAGGCTTTGTTTTCTATGGTCTGTAGTGTTTAGGTGGTATGAAGGCTATAAAATACTTCCGCTGAAACTTTTCCTCTAAGGCTTCTTTTTCTTTTCTCCGGGGCACTGGATGAAAGTAGCATCAATTTTAGCAAGTGCAAAAGCATCTTTTCTATTGAATATGGTTGGATTAGCATTAAAGTTTTGTTTACCGGATCACATGAAAGATTTGGATACATTACGGTATATAACGGGAAGTGATTGAAAGTGTATTTTTAGTACTATTAACTATTTTAAATATCTTCCTATATTGTTCGAGGAATGCTAATATTTTCGATTTGACGTTCTGTCTGAACAGGGGACAGTCCCCGCTCATCGCTCTTGGAGCGATGTTGAGCCTTTGTGCTTTCTGTATGTCTGTAATAATGAAATACCGTTTATATATATAAATAACTTGTGAACATTCAGCAGTTTTGTTAAAGAGCATTTTATTGCTTAGTTATATAAAACCTCTGCAAAACACATACTAAAAATCTTTTTCGTAGAAAGGCATGTTTTTTTTTTTTTTGTAATTTTACATATTTTTGAATCGGGCCGGGCTTGATTTTATCACTTTTTGTCCAGGCTGGGCCATACACTAGTAAAATAGAAACGGGCTTTGGCTAAATTTTTCGATTTCATACTGGGCCGGGCAAGCAAACCTTTCCAATGGGCCGGGCCGGGACTGAAAATTTCAGCTCGTGCAGACCTCCAGAATGCTGTCCCATACACACAGAGAACACAGCGTTCAATGTTTTTCTGCTCTTGTTGCATCGCTGTAGCAATGTAACCCTTTGGTACCTTTCTGCAGAAACGAGCAGCTTCTGCAAAAACGAAACTTATACTGCAGAGCAGTTTTAGCCAATTTATTGCATTGAAATTTTTTTTCTTTCAAACCTTTTTGTTCCTAAAAGAAAAACCTTTCTGCAAGGAGTCAATGCCGTTCTGCGACAATGTCGCTGTGCCGCCATGTTTGTGCCACAGGGATTCTATGCATTTCAATTTATAAAAATGTTATGTGTTACATTGAATGTGTGAGATTTTTTTTTTTTTTTTTTTTTTGAAGGGTGATTTAATTTAAACGTTCTTACGAAAAATTTAAATGGCCACATATATATTGATAATCAATTACATTTACCATTTAAAGAAAAAGTTAATGTTTAATATTGATGTTGCCTTGATTTTCCTTTCTTTCTTTCCTTTTTCATCTCCCAGCCCTTGGAAAAAATTCTTTTGTTTCTATTTAAATAAACGAATTTAAAAAAAAAAAGAAAGAAAAAAGAATTTTAGTTTAATTAGAGCTAGTGTGAGAGAAATTCATTGCAGATGTGAGATGAGGATTTGGTGCCTCTTCCTTTCTTTTGAACAGCCTAAAAACAATTAATATTTTTCTTTTCTGTCAGATAATTGCGCCCCACACGTCCTTGCGCCTGAATATGGCTGGGGCTGAGGAAAAAAAAATCCTGTTTCGTTATTGTAAAAATTGTTTGTTTATGCATTACAAAAGAAATTATTTTGAAGATAAGGAGTAACTAGTGGCCAGTTGTTAATTATTTTAGTAATAACTTTTTTTAATAAGTAAAAATTACCATAAAATGCAAAAAAAAAAAAGCAATAATTATTTAAGGTCGAAAGAAAACACATATTACTGCCTTGTCTGCAGCACTTGTGCCTATTTTGCAGGGATGGAACACGGGCGCAGAATTCATACCGGAATCTGTTTAAGACATTTCACTACTTATAATATCGTTGATTTAAGAAGTAGAAAATTTTCTTACATTCATAGTGGTATGAATTCTGCACCCGTGCTCCATCCCTGATTTTGTTCGCCTGACTTTTCTTTCAATCCAAAACAGACTTTTTTTTTTCCCTTTGTATTTTATAGTGTTAATTCAAAGTTCTTTACATATTACTTTTCAATGCCTGTTTAACAGCTACATATTACTTTTTATCGCATGTGTAAAAGCTAACATATTATTGTGTTTCTGGTTTTTATTTATTTATTTGAATTTTTCATAACACAAAGTTTTCTTTAACGTTATATTTTAACCTTCATTATTTCATTACATTTAAATTAGTTTTCAATTCAGAGATTATGCATATGTTTCAATGGCATTTTATTATTTTCACTCTAAATTTCTTTTCTTTATGTAATTAAATACAATTTTAATATAAAATTAAATTAATATAATTTTAAGGTTTTAGTAACTATATTTATTTATTAAAAATGTGCTTTATTCTAGAAGTTTTGTTTAGAAGAATTTTATGTATTTATTCTTTCCTTCCTTTTTTTTTTAATCAGAATATTGTAATTTAAATTTAGACTTATAAAAATAAACACTGAATATTTTAAATGATAATTTCTTAAAATGATAGTGCAGTAAATAATTTTGTACAACTATCAGGTAAAAATTTATTATGCATATATGTATGTTTATAAGTTTATATATCTATCGCACTTTGGCAAAAAAAGTGATGCAACTGAGAAATGCATTATTTGAGAAAAAAGAACTTATGAAACTATACAGAACTGACTAACTTATAGTAAAACTTATACAACTGCTTTTTCAGGTGGATAATGTTTGAGATAGAGATATGATGCTTTTTATGCACGTCAGAGCACTTCATACACATTTTCTAAGATTAATTTTAAAATTACCATTTTTTGACTTGTGTCACATTTTTGTTGAGATAAAGATGATCTATTAAGCATGGTAGAAGCCAAGCAACAGATACAAGACCACTGAAACACCAATGACCAGGGTTGGCAAGTTTCTTCCAAGGCGGAAAAAACCATGGAAAAAACCGGCCGGAAGAAATAGGTTTCTTCCAAGTGGAAGAAATGGAAGAAACTGTTTTTCTTAAAAATTTATCCTATAAATTGCAGATTTGTAAGATACAATTGATGCATTTGTCTTATAAACAACTTTAAGTAACTTTAATTATACCTATAAAAATTTAATTACATAGTTCATTAATAATTATGAGATTTTTACTGAAGTGATCTTCGGTATCTGATAATAACGTTCCAAAATACTCAAAATCCAGTAAAAAAATCAATTTCAATTTTAAAAGCGTAAAGTTTTATAATTTATTATTTAGACAATTTTATTTCTTTAACTGGTAATAAATAATAGTTTGTATCACTTGCTTATACTTTCTGATAAAACAGCTCTTAACAAGCATTCAGTTAATTAAAAGAGCCAGTATTCAATAATTACTGTATTACAAAATGTCATCAAAAACTTCATTTTCCTAATACAGTACAGTGAAAAAGAAATTTACATCTCATATTTCAAATAAATTCACACTTCTCACATTTTTACTTTTTTTTTAATCAAATTTTTAGCTTAATCCTTGCTTTGAAACTCAACTTGGGAGAGGGGGGTAACATTCTTGTATTTATTATCCTGCAATTCATACAGACTAGTGCTTAAAACAAATCACTATTACATCAATGTTTAACAAAATTAATCAGTGATGAATATTATTTCCGAACTTTCAAAAATATTTAGTTTCATATTTTTTAAATATGTTTGTTTACATTTTATAGGTACCTATTATTTGAATATGCTTAAATTATTTATCATATATGAATGTGATCGATTAGTTTTATTAATATTGAAGAAATACTTTATTCTAAAATTTGTTAGAAATCGTCTTTCCATTCTGATGTCTATTCTCATGAATTAATAATAACTGACTCTGTATCTGCAAAAGAAAACTGTAAACAAAGGCAATGATCTCTAATCCACAAATTCCTATAATCCGCACAACCTCTAGATAAAATTTTTGAGAGTTAGAGGGAGTTAAAAACTGTAAAACAAATGAAATGTTTTTTAGAGTAGTTCAATACTGCACTTTATTTTTCAACTTAAAATAGATAAATACAAACTATGCTTTTTTTCTTTTTTTTAATCCTAGAGAACTTGCAGGAGAGTTTAAAAGTAGGTATATTACTTATTGATACAGTTTACCAGCTTCGAGTTTATATACAAAAAATTGTATCCTTTAAAAAAAAAAAAGTGCAAATATTATGGTTAATTCCGTAATTATTATCACTTGTACTGTCTGAATGTATACTAATATGAGATAGTATATATGCAAAAAGTTCTAAAAATATCAGCATTGAAAAGTAAAAACCCATCACCTATATATATTTAGTGTTTGTTATAAAATAACTTATTTTTCTAACAATATTTTTAATATTAATTGGATTATAGTTTAGATTTCACATATTTATGCTTTGAGTTTATATAGTTCATAAATTTTAATTTCGAACATCTGTTTTGTCTTCTGGTTAGTTTCTTCCATTTCTTCCAGTTTCTTCCGGTTTTTTCCAGTTTCTTCCACTGTCCTGGAAGAAACCCAACCCTGCCAATGACCAATAAGATTTAAAAAAAAAAATTATCAGTGGATGAAATTCACTAATGTAAAGAAACCAGATCCACTAATCAACAGCCCGCAAAACAAACGAATCAATAAAGTAAAACAACAAATCCCAACTTAAAACCATAAACTTATCAACATTAATGAAAAAACAACCCAAGAAACACATGATAGGAAGGAGGCAGGTGGCAAGACTTGTAACTTGCCTGTGGGGTTACACTAGTTTCACGCCGGCAACACTCCCCCAGCCTACCACGACCAGAACAGGAACCATATGGATTCAAAAAAGCAAAACCCCAAAGCAGATGAACAACAATGAAACCACGAAGCAACAATGAAATTCACCGATTGATCACACTGTGTTTAACAGTATAATTAGAACATTAAATATAGTTGACAACTCAAAAAGGAAGAATCTGAAATTTTATTGGAAAAAGAAAGTTTGCATAGTAATACAAAGCAAATGCAACAAGCCTTCTACTTTTTTTTTTTTTTTTATTTAATTTCACAAACCCACCCAACCATCCAGCCTTACCACACCACCCCACCTCCGTAATCAAACATCTGCCCACCCAACCGCCACCTTTTTTTTTTTTTTTTTATATGTGTGTGTGTGTATAAAGTTGAGAATATATATATATGGAGAGAGAGAGAGATGAATAGATAAGGAAAAAAACTTATTAAATCCGTGCCCCCCCCCTCCCCAGACTGTCTGTCTGGATCCGCCCTTGCTCTATCAGTATTTTCATACTAACCTAAGTTTTACAAAATAACGGAAGTCCCATATAATGAAACTTACAATAATTATAGATAATAAACGTGAGAATAACATATGAAATTAAATATTTATATATTAAATAATTATATTTTTATTATTAAATAATTATATTTTTAAAAGAAATTTAAATGTATACTTTTTGAGATATTGAAAGTCAAAGGTCAAAATCTTTCACCTTAAAATGAAAAATTTTAATAATATATATGTGATATATCATTTAAAAGCCTGTATTTTAAGCTTTCTAAGGATACCAATTTTATATCTCTAAGTTAATTTGGGAACAAAAGATGGGTAAAACTTACGTTATGTTAGTATGAAAATACTGATGGAGGGGTTGCATATTAATTTATAACTCAGCATCCCTTGGCAGTCCCAAGTTGAAACTCACAGTAATTACAAACAATAAATGTAAGAATAACATATAATGTTGAAAAGAATAATATATATATATATATATATATTTTTTTTTTTTTAGATATTGGTCAAAGGTCAAAATGTTTGACCTTAAAATGAAAATTTTTAAAAATACATACATGTGAGATATCATTTGAAAGCCTGTATTATAAGCTTTGTAATGATACCAATTTTATATCTCTAAGTTAATTAGGGAACAAAATATGGGTAAAACTTACATCATGTTAGTATGAAAATACTGATTTAGGGTTGCATATTAATTTATAATTCAGCATCCCATCTTGAAATTCACAGTAATTATAGACAAACGTAAGAATACCATATAATTTTTAAAATAAAAATAAAAAAAGTTTTTTGAGATATTGAAGGTCAAAAGGTCATATTGTTTGACCTTGAAATGAAAATTTTTTAAAATATGTGCATGTTATAGATCATTTGAAAGCCTGTATTGAAAGCTTTCTAACAATACCAATCTTATATCTCTGAGACAATTAGGATAAAAGATATAAGAACATTTGTAACACATGAATTTTGAAATTTGCACATTTTACCCACTTTTGCAGCCCTGTATATCAAAAACTAAAGGAGATAGGGACTTATTAATTGGTATACACTCATTTCTCTGTAAGACAAATAAATGAGCCGAAGTTCATAAATATCTGAGGGGTGTCAGGTTTTTAGGTGTGTTGATTTGACATGGAATGACTCATTAAAAAAAAAATCTTTGGACCTGTTTTTTTTTCATACTGTACATTGCAGAGGTCAGTATTAGGCAGTATCCTGCTGAAATCTGAACTGCAGTGGTCAGTTTAATTGCTGTTTGCTCACTTCGTGAGTATAAAAAAAAAAAAAAAAAAAAAAAAAACATCACTGGATAGTGGATACCCCTAATTAGTGATGCATGAAAATTTGTACAAGCCATGGCCAGTATGCTTGCTTCGCAAGCATTAAAACCTGAAAAGACATCACTGGATACCCCTAATTAACCCCTGGCAAAAAAAAAAAAAAAAAAAAAATCCGAGTTAAGTATTATATAGAGATATTTTATACAGTTACCCAGTTTTAGCTTTTTAGCGAAATTCTGACCAACATGTTTTAGCAAAATATGATACCTTTTAGCAAAATGCTAAAAAAACTAATGGCAGTTTAAACCTGATTATAAATAAGTAAATATTCATTGAATGCACCTATATCACGGTGCATGAAAAAATCTATACTGAAGCAATGACTATCATACCTACCCTCTTTGTTCCTTTGTAAACTTATTAACAAAATATATAAAATACACTTAAAATTTTTGTTTTAAACTTAAAAAAAAAAAAAAAAAAACCATTTAAAAACAGTAAAATCTAGAATTAATCTTACAGATACTGTGTTGGCTTTTAAAAAAAGTAGAAGAGAAGATTAAAAACTATCTTTAACAATTGAAGATCCTCCCGCAAAAGGCATATTTTGAATTAATTTAAATTGGCTCTGTTATGAAAGCTAAACCAATCAGCTAAAGCCTTACTAATTTTAACGCTCCCACTATGCGACTAAGCCAATGAGATGAAAGCGCTGATGGGTTGCACTAGGAGAAACAAGGAGAGTGAATTCACGTGACTGGTCGATGGGGTTTGTCAGGCGCAACACGTCATCGCCACTTTTGGCGTGGTACCGTATATTACGATGAAACCATCTAAATAATCAGGAAATATTCAGCCAAGATCCGTTGGCTCTGTGGTCAACACAACTATGAACCCGACGGATGTGTGTTCAATCCTTACCGATGGGAAGCGAAAAAATATATATATATAAAAGTTTTTATGGATTTCACAAAATATTTTAAGATAGAATAAGAAATTAAATGGTAAAATTGGATATTGGAAAGTGGAACACTATAAATTGGAAATAACACAAAATGCAGATTGAAAGAAATAGTCTTGTCGTACTAAAAAAAAAAAAAAAATGTACCTTTATTGTCTTCTTGTAGTAGAGCACAAATTTAGGAGAAAACAATCACAATCTGCACACTGAAGAATAATGATATACTGAAGATATATCAGGGGTCGATCCAGGTTTTAATTTTTAGGTCCCTTTTTTGTGAAAAACAAAATATTTTTGTGAAATTTTTATTTATTTTTGTGAAATATAAAATATTTTTGTGAAAAAGTAAAATATTGTGTAAAGTTTTTCGTTTTTACAATCACTTTATGTAATGTTTAATATCAATTTAATAGTTTCGTTGAGCCAAATTAAGGCTTTAATTAAAAATAATACTGAAAACATTTAATAAAAGGATCATTTTTACAAAAAAAATCTTGCAAAGGGACTCTTTATGAATTTGAATTTTGTGAAGGGTCCCTTTTCATGGATTTGAATTTTGTGAAGGGTCCCTTTTATGAATTTAAATTTTGTGAAGGGTCCCTTTTCATGAATTTAAATTTTGTGAAGGGTCCCTTTTTACTACGGGGAATTTTGTGAAGGGGCAGCAAAAGGGCCCCAAATTTTGTCTGGATCGACCCCTGTATATATACATATAACATATAAGTAAAACTATTGTGAACAATCTTCAACACTTATTTATTATTAACAAGCAAAAGTAAAGAAAGTTAACATTAAAAAATAAATATTTATTACAATATACATACTTATAATCGAATTTTGATATAAGTGTGGATTTTAAATGTTAAATATGACCTTTAGAATACCAAACTGCCTTTAAAATCTTAAAAAGTGCCCCTTTCTTACTAGCAGCACCCTGCTCTTTTTTAAACCCAGGGGAAACTCTGCAATTATTACCGTATATTAATATGGAAAAGAGATATACACATGAACACTATATGCAATTTAAACGTCTATGTCTTAATGCTGTTTATGCCTTAGACATTATTTTAATAGCACTGAGTCAAAAGATACAACATATAAAAAAATAAGTGCAAATTTTTGTAATGTAACATTGAGATTTAAAAATAATAATAAATAAATAAAAGGCGCAATTCAGGGGTCGATCCAGGTAAAAATTGGGACCCATTTGCTGCCCCTTCACAAAATTCAAATCTCTAAAATGGGCCCCTTCACAAAATTCAAATCCATAAAATGGGTCCCTTGTCCCTTCACAAAGTTCAGATTCATAACAACAGCCCTTTCACAAGATTTATTTTTAAAAAAATTATGTTTTTGTAAAAATTTTCCACGTTAACAGTATTATTTTTAATGAGTGTCTATACTTGGTTCAATAATATGCTGTTACTTGTTATTAAACATTAGATAGAGTAACTGCTAAAGTGAAAGGTTTCGTGCGATAATTCCTTTTATTGCATAAAGAAATAAATTGTCACAAAATTATTTTGTTTTTCACAAAAATAATTTGCTTTTCACAAAAATGGGCCCCAAAAATTAAAACCTGGATCAACCCTTGCAATTTCGATTGAAATGAAAAATCTAACTATTAAAAATTAAAATAAATATACAAATGCATATACTTCATTTAAAAACAAACGGAAACTAAATATGCTAGAGATTTACAACAGACTAATTTATTCAATGTTACAAAAATTTCAAGAATATGAATATTAACCATTTCGTGTGCTGTGTTTAATTCAAAAATATAAATTTTTATCCGAATTAAATAAAATTAATTTATTTAATCAAACGAAATTTTAAAGTTTAAGTAATGAAAGATAATTTAACAAACCTCAGTGACAATTTTTCGCAGATTAAAAACATTTGCATTTGATAATATAAAACTATAATAAATCGAGGTATAAGAGATAAGTGGAAACAGGAATTTCTTTTACAGCGGTTTTTAAATCAAATAATAAATATGATATGTACATTATTCATTGAACTATCGACACACATCATCAACTTACCTTTAGTAAAGAGTGACATATTTGTTTGCAAACATTGTTTCCATTAAATAAATAATAATAGAATAACATAACGATGCCTAAAGCATTATTGCAATCTTCGATTTTACATGACATACATCGCGATTTTAAGCACAATTTGAAAACAAAACTATTATTATTATGACATGCAGGAAAATATACACATACAAGATGGCGTCAAATTTTCGGAAGTCACGTGACTATCTTGTGGTACGGTTGCCATATAATCATAAGATACTTTGAAGAAACAGAAAAAGAAAATCGATAGCACATTCACAAAACGGGACGCCGTGAAGGATCAAAATTGTGATGGCATGTCTCCGGACCACCCTTACAGGTGTGTCTCCAGGCACATAGTTTAGCAGCTGCAATGTCCTACCTGTTCCCGTTCGCGTATCTCCGAAATGTTGGCGCATACAGGTCAACCTGGCGAATTTTTGTAGCTCGCGCCAAAACCCTCTCTGTCGCACGCGTCGCAAAGCAACCCTTCTTTCCACTTCATTCATGATTCGTTAAGGATTCGAGCAATCTTTTTTTTTTTTTTTTTTTTTTTTTTTTTTCCCAAGAGAATAAACTATTAAAAATGTGTCAGTGGAGTTTTAGTATCGTAATTCTTAAATAATATATTTAATGAAAAAATTTATTAGAAATCCTCCACCCTTTAAATTTAATTTAGCAAGATTAATGAAGAAATAAAATTGTAATATTCTAATTTTAAAGCTTTTAAAATTGTTCTTGAAATACATTTATTTATTTATTTATTTATTTTACTTTCTCTTACCAACGTATATGGTAGAGAAAGTATTGTTTTGGGGTCAAATTTTCGAAATTGAATTTTTGTTATATATACACGTTTTGAGGCTCCCTGAATCATAATTGTTAAAAATGTGTCAATGGAGTCTTTGTATCGTTATTTTTAGATAATATAATTTAATGCCAAAATTTATTAGAAAACCCTTTAAATTTATTTTATCAAGATTAATGAAAAGGTATATTTTTAATATTATGATTTTAAAGCTTTTAAAATTATCCTTGAAATACATTTATTTTATTTTATTTTATTCTGTTTTATTATTATTTTTATTATTATTATTATTTACTTTCTCTTCGTCAAATAAAATTGTTTCTAAACCTATTTTAGATTATTTGAAAAGTACATTAAACTTTACATTCTTACGCAATTGATCTTAAGCTTTAATGTGCATGAAATGCAGGGTGAAAAAGAAAGTCGTGTGAGTGACACACCAGATTATCATTATTACGCATCATTATTTAGTTTATTTTACCCATATATTGTAAGAAAAGTTTTATTTTTGATTCATATTTTCGAAATTGAGTTTTTGCTACATTTGCTTAAATATCATGAAACAAAAAATTAGGTTTTTAGCGGTTGCCTGAATGTGTGTGTCTGTGTGTTTGTTATCACCATACCTCAAGAATAGATATTGGGACTCGGATGAAATATTAAGTAATTCGTGTGCAGTGACTAAGAAAAGAATCCAAATTCATTAAGTCTATGTGTGAATTTTCTGGTAAATACAATTTAATATTTTTGGATGAAAAAAAAAAAAAAAAAAAAATGAACATTTATTTTATGTGCATGAAAGAATGTTTCGTATACAATGTAGAATGTATATCCTTTATTAGAAGTTTACACAGAACCCCACAAAAGAATTCAGATATATTCATACAATGGAATTGCTGAAAGGTCATTTCATGTCGTGCTATGTGTTTTAAATTCTGTGCTAAATTAGTACACTATATTGTGTTTGTAAAATATATAGTAAATATACAGGTCTACCCCAAATTAAATAAAAGCATTTTTTTATAAATAAAAATCAATGTAATAAATGCAATTAAAGTTTAATTAATTTAAAATTATTCTCTTATTCTAATTTACTTTATCTTATCCGTAAAAGGTCGCGAAAGTATTGTTTTCGGATCACGTTTTCGAAATTGAATTTTTGTTACATTTATATGTTTTGAGGTTTCCTGAATCCAAAAATTATGTTTTTAGTGGTTGGTTTATGTGACTTGTCTGTGTGTATTACAGATATTGAGTTTGTAAAATGGATGCATCAGTTTTTAAATATCACTTATGTCATTGATAAGGACAATATTGCTTTGGAACAATGTAAGTTGTAAACTTCACATGTTATTCAAAATTTACGTTTTCTTTTTAACATGGCAAAATAGAGCAAAATTTCGTTTAAACGTCCATTATGCCAATATTTTGTCGTAAACATGTCAGACTAATATTTTAAAATATATTTTTTAATACACTTCATTAAATATGAACATTTTAATTTGAAACTTTAGTAATTAAATATTGTGTTTCCTTCATTTGACAAATTAGGCCAATACTTCCCACGAACTTGCAATATGGGGATCAGTTGTGTTGGAAATTAATGTACGAAAACAATCCTAATAAAATTAGTCATTTAATTACGATAAATCAAATTTATCGAATCGGATAGAGGGTAGCCTATGAGGTGCGGCATTTCAGTCTGCGACTGTGTTGAGTGTTCTATCATACTCATTCCTTTTAATATGAATACATTTCGCTCTCAATAGAAATTAGTAACAATAAATATAGGATGAAAATGGTTATGCGCATCATTATTACTTTGATTTGTATAACATATTAAGTTAGATTGTTTATGATTATGATTACTGAAAAACAAATAGAATAGCATTAATAAAATGTTTAACGTTTTATTTTATAACTTTGTATGTTGGGGTTGGGCGGGTGGGTAAAGAATGAGAAATGGACATGTCCGAGGAGGAAATTATACTTAGAAAATTTTATGAATTTCAACCATAAAATTTAACACGAAATATCTATTTTATTATGATTAAGATGCTCTTTAAAAATACATAATAGATAAATATAAGGTGATAATTTATGAAAATTCAAGCACTGCATCGTAAGAGAGATATTTTATAAAGTCATACATTTTAAAAATTTAAATACAAAATGACAATAAAAATAGTTGAAATGTAAAATGGCGTACTACTGATTTGGACTTATGAACATTTTTCATGCATTTTACTAAGAATTTGTAATTTGTTTGAACAATTTTTACAAACTTTTTGACCTTATACATGAAATCGGATCTCAATGCTAATATATTACCATTATTATTATCTACTTCTCTATTCGGATAACTATTTCTCAATTTCAAGATATGTTTCGTTTTGCGATTTAAATCCTACATTAATAATCAGAAGAAAAAAAATTAATAACAAAAAAAGAAAGAAAGAAAAACGCCGGATGTTTATTTATACAGGTTAAGCGGCGTGAAGTTTCTCTTTGCACTTCCAGATTTGGCGAAAATCGCATTCTCTGGCGAAAAATTGTGAATTTGTTCTGCGTGCGCCAACAGTTCGGAGATACGCGGCCGGGCAGGGCCGGGCTGCGTATCTCCGAAATGTTGGCGCATACAGGTCAACCTGGCGAATTTTTGTAGCTCGCGCCAAAACCCTCTCTGTCGCAAAGCAACCCTTCTTTCCACTTCATTCATGATTCGTTAAGGATTCGAGCAATCTTTTTTTTTTTTTTTTTTTTTTTTTTTCCCAAGAGAATAAACTATTAAAAATGTGTCAGTGGAGTTTTAGTATCGTAATTCTTAAATAATATATTTAATGCAAAAATTTAATTAGAAATCCTCCACCCTTTAAATTTAATTTAGCAAGATTAATGAAGAAATAAAATTGTAATATTCTAATTTTAAAGCTTTTAAAATTGTTCTTGAAATACATTTATTTATTTATTTTACTTTCTCTTACCAACATATATGGTAGAGAAAGTATTGTTTTGGGGTCAAATTTTCGAAATTGAATTTTTGTTATATATACACGTTTTGAGGCTCCCTGAATCATAATTGTTAAAAATGTGTCAATGGAGTCTTTGTATCGTTATTTTTAGATAATATAATTTAATGCCAAAATTTATTAGAAAACCCTTTAAATTTATTTTATCAAGATTAATGAAGAAGTATATTTGTAATATTATGATTTTAAAGCTTTTAAAATTATCCTTGAAATACATTTATTTTATTTTATTTTATTCCGTTTTATTATTATTTTTATTATTATTATTATTTACTTTCTCTTCGTCAAATAAAATTGTTTCTAAACCTATTTTAGATTATTTGAAAAGTACATTAAACTTTACATTCTTACGCTATTGATCTTAAACTTTAATGTGCAATCTGTCATTATAATATTGAAATGCAGGGTGAAAAAGAAAGTCGTGTGAGTGACACACCAGATTATCATTATTACGCATCATTATTTAGTTTATTTTACCCATATATTGTAAGAAAAGTTTTATTTTTGATTCAGATTTTCGAAATTGAGTTTTTGCTACATTTGCTTAAATATCATGAAACAAAAAATTAGGTTTTTAGCGGTTGCCTGAATGTGTGTGTCTGTGTGTTTGTTATCACCATACCTCAAGAATAGATATTGGGACTCGGATGAAATATTAAGTAATTTGTGTGCAGTGACTAAGAAAAGAATTCAAATTCATTAAGTCTATGTGTGAATTTTCTGGTAAATACAATTTAATATTTTTGGATGAAACAAAAAAAAAAAAAAAAAAAAAAATTGAACATTTATTTTATGTGCATGAAAGAATGTTTCGTATACAATGTAGAATGTATATCCTTTATTAGAAGTTTACACAGAACCCCACAAAAGAATTCAGATATATTCATACAATGGAATTGCTGAAAGGTCATTTCATGTCGTGCTATGTGTTTTAAATTCTGTACTAAATTAGTACACTATATTGTGTTTGTAAAATATATAGTAAATATGCAGGTCTACCCCAAATTAAATAAAAGCATTTCTTTTTATAAATAAAAATCAATGTAATAAATGCAATTAAAGTTTAATGAATTTAAAATTATTCTCTTATTCTAATTTACTTTATCTTATCCGTAAAAGGTCGCGAAATCGGATCACGATTTCGGATCACGTTTTCGAAATTGAATTTTTGTTACATTTATATGTTTTGAGGTTTCCTGAATCCAAAAATTATGTTTTTAGTGGTTGGTTTATGTGACTTGTCTGTGTGTATGACAGATATTGAGTTTGTAAAATGGATGCATCAGTTTTTAAATATCACTTATGTCATTGATAAGGACAATATTGCTTTGGAACAATGTAAGTTGTAAACTTCACATGTTATTCAAAATTTACGTTTTCTTTTTAACATGGCAAAATAGAGCAAAATTTCGTTTAAACGTCCATTATGCCAATATTTTGTCGTAAACATGTCAGACTAATATTTTAAAATATATTTTTTAATACACTTCATTAAATATGAACATTTTAATTTGAAACTTTAGTAATTAAATATTGTGTTTCCTTCATTTGACAAATTAGGCCAATACTTCCCACGAACTTGCAATATGGGGATCAGTTGTGTTGGAAATTAATGTACGAAAACAATCCTAATAAAATTAGTCATTTAATTACGATAAATCAAATTTATCGAATCGGATAGAGGGTAGCCTATGAGGTGCGGCATTTCAGTCTGCGACTGTGTTGAGTGTTCTATCATACTCATTCCTTTTAATATGAATACATTTCGCTCTCAATAGAAATTAGTAACAATAAATATAGGATAAAAATGGTTATGCGCATCATTATTACTTTGATTTGTATAACATATTAAGTTAGATTGTTTATGATTACTGAAAAACAAATAGAATAGCATTAATAAAATGTTTAACGTTTTATTTTATAACTTTGTATGTTGGGGTTGGGGGGGGGTGGGTAAAGAATGAGAAATGGACATGTCCGAGGAGGAAATTATACTTAGAAAATTTTATGAATTTCAACCATAAAATTTAACACGAAATATCTATTTTATTATGATTAAGATGCTCTTTAAAAATACATAATAGATAAATATAAGGTGATAATTTATGAAAATTCAAGCACTGCATCGTAAGAGAGATATTTTATAAAGTCATACATTTTAAAAATTTAAATACAAAATGACAATAAAAATAGTTGAAATGTAAAATGGCGTACTACTGATTTGGACTTATGAACATTTTTCATGCATTTTACTAAGAATTTGTAATTTGTTTGAACAATTTTTACAAACTTTTTGGCCTTATACATGAAATCGGATCTCAATGCTAATATATTACCATTATTATTATCTACTTCTCTATTCGGATAACTATTTCTTAATTTCAAGATATGTTTCGTTTTGCGATTTAAATCCTACATTAATAATCAGAAGAAAAAAAACTAATAACAAAAAAAGAAAGAAAGAAAAACGCCGGATGTTTATTTATACAGGTTAAGCGGCGTGAAGTTTCTCTTTGCACTTCCAGATTTGGCGAAAATCGCATTCTCTGGCGAAAAATTGTGAATTTGTTCTGCGTGCGCCAACAGTTCGGAGATACGCTTCCCGTTCAAATTATACACACTGAAGCAGGCGAGCCATCCCTTTTGTGGAGGATTAAAATTATCGCTAGCCCTGTTTGTTCCTCCATTTCTTATGTGCTATCTGTCATTAAACTTCTTAACGACTTTATAAAAATTATCATTCACAACCATGTCGCTACTTTGGCGACGTATTTTTAATGTATCTTTTCAAAATAGTTATTATAGTCATTTTCAGAATATTAAATTAAAATAAGGTAAATATCTTACCTTATCGGTCCAGAGTCGTGGGGACTGCCGGCCACTGTAGGTTCATTCCAATTCATTGGTGTGAATTCACGACATAAAGCGAAAATAATAGGATATCAATTACGGCTACACACATTTATTACAACAAAGACGAACACGAAGAACACACTGAAGAGAAAAGAAGAAAACAAAAACATTAATATCGGCGCGCAGCGCCATCTACAGGTTTTAGATTTGACCAATAAATAACACATTGGCCCCCGGATGAACATTAACTTTATGTTCATTTTCCAATTGTAATTATATCTAATATTTCTATATCTAATATATTTCTAATTGTAAGTCCACACAAATGTCATAGTTTATAAATGAAAGTTTTTAAAGTTTGTTTAGTCTCTTTCAAAAATTTCAACTGGATAAATCAACTGGAAAGGACGTCTCAATGTACCTGTAGCTGCTTTTATCTCACAAGATCGTACCTTTCCATCTCTACCGGGAAACACTTGAGTCACTACTCCTAATTTCCACAGGTATCTTGGCAACTTAGCATCGTGGATTAAAACAACATCTTTTGGCGAATATTCTCGAATACTGGAGTGTCGACTTGTCATGGCGTTTTACAGCTGAAGAAGGTATTCCTTCTTCCATCTTGACCAGAACTGTTCCAATATTCGTTCTTTTTGATTGAAACGTTTCACGTAGGATGGAGAAGTTCCAGGAAGCACATGTGGTTTCATATGCGCGATAGGTAGGGTAGTTAGTCGTTGACCTACCAAGAAGTGTGCTGGCGTAATTGGAGAAGGTTCTCCTGAGTCTGCATAAATGTATGTAATGGGTCGCGAATTTATTGAACTTTCAATTTCACATATAACTGTATGTAGTTGTGTGTGTGTTAAAGTGGTTTTGCCAACCACCTTTCTTAAGGCAGATTTTACGGATCGCACCATTCTTTCATAGAAGCCTCCCCACCATGGCGACATTTCCATGATATATTTCCATTTTATTTTATTACTACTATAGTAATCTTTAACGTCGGGATGGCTAATTATTTTCCAGATGTGCCCTAACTCAATATCAGCTCGATGAAAGGTTCGTGCGTTATCAGAGTATACCGTATGGCAAAGACCACGCCTTGATACTATTCTTCTGAAAGCCAATAAGAATGTTTCGGTAGATAGGTTCTCTACCAATTCTAGGTGCACTGCTCTAGTAATTGCGCATGTGCACAACAATATATATATTTTGCTATCATTATTTCGGATGTATAAAGGGCCTGCAAAATCAAGGCCTATCACTGCAAAGGGCTTTTGTTCATTGATACGATCTGCAGGTAACGGAGCTGATATCTGGGCTCCAGCTCTAGAATTAAATTTTATGCAAATTCTGCATCTTTTTAATACGCTTTTTACTGCCTGTCTGCCCTTGATTACCCAAAATTCCTCCCGTAATTGAACTAATGTATCATTAATGCCAAAATGAAAAACTTTTTCATGCGCATTTTTTATTAACAAATCAATTAATTTACCCTTTGAAGGCAACAGGATCGGGTGTTTTTCGTTAAAGGAATAATTTGATTTCTGAAGCCTTCCTCCGATACGCATTATTCCCTCGGAATCCAAAAATGGTGAGAACTCAATTAAATTTGAATTTTTCAAAATAGTTTCCCCATTTATCAAACAGTTTAATTCATTCGGAAAACTAATTTTCTGTGTATATTTAACCCACATTGTTTGCGCACTACCAATTTCTTCTGCCGATAATGGACCCTTAACTTTCTCGTTTTTAGGATTCGCGTTATTAAGAAATCTCTTTATCCATGCCGTAATTCTGAGGACTCTTAAAATGTTACTATATTTTTCAAGATCCAATATTGGTTCAACTGTTTCTATAGAGATTTTAAACTGAATTATTTTTTCAGGTGTTTTCCTTTTTTCTTCGGTAATATATTGCGTGTCTACCTTTTCCCCAATATCTTTATCTTTACGATTTAGCTCAGATAACCATTTTGGACCTTTAAACCAAAAATCATTATTAACTAACGCATTTGCGCTAATACCACGAGTAACTAAATCTGCGGGATTATCCTTTGTATTACAATATGACCAATTTTCGGGTACTGACAATTCTTGAATTTCAACTACTCTATTTTTAACAAAGGGTTTCCACTGTTTCGCCGATCCCTTCACCCAGTGTAAAACAATAGTAGAATCTGTCCAATAAAATTTCTCGATGTTAATTTCTTTAAATATATCACAAATATATTTCGCTACTCTAGCTGCTATCACCGCTCCCATTAACTCCAATCTTGGTAACGTTAGTTTCTTTAGCGGCGCAACTCTAGCCTTCGACATAATCATGCTTACATAACATTTTTTATCATTACTGATAACCCTAAAATATGCAACACAACCATATGCAAGTGGTGAAGCATCTGAAAAAATGTGTAGTTCTACACACGAATTTTTCAAATCAACATACGTGAAATAGCATCTATCTATTCGAATTTCTAATAAATCCTTAATTTCGTTACACCACTTTATCCAAATTCCCTTAAGATCATCCGGCAATTCGTGATCCCAATCCATACCTCTTTCCCACATTCTTTGAAGAAAACACTTTATCCTAATTAAAAAGGGAGATATAATCCCAATAGGATCAAAAAATTTTGCAGCTGTATGTAATACATATCTTTTCGTACATACCGATATATCCAAATTTTCAACTATAGATTTCAAAGCTAATCCTAATTTATCACTATCTTTATCCCACACCAATCCAAGAATATTTATTACACTATCATTATTTACCTCCGAAAAACAATCATTTTCATCCCACATTTTCTTTAATTTCTGTGAGTTCGTACTAAACTTTCTCAATTTCATTCCAGCCTTTGCTAAAATATTTACCGCAGTAGAAGTTAATTCATAGGCACCGTTTACGGTATCGGAGCCATAAAGCAAATCGTCCACAAACAGAGCTGAATTTAACATTTCATAAGTATCCGGATAAATTTCCCTATATTCCTTAATGTGTTTCTTAATTGTTGCCGTTAAAAAGAAAGGAGAAGTTGTACAACCAAATGTAGCTCTGGTCATTCGCATTATTTTATAATTCTCGGTGTCCTCGTCGAACCATAAAAACTTTAGAAAATTTCTATCGGGTTCCGCGATTTCTATCATTAAAAACGCCTTTTCAATATCTGCGCAAAACGCAATCTTAAACATTCGAAATCTATTAATTACATCCAAAATTGGTGGTGTAAGACATGGCCCTTTTACGAGACAATCATTTAAGGATTTACACCCCGAAACTCTACTGGAACAATTAAAAACAATTCGTACCTTTGATGTTTGTTTTTGCGTCCTAATAATCGCACGATGTGGGGCGAAATATTCGCTTTGAGAGCGACCGCATTCTTCAACTATCCCTCGATGTTCTTGTTCTGTGATTATCTGCCTATATTGCTCAAAAATCCATTTATCCGCTTTTAATCTTTTTCTCAAATAATTGAATTGTCGTCTAGCGTTTTCAAAATTATTCTCAAATTTATCCATACCATGGTCATTCCATAATAAATGAGTAACATAATGACCCTGTTTATATTCTAACTGTTTATCAAATTTATTTATTATTTCCTGATCGGAAGTAGAAATCAATTTATCATCATTTATTCCCAAAAGATCCAACGACCATAAGCGTTGCAAATCATTACCCGTACCTTCGGATGATTCATTTATTTTCATGCATGGGTGGTTTTCATGTAAACAAATAGAGTTACGACATTCAATCTTTAACACAGAGGCCGAGGCGCCAGTAATTAAGTTGTCTGGATTGTTTCCTGAATTATTATTGCCTGACAATGTCCATCCGAATAACATATTTACAGCAAACAACGAACGATTAATTTTCTTTTTATTTTTTTGCAGTTTCCAAAATAACCCCGCGCCGATTAATATCTCTGGAGCCTTCGAATGGAATTGCGAAAATTTATTTCCTTCCCCCTCTCTCGAAACCAAAAGTTTTCGAAATGATGCGTCTTCCAGAATCTTTAACTTCGTAAAAGATATTTGATTTACGACCAATGCTTCTACATAACATTTCTGTTTGTGGTTTTTTAAATGAGACAATTCGAAATTTACGACTGAGTATTCATTTGATTGAGGTTGATCACATGAAAACGGATATATTATTAGTGTTTCTTTTCTAATCACCGGCAATTTTAATTCACGCGCGAGTGATATGTTTATGAAATTTCTTTGAGACGCATTGTCAAATAATACGGCACACTTTAGAGAGTTTAAATTAGAACTATTTGTTATTCTTGCGAAGCAAGTTTGTAAATATATTTCATTATTCTCAAGCGGATTTTGTACAGGACACTTATAGGACAATACAGAATTATCATTTTCGCAAACACTGTTCTCAGAAGTATTTGTTTGGGTATGTTCGATGTGAATTTTATCTTTCATATGAGCCGTTGGAGTTTCCGATTTTTGCTTATAGCAAATTAATGTATTGTGTTTTCCTGAACATGTGTCACATTTGAGACCCGATAAACAAAATTTAGCTGTATGTTTACCTCTTTTGAAACATAAATAACAGATTCCCTGTTTGCGTAAAGACAATTTTTTGTCCTCTAAATTTAATTTACACATTTTACTGTCATGATCGTTTACTGCATCAACACAAAATATACATTTACTAACAGTTAATTTAAAGGCTGATGCCTTTTGCATTGTGTTAGAATTTTTATATCCCGAACCAGATTTCCGGTAGGAAGCATTGTTATTATTTTCCGATGATTTTGAATCAAATCTGGAATTTGAGTTTTTATACCCGCTATTGTGAGTTTCTACTTCGCGTTTTAAAAATAAAAAGGTTTTTTCCCTAGTCTGAACTTCTAATTTTAAATGTTTTAACAAATCTTGTACATCCCATTCCTCGGATTCTGTTTTCATTTTATTATAGTCTATCATAATACTGGTAGGTATTAATTTTGTAACAATTGGAAATAACAAATTTCCGTAGGATTTTATATCAACTCCTGAATTTTCGAGAGATTTAATATTAACATCAAGGGCGTCGTGCAGTAAGCGTAATTCTTTAATTTGATTTGGAGATTTAACAGGGTTCAAATTTAATAACGCGTCAATTTTATATCTTATTATAATATCCTTTTTTCCAAATCTAGATTTTAATAAATCAATTGCAGTATTGTAATTTTGATCTGAGAGTGCTAAACCCTGAATAGCTGTTAAAGCTTGGGCTTTCAAAAAACTTCTTAAGTAAACAAATTTTTGTACGTTAGACAAAGCGTTATTGTTGTGTATGGTTATCTCATACTGATTCCAAAATTCCATCCAGTTTTCAGGAGAACCGTCATAAACAGGAATTGATAACTTGGGTAATCTCACGGAACTAGCATTAATTCTTTCTAAATGCAGATTGGGTGTTTGCTCATTTCTTGGCTGCGATAAGATCGGAGTGACATTTAAATTTTTAATTTTCTCTATCTTATTCATAATTTGAGCTTTTACATCAATAATTGAATCCCTATATTCTTGTCTCGATTCTATTTCATTTTGTAGCTCGTTGAGATCCGTGATTTTGGCCTCAGTTTGATCTTCAACTTCTATAATTTCGTTATTCTTGACTTGCAGTTTTTCTAACTGGGATTCCAATTCGAAAACATTTAACCCTTCGTCGGGTTCATTTAACTTTATGTTGATCGTATTGATCAATTTAGTACATAATCCCTTAAGGGTGGATCTTTTTCTTTTTAATTTTTCTATTTCGGTTGCCATATTGATTTAATTTAGAAATTTGGACTATAGAATAAGAACCACGTTAATTCACATTTTTAAGGGCCTGGCAGTCCCTGTTCGGGCGCCAAAATTTATGTCATTAAACTTCTTAACGACTTTATAAAAATTATCATTCACAACCATGTCGCTACTTTGGCGACGTATTTTTAATGTATCTTTTCAAAATAGTTATTATAGTCATTTTCAGAATATTAAATTAAAATAAGGTAAATATCTTACCTTATCGGTCCAGAGTCGTGGGGACTGCCGGCCACTGTAGGTTCATTCCAATTCATTGGTGTGAATTCACGACATAAAGCGAAAATAATAGGATATCAATTACGGCTACACACATTTATTACAACAAAGACGAACACGAAGAACACACTGAAGAGAAAAGAAGAAAACAAAAACATTAATATCGGCGCGCAGCGCCATCTACAGGTTTTAGATTTGACCAATAAATAACACTATCTCTATCTGTCTTTATATGACAAAGATTTACAAACGGCCTCCTCGCGTCAGGCATACAAGTCTGATGTATATGTGTTATCAATAAACCTATCAATCAAAATTATGAAGGCATGTGTCTGGAGTCTGGACCATAGATATACAGTCGAGCACTAGCAATAATTCCTATGTAAAAGATATGATGCTGCTTCTATCTTACTTCTATACATTAGGGTGACCAGCTGTCCACATTTTCTGAGGACAGTCCTCATTTTTTAAGTGCTGTCCTCAGTTGCTTTCAGAAGTTCTCATATCCTCATTAGTCCTCATTTTCGGCCGCTTGTTCTCATTTGTCCTCACTTTTCAGTAATTTCCTTCTTTACTTAAAATTTCAACATTAGAGATGCTACTGACCTCAGTAATTTGAGTGATTCTACATCTCAACACAACGTAAAAAAAATCACGATTTCTTGATTCATTACATTTATTTTTAAGTCATTTCCAACACTATACATCCCTCGTGGAGGGTCAAAATTGTGATGGCACGTCTCCGGACCACCTCTTAAGGTGTCCCAGACCGTCACCAATTGCCCATTGTGCAGCACTAGTGCGACGTAAAAACACATCCAATGAACCCTATTACACAGAATATATTTTTATATTGGGAGATTTTAATCTTTGCAACATTTGAAAAAAAAAAAAGCTGAGTTTGTAGAAAAGTAAAACAAAAAAAGTATTTAAAAATTTTAACATGAAGCTGGAAGTTATTTTATTAGTAATTAGATTTTACAACTAACTAAATTTAAATAACATTTTAAATCGAAAAGCATTTTTTAGCAAGATTGAAAACTGACTAATCAGGCATAGGAGCTGAACACAGATTACCTTGTTAACATCTCATGATTTTTTGCTCTCCTCAAGTAAGAGTAAATAGTGCTACTCGAAGGTCATCATAATAACTCACTTTGTAAATAAATTCTTATTCCTAGCCTAGCCACTTTTTGACATTCTTCAATTTGCCTTTTCCTTTTAAAATGTTATTTATTAGATCATTTCCATTTGAAGTAGTTATGATTTCATTTATTCTAAAAACTTAGTCTATACAACTTTAACAGTTGTATTTAAAACAGTTTGTAAAGGTATTAATAGTAGCAGATGTAAAATACTAGTTTGGTACTTTCGTGTCAACCACATATCAGAAATTCCGCCCATCACCCGCCCGCACTGCATCAGGTTTAGGTTTCCCATGCCTGCAAGAAGATCTTTCTCGAGCACTTCAATCTGGATATTTATCGACGACAGGGGGGATCTGCTACTATTTAAGAACTACGATTTTAAAGATGACTGTATCTCAGCATCTATTAAATATTTTAGTTTTGAACCATGTATTTTATAGCCCATGCTATTTACGCTATATTACGATTTGATTCCGACCAATGTAATAAAATAAAATAAAATAAAAAGTAGATTAAAAAATAAATATATAAATAAATAAATTTTAATCAATTTAATCCTTTTTACTATGTATATACTACCATTTTTCCCGATAAATACTCTAAATAAATAAAAAATAATAAATAAAAGTTTTTTCTTTTAAAGGAATTAATTTAAAAAAATAAAAAATCAGAAGTTGTTCTACTATAGAAAATTAAACATAACTGTTATAAATACGTTTTTAAATTTAAAACTAATTATACTTAATTTTTTCTACTGCATTACGATTTTATTTTCAATAAATATAACAAATTAAAGAAAAAAAAATCTCCTTCAAATGAATGTATTAAATAAAAATAAGCTGCGTAATAGCCGTTGCTAAGATACGGAGACGATTGGAGCAAAAGAATAAATCTATGAAAAATGAAACAAAGAAGTCAATATTTAAAGTCGGAAAAACGTTGATTAAAAAAATTCGAAATTCGAGAAAATCTCGATGAGGTGCACACCTGCAGGGTCCCAGGTACCTATATGCCAAATTTGGAAGCTTTGCGATCAATAGTGTGAGCACCAGAGCGCAGACAGACACACACACACAGAGAGAGACACTTCTCTTTATTTATATAGATAATGTTTATCGTATAAGTTAATAAGTAGTAAAAATTTATCATAGTGACGATTTATGGCTGCAAGTGGGGTTAATATAAGCTAATTTTGCACGATATTTTATGTCCTTTGAAATGTCCTCATTTTTAAAGAAGACTGTCCTTATTTTTTTCATGGAAATGAGGACATTGCATATTTTGTCCTCATTTTGCATCAAAAAATCTGGTCACCCTAGGAAATTGGGATTATTCTTGAAACATCGCGATCGCCGTCCTTCTCTTTATAGGTTTTTGATATAAACAAAAAGGTGTCTATGATCAGGTTTACAAACCATGAATTATATAAAACCACAAAAATTAATTGTCTCATGCGACAGACGTAGCCGGTCATAGCATATAGCATATTGTAATACTTGGCGTGAAACTGCTGTCATTTTATGGTTGATCGGATGAACAAAATAAACATAGGAAATAACGTAAAAGCAAATATTATGTGCTATTACTTACAAACTTTGAATAAACACCATAAAATGCAATTTAGCGGATGACCAAATCGCTGCCGAAGGCAGCAGGGACCTGAAGCGAGCTTTTGAGTAATTTCAGTATTTTGTTTTATTTTATTTTTATAAAGCTATATAGAAAAGAGTTTTTTTTTTTTTAATTTAGTACCAGCGAAGAGTGCAAAGCCTGCTAGTTGTTAAATAAATCCTTGTCGAATTAAGTTCTTAGAGTATTCAAATACCATATCCAATCAGTTTGATTCGACTTATATCCAAATGTAACCCCCCTCTTTTTATGACTTTAATATGTATAATTTCTTTCTTTTGACTTTCGGATTAATTTCAAAAGATGATTTTTTTCCCTTGTAAAATTCTTGGAAGGGGGAAAAGGGGGGGGGGGGGAGAAAGAAAAAAAACATTGTTGATGTTATTATTATTATTATTAGTAGTAGTAGTAGTAGTATTACATTACTTTTCAATTACTTTCCCCTCATCCTTTCTTCATCTTGTTTCATTATCTGATCTGATAACTTCTCTATTTAATTAAAAAAAATATTGCTCTCACGTTTATTATTCAGAGTCGTCAGTAGAGGGCGACACCAAACATACATTTAACTTCTGCTACTATTTAGATTACATGATTTTACTCTGAAATTAGTATAAATTCTACATTTTTACTGACAAAATAAATTTGAAAAAATCTGACAGCCTTACATATTTTAATATTAAAAATATTTACTCTTACAAAAAAAAAAAAAAAAAAAAAAAAAAGCCTAATTTTTAAGTGTGAGGTTAAAAACAAAAAAAAAAAAAAAAAAAGAATACACGTCCTTTCAAATAGCCAGTAAAAGGTTTCGTTCATTGATTTTCTCATGCAGATATGATCTATAATAATAAAAATGTACGTCGGAAAAAATTTATAAATGTTTTCGTAAAATTTAGTTTAAAATATTGACCAAATATACAGGGTGCATAGGAAAACCCCTTTAACCTGAAAATACTTGCGAACGGAGAGTGCTACAGCCACGCAAGTGAAGTAACGGTATAGTAAAGTGACTATGCGGGCAGCACTCACAACAAACAGCGATAAATGTGCCGAGGATGGGTGCCCTACTTCAAGGTTTTGAGATACCAGAGCAGCTTTCGCTGGCATTTCACTAGAAGGGGTTTGTAAGCGTTAGATTATTGACGTGCTCCTTCTTCCTTTATTATTATTCTATGGTCAGAGCAGTGTGGGAAAGAAATGATTAATAGTGGTTTATGGTGTTTTTATTTTTATCTCCCTGGGTCACAGCTTAGCCGGCTTTGTTTGTTTAGTCATTAGAGGTATTGAATTTTTTTTTCTTTATCTGTTAGAATTTTTGGTAGAGCTCTGTTGAGTTTGTGCGGATTAAATTTGATATATTTATTGGCTTCTCTTCAAGGTTTTTTCTTATTAAAATAAAATGTATTGGATTAAGTAGAAATGCAAATTATATGTTTTTTTTTTTTTTTTTTTTAAATTACTTTTTTGGTGTTTTAGTATGTAAAATAAAGTTGGATTTTATTTTATTTTATGAGTTTTTTCAATGAATCATTTAAACACGTTTTTCTTAATTTATTGGGTATATTTAGCCAAATTCTTTCAGCTTATTTAAAAGCTTCCAGTGCTCTTCTGTTGACATTTTCAATGTCATTTACTTATCAGTCTGGATCCAAAATTTTTGGCACTCACTGTAGACTCTAATAAGTTTTTTTTTTTTTTCTTTTAAATCTGCCAGATACAGATATCTAATCGTCAAAATCTATCTGTTTCATCCTTATATTTAAATAAAATTTTCAGTTTCTGAAATAAAAAAAGAAAATATCCAAATGTATCCTTTTTTGTTGTTGTTGTCCAGCACTGTATTTAATATTGATAATAAGTGACATTTTGCCTTCCTTATTTCAGCATTAAAAATCTAAAACCTTGAAATATAACTGCAGTCCTCTATGCTTTATTGTTAATAAAATATTCTAACATAAAGCATGGTTGAAATTTGAAAAGAATCTTTGCATTGCTCAGACTCCAATCACAGTTGATCTTTTATGTGATCATCAGGATTTGTGTAAAACACAAGTAGTTATGTTTTTTTTTTTTTTTTTTTTTTTTAACCCATTCTTTAAGAAATCAATAGGAAATAGTTTTATCTGGGGACAAATTATAAAATAAGCCATTTTCATCCATATTATACATACACTATCTACCAATAAGTGTACGGACACTTTCGAATTTAGACATTTTTTCAGATATCTAGAAAAGTTCTTTTAGAATCATCTTGAAACTTTGGTAGCGTAAAGAACACGTTATACCTCATACATTTCAGCAAAAGTTGTGTCCTGAAAAGTAAAAGAGGACCAGTAAAAAAATTAAAGAAAAATAATCTGGTGTGTCACTCACACGACTTTCTCTTACCCTGAAATTTAATACTATAAATATCGGTTGCAGATTAAAAGGTAAGATAACGAGTACTGTTATGTAAACTTGTGTTAAACAATTCGTATTCATATTAGGCTTCTGAAGAGTTTTATATGATAATTAGTTCTGTGTGAGGGGGGCTACCGCCCCTCTCACCCCCCCCCCCCCTTTCACTAATGCACCTACATTTATATAGAATTTAATTCGGTTATTAAAAAATAATTCTGCTTTTAAAAAATAATTTATTAAAATTATTATTTAAAAAAATTATCTTTTATGATAATGCAGACGATTTCCATATTAGAGAAGTAGTATAACACCAAATATCCCAAAAAAAGTCCATTTTATTCTCAATATAAAAAAAAAAAAAAAAAAAAAAAAAAAACGATTTTTTTTCTAAGAGTTTTTTTTTTTTTTTTTTTTTTTTTTTTTTTTTTGTTAAATTAAAAAAAAAAATCGATAACTTTGTTTTAAATTATCGCAGATTGATGGTTCAACCATTCTTTTTAAAGGTATTGGCGAGCTCTTTTGAAAGATACCCATTGTAGGGACGAGAAGCACTACAATACTATTTTAAATGTTTCCAAAGCCCCGACAATATTATTTTAAATGTTTCCAGTTAATATTGTTTTAAATGTTTACAGTGAATATTATTCTATCTTTATAAATGTTTTTTTTATCAACTTTATTTTGTTTTCCAATAATATCCTCTCAACAGAAAATGGTAGATAATAATTTAAGCCCCATGTAACAATCCCATACAATACTTTAAAATATAAAAGAAAAGATGGCTCTTAAGTAAAGAAACCGAATGGCCACTTCTCAAAAATAAATAAATAAAATCTCAACCCACAACAGACCCCCCAAAAAAGACAGGGGTCAGGGTTCACATGCAAATGTTTACATTTTTACAAGCCTTCAATCTTAGCTGCCCAATCAAAAGACGGGCATAAATAAGTAGCCTAATAGGCATTCACCAATGAAAAAAAAATTAAAGCCCCTGCAAAATAAAAAACGAAAAGAGAAACGGGAGGTGAACGGAGAAAGGATGCGAGATCATGATTCGGACCTTGACAGACTTTCATGGACAGACGGGGACGGCGCAAAGAGAAAATAGAAGATTCGAGGGATGCTGAGATGAGGTCGCAACTGCCCGGAGCACAATTCCTGGATCCTGTCCGAAAAAGGCCTCCCAAAGATGTCTACTGAACCAGCAAGAAATCTCAATTTAAATTCTAATTTCAGGTGAGACTATAACATTGCGTTTTTTTAAGTGGCCATCCCCCCCCCCTCTTGTTTGCCAGTACAAAAATGAAGTAAAAAAAAAATGAGTTATCAAAAAAAGAAGAGCCTTTAGCATTTAAAATAAAAAAAACGAATAGTTATTCTTTTTTTAGATGAGAGGATTTTATTTTGTATTTTGATTGGTACCCTAATACGGTCAATAACTAGGGTGACGAAACGTCCCCATTTTCCGGGTACTGTCCCCAATTTCGACTACCTGTCCCCAAAAACAAAAACAGCGATTGGGGACCACATTTTCAGTCGTTTGTCCCCAAATGTCCCCAACTTTCAAAAAATTGATTAAATAAATTATATTTTTTGTTACTTTTTCTTTCTTTCCTTACTTTCATTTTATTCATAATTCATATGGTGGAAAAAGACATGTTTCTACTCATACTTTCATAAAACATGAAAAACTTTTATAGCTGCATCCACATAGTCTTCAATGAAAGTGTTTTGACAACCAATAACACTATTTTGAAGATTGTTCTAGCTGAAGACATTTTTACTTATCATAATGACATACACAATTTCACAGAGAAATTCACTGCTTGCCTAAAAATATCGCAGAAAGTACTCTTGACAAAGCATATTCTTGTAACCGAACAAAATGTGAGGTCATTTTTGAAAATGTTTTTGAATCTTGAGCAATGAAGGGATTTAGTTTAGAACTAGAAAATGCATCATTTGTAATCATATCCTCTTGTGTTAACTATTCGAAACATGGGAATGTTGAATAATTTTTATTATAATCAGATATTATAATCCTGATAAAGATGTATGCGTTAAGCTGTCGGAACGAAAGATATATACTTACGTATTGCGTATTTATTTTATGTGTGTATTTATTGCATTTTAATCTATAATTTGAATTAAAAACATGTTGTCCCCATTTTCAAAGAAAAAAATGGGGACATGTCCCCATTTCAGCATTCAAACATTTGGTCACCCTACTATGCCCGACCTAATGCAAACGCCTGCAGCGCCCCTAGTGGCAAAATTTGGAAGTAAGCCATTGCAAATCGAAAACGAAAAGAGATAAAGCAAAATTTCCAATTAGAAAGTTTTAGAGCATCAATTAATTAGTACGAAACGATATTTGGTTCACACGGATAAGGTAAATTGGCGCCTGTATACCCCAAAATGTCCGTAATCTATGCGCGACTGTTCTACTCTACATATTCACATTTCGGAAATGTGGCAGTGTGAAAATGCAGTTTGTGACTTTGTACTGTACTGTAATGTCTGAAAACTTTAATTTCCAATGCATTTAAAATATTAGTTTAAAAGGTGTTGGCGCTCGCTTGATACAAACAACATAATCTCATAGCATAAAATTATTGATGGCAGACGATAATTTTATTTCTAATGTGCGAGCGCTTTCATTTAAATTTTTTTTTTTTTTTTACTGTGTTGGGGCAATTTCAATCGTTGCCTAGCGACGAGTAGAAAATATGTGTTCTTTTTTGAATGTGACAAAACAAATGGAATTTTGAATGATACTAAATGAATGAGATCCTACAAAAGATACATTTCTTAAAAATAAACGTTTGGATTTAGAATTTTGGAGCTGTGTGAGAATGTCAAGCTTCACTAACTTTCAATATTGCGAGATGGTGCTTATTTATGGCGAATGTCAAAGAAACGCAACGCATGCTGCACGGGAGTATGCCAGTTTGTTTTCCAGGTGGGCCACATCCAAGTGCAGTTACCATCGCAAATGTAGTGCGACGGCTCATGGATACAGGAAGCACTAAAAGTCGTCCGCGTTCTGGCAGACCAGTGAGTGCAGGTATGCGTATACCGCCAGAGCGTATTTTGGCATATGCACTAGCCCATCCACACAGCAGTACAAGAGAAATCAGCATGGCTTGTGGCTTAACATGGGCCCGAGTATGGCAAATACTGCATAGTCAACATGCACATCCCTATCATGTCACCTGCAGCAAGAACTGTTGCCACGGGATAATGATCGTCAATGGACTTTATGCATCACATGTCACTGCGGGTATATAAAAGTCTCTAAGCCAATCGTTGAGCTTGAAATTTTTGTTTACTGCTGTATTAGCCAATGCCAGTTGCTGAGATAGGTAAATACCCGCAGCCGTTGCCACTCGTGCATAAGGTCCATTTGATTGGTGGAACTGAGCATTAAATAATGTTGAAGATAAATCAGATTTTTTGTCCAGCATTGTTTGGTCGGACGAGGCACTGTTTCAGCGTACCGGAGTACTTAACCGACATAATGCCCACTACTGTGCGCTGGAAAATCCCTCGTGGGGACTATCCACAAAACACCAAGTGCGCTGGTCTATTAATGTGTGGGGCGGTATCTGGAAGGATCGCTTAGTGGGACCTGTGTTCTACGAAGGCACATTAAACAGACAGAGGTACCTCCAACTATTACAGAATATCATACCCGACTTTTTGGATGATATTCCCCTGTCCGCATTACGGGACATGTGGTTCCAACATGACGGTGCTCCTGCACACCAGCCAGCTGGCGTGCGAAGCTTTCTAAAAGATTGCTTTGGACAACAAATTATTGGGTATGGTAGTAGTATTGAATGGCCTCCACGATCGCCGGACCTGACTCCGATGGATTTCTTCTTGTGGGGTTACATAAAAGATCATGTTTATGCAACTCCACATACAAGTCTGCTGGATCTACGTCATCGTATTACAGATGCTTTCAATAGTGTAACACCTTTCATGCTGAGAAATGTGCATGCAGATTTACTCACACGAATACAAACGTGTATTGTGAGCAATGGCGAACTTTTCGAACATTCTCAATATTAACTTTTTATAACTATGAGACTTAGAGTTTAGTTTACCTATTTTGTTTTTGTGTGTGATGTTATCAAAATGTATTGATGTAAGTACATAGTATTTATTCATTAAATTGTGCATATTTCTTCTTTCCTCTGGCTATTCCTTTCAAATATTTACACAAAATGGAGTGCATCGATTTTGGATATTTTTTGGTATACAGGCGCCAATTTATCTTATCCGTGTAAACCAAATATCGTTTCGTAATTATTAATTGATGCTCTAAAACTTTCTAATTGGAAATTTTGCTCTATCTCTTTTCGTTTTCGATTTGCAATGGCTAACTTCCAAATTTCGCCACTAGGGGCGCTGCTGTCGTTTGAATTAGGTCGGGCATAGCCACTTTACTATACCGCTACTTCACTTGCGTGGCTGTAGCACTCTCCGTTCGTAAGTATTTTCAGGTTAAAGGGACTTTCCTATGCACCCTGTATATATACTATATCTAAAATCTGATCTCTGACGTCTAATCGCTAATATGTTGCTACGGCGAGTCCTCGCGTCCAATCAGAAGGGATTATTCCATCGTTATGGACAAACTATGTACAGTCGTTAACAAAAGTGTCCGAACACTAGAAAAAATTCCTATACGAAAAATGTATATTTAAAACTGTTTTGTAAAATAAATCCTTGTCTAATCATGCCCTTAGACTGACTAAGAACATGATTCGACGAGGATTTATTTAAGAAAACAGTATTAACTCTACTTTTTTTATATAGGAATTTTTGCTAGTGTTCGGACACTTTTGTTACCGACTGTAGGTATGGTGTATGGTATTGTGAACTTGCATGCAGCTCCCGAAAAGAGGAATTTCTTTAGAGAGAGGATTATTAAAACCGCCCCTACTCGTTTTTCCTACCTGTTTCAACCACTGAGCTAGAGAACAACTGGAGGAAATCAGGGCCCGATTAAGCTTTGAAGCTAGGGGAAGCTTAGTATCATTTCGGGGCCTTCTTTCATTTCAGAAAATCTTGTTTTCCTGTTACATATAAAAAATTATACCTCTGGGGGTCACCGAAGCGGGAGAGCCATCCCTTTCGTGGAGGATCAAAATTGTGATGGCATATCTCCGGACTACCTCTAGGGGTGTGTCCCAGACCGTCGCCAATTGCCCATCTGCGCAGCACTAGTGCGACGTAAAACCAACCATCCATCCATCCTGTTACATATTGTAATATAAAAATGCTATAGACAAAAATTAGTGTGTGTTTATAGTTTTTTTTTTTTTCATTCATATATCTGGGTGGTTTCTACGCACAACATTAAAATCGTATAACTTATTAATTAAGAACATTCAGATTTTTGAGGTTAAATAATAGATTTTTCCCGAAATAGTGAGTATTTTATCTTGCTTTAGGCGAATTTTCTCAGAAAAAGAAAAATTCAATCTCTGTATGAAAATATAAAACAGAAAATTCAAGACCCTGTTTTTAGTCATTTTGGGGACCCCCTCTTAAATTTTAGAGGGGAAGCTTGTGCTTCCCGAGCCTTTTGGGTAATCAGGCCCTGGAGGAAATGCTAGACCGGTTCTCGCCTGCCGTTTTTCGAAGATTCGTCTTCCTCCTATAGCTCCGTTTTCAGAGCGGTGTACCGCAGAAAGCATTTGATACCTTTATATTTCAATGTAAAATTGCGTAAAAGAATGCATTCTTAAAAATATATCATCTTTTGAGTAGTAAGCAGTCAGAATTCCATATTGCTGATCCTTTTTTTTTACCTCTCTACTTAACGTTATTTTTTATTTATTTTTTAACTGGTCCTATTTTTATAACAAAACAGGTTTCATGAAACTATTTAACAATTCGCAATTAGTGCCTAATTATAAATATTTCTACCGCTAATTAATTAAATATGCTAAAATTTTTTTGATAAATTTATAGAATTAGTTTATTAACTTCCTCTTGTATTCAATAAAAAAAAAAAAGTAATGGATGCGTACAAATTTTCGTCTTTTGGCTTTCGATATATTTATATACATTTTCTGATCTATTTAGCCCTTTAAACGCCGCTATATGAATCCCACTGAAAATATTTGAATTTTCGTATGTGTTATGTTTCAATGTGCATTTCTAATTATATGTAGTTTAACTAATAAAAAAATGTTTATTTTGTTAGAAGATATAAAATGGTTCCAAAATAGGAGACTTGTCACCTAATGAAAGTGAAATAGATGTTGATAAACTGAAAAACCCTTTTAAATTAGTTACCTTGATCTCAATTTGTAACCCTTGCACACTCGTATGACTTATTTTCAGTAATTTTCTCTTCTTCTTCAGTTAAAACAGACATTTTCGTTTAAATAATTAAAAAAAAAAAAAAAAAAAAAAAACAGAATTTACATTACAAACTTAAAAAAAAAAAAATAAATAAATAAATAAATAAAGCTGGTCATTTCAGTATTCAATGTAAAAAAAAGTGTATATATTTATCTTAATAAAGTGTAGAGGGAAAAAAAATAATCAAATGTTCCCGCAGCACGAGCTTTGGTGCCTAATGGGTTAACAGATTGATCATTTTTAGAAAATGTCTGGATGTGCGTGACAAAAACTTTGTTGCATCTCTCGATCAAGAATCAACGAACAAAATTTCATTAAAAGTTATATTTAAATGCAACTTGAAATAAATTGTTATCTATTAGCTTTTTGTGCACATTGCTCAACAGATAATGCCGCTGTCTTCCCGTTTTTATCGTTATCTTTAGCATGACAGTTTGAAACAAAGTTTAGTATGAATGCACCAAATGAGAAAAGAAAAAAAAAACATATCTATGTATAAATGAAAAAAAAAGTGTTTAAAATAATAATAGCCTCGCTCCTGCACCCCTCCCTCACCACGCCTTACCAATGGCCGAGCAGTTCTACTCTCAAAGCTGGTAGACGGGAAGTGCCGGGGTCGAACCCAGGTCTTATTCTAGACGTATCTGTTCGGATTTCTCTGAAAATCGCGTGAATACGAGATAGGCACCTTATAAAGAACCCTCACGGAGGGCACACTACCTCGGTATAGAACACTTGTGTAATGAAATTGCCTGAACCCTTACACTAACACCAACTCCTGCCTCCCTTTCTCGAAGGAGTAAATTTTTAATATTAATATTTTTAAAAATAACTCGTCGATACCTTAAAACGAATGGTTGAACCATCCATCTAAAATTATTTGAATCAAAGTTATCCCTGTATCTTTAAATTTTTAATAAAAATTAAAATATGCTTTTATGGTTTTTTTTATTTATTTGATGATTTATAGGTTTTTGTAATCAAAGCTGGTAAAACGAAAATGTCGGAACCGGCGCTCGTCAACCTAGTCTTTCTGAAATTTCTTTAGTTTTTTCCCGAAATTCGCGTAAATAGGTCAAATTGATCAACTTAGCAACATTTCTAAGTCAATGAGGGATCGTTTTTAATTCCTCTAAAAATTCCCAATTTTGCTATAAGTGTCAACACTACTCTCTTTGAAGCTTGTAAATTTATTAGATGAATACTGGTTATGACACAAAATATTCTCTTTACCAAGCCTGAATTTCATATATAATATGCACATTTACATGTATTAAGACTTTTTTTTTTTTAACTAACACATTCCTAGGAAATAAGTGCAATAATTTTTTGAGGTCTTTCTAAGGAGTCCTAGCCCGTATTTATGCAAGTTTTGAAGGAAACCACAGAAAACTCTGATTAGCTGGGCCGACGATCATGACCTGGTATTGAACCCGGCACCACACGTCTATCAGCTTTGAGCGCAGAACCGCTCGGCCGCTGGTGGACTGCATCACCTTTGCAACTATCATACAGTGGAGGTCCCAATGGGGAATTGAGGCTCAAGTCCTTTTTTCCAAAAAAGATATTTACAAAACGAACAACGGAAGTTCATACTGGAATGATTAAATAACATTTTCAGTTAAGTGGTTTAAAGCAATTATTTGTCATAGTTTAATAAACATCAGCAAAAAAGTATAAAAACCTCTTTGAAAGTTTTATGTTTTAAGTGACATTGCTTTTAAGTTCCAGTTTTTCTCACGGTCCCAAATTTTCCCAATAGTATTTAATACTCTTAGAATTATTGCACTTGTTTCCTCGTAATGTGTTAGTTAAAAAAAAAAAAAAGTCTTACTGCATGTAAATGTACATGTGCATATTATATATGAAATTCAGGCTTCGTAAAAAGAATATTTCGTGTCATAACCAGTATTCAGCTAATTTTATTAACAAGGACTGATAATGGGGACCGATTATGGGGATTGTTGTATACATAATTGTCGTAACTGAGACCTGAGCAGAGTCAGCCTATGGCAACTATAGTTTTCTAAGTAATTATTTACAAAATTAGGGGGCTCTGCCCCCTGCTCGCTCCGGTCACCAACCTCCCAATTATTTTACTTATTAACCCATGCAGAGCTCTGCCCGCCTATTCTCTGCTTCTCCTTTCAATGAATAGGAATATTAATAATGTATAACATAAGACAAAAGCCGAAAAAATGTTATAAAAATCCCCATATTCAATCCCAAATTCAAATACATAATATTTAATACCACATTATTTATTTTTGTTTATTTTTATGAAAATTATGCTAAAAATCAATATATATATATATATATATATATATATTTGAATAGAAATTAATTTGTAATATCTAGACCATTTTGCGTTACAGCTTTAGTATATGACCCTTTTTATTTAATTTTTACAACCATGGATCTGGGCCGCGGTATCTCAGTCCGTAGATCACCGAGCTTGTAATTGGATGACTGCGGGTTCGATACTCGAGTCGGCCAAAGACCGTCGTGTACACTGATGGTGGCTGGTCCTCGTAAAATCAGTCGTGGCCGCAATATCCTCCATGTTTCTTTCAAAATTATACTTCTGGGGGTCACCGAAGGGGGGAGGGGAGCCACCCCTTCGTAGTGGATCAAAATTGTGATGGCATGTCTCCAGACCATCACCAAGGGTGCGTCCCAGACCGTCGCCAATTACCTATAGCGCAGCACTGGTGCGACATTAAACCCAACCTACCAAAAACGATGGATCATATTTTACTTGTAATTTTCCCTGAAAAATGACTTCATGACAGAAAAACAACGTCATAAGAGAAACTTTTTTTAAGGTTGGCAAATAAAGTACCTTTATAAACCCGTCGTTTTTAGTTATTAACTTCGTTAATAAAAATGATAGAAGTTTGTAAGTAACTTTGAATTTTTCCTTGGAGTATTCGGAACACATTGATACTTCTCATAACGTAAAGGTCCCTGCCCTCCGCAAGGAGGTGCTGTCGCAGACAAAACAATTTAACGCCAACGACAGTAACTTTTTTCAGTATTATATAAGATAGAGGAAAAAAAAAGATAAATGCACTTACTCTAAGGACAAAAAGAAATACTGTCAGTCATACAGACATGACATTATTTCATTATTCACGCATATATATATATATATGACGAATTCCTTTACTACATGTCACATAATATCTCTAATGAAGAGAGGCTTTCACTCATTAACGAGTCCATAGATTCGAAACAGTCATTTATTGGCACATCTTGAGCATCTTACAAGTCATGGTACAGGATTTAGGTCTGAGCAGGTGGAACTGAGTTCATCGGAGCCGAGAATGACTTTTGAGATTTTAAATTAAAATTTTATCAGTTTTACAGAAAAAATAACTCAATCAAACACATGTAGACAGTAACTTATATATAACTATACCCAAATACCGGAATTAAAATCGGCAGATAATTTCCGTTATTTTTTAATAATTTTTTACAAAAAATTCAATGGACAATTAACATAGAAAATCTTTTACATGGCTCCATGGACAGACAGTGACGTCATCACTTCGCTTGCGTATAGTGATGCTACATTATACAAATTACTGTGTCTATGGTCTATGGTTTTATTTGAGCTTTATGAAATTGCCAGATTTAACAACTTTCTACTCTTAGGTATTTTTTAATGTGAAGGAATACGTGTATAAAAGGGAAAAATGGGGGAAAATGCATAAAAAATAAATGTATTTTTAAATACCTTCTTGACATCGTAAGAAAATAATATTTGTATTCGCACCTTCCGGCTAACCATACCTTTCGAATGATACCATTTTCAACCCTCTACTCCCATAATTAATATGTTAAAAAGGGACAACAAATTTTATGCTTGCCTATTAATATATAGATGCATCACTTAACAACAATAAACTGAAAATTGTGTTTGTTCAGCACTTTTTTATCCTAAAATTCGTTCATTTTTCTGACTTTAGCGTTATGATCGTGCATTGTAATAAAACTTACTTTACAGGGGAAACTTTCGAATTAATTTCAAGTTAAGAATTTCTAATGGGATTTTCTTTAAGTTATTACTCACTATTAATTTAAAATAATAAAATAATAATTTAAAATCTTATCTCTCTTTATCTTTTCATATATAGTATATATATATATATATATATATAAATTATAAACAACGTAAAAGATTGACAGTAAGAAAATTAATTTTTATAAAATAGATAAAAAAAAAAAGTTACTAATAGCAACATTGACATTTATTTATTTTCTTTTTTACAACCATGGATCCGGGCCGCGGTACCCCAGTAGGTAAAACGACGAGCTCGAAATTGAAAGATTGAGGGTTCCATACTTGAGCCGGCCAAAGGCCGTCGTATACATTATTGGTCGCTGGCGCACATTTAATCCGTCGTAGACGCAAAGTCCGTCCTGTTCCCATCAAAACTATACCATTGGGGATCACCGAAGTGGGGGAACCATGATCAAAATTGTGATAGCATGTCTCTGGAACATCCCTAGGGGTGCGTTTCAGACTGGCACCAATTACCCATAGCGCAGTAATTATGCGACGTTAAACCCAACGTACATACCTACCTACAACCATGGATCATACTTGTATTTTAAATTCCCCGTGTAAGAAAATTAATTTTCTAAAAGTAGTGAGAAAAAAAAGTTACTAACAGTAACATTGACATTTATTTTATTTCTTTTTTACAACCATGCATCGGGGCCGCGGTACCCCTGTCGGTAAAGCGCCGAGTTCGTAATTGGAAGATTGTGGGTTCGATACTTGACCCGGCTAAAGACCATCGTGTTCACTGATGGCGACTTGTGTACATAACATCCGTCGTGGCCGCAAAATCCTCCGTGTTCCCATCAAAATATACCTCTGGGGATCACCGAAGCCGGGAAGTTTGCACATCCATGTAGGAATAAAACTGTGATGGCATGTCTCCTGAACATTCCTAGGGGTGCGTCCCAGACCGTCGCCAATTACCTATAGCGCAGTACTTGTGCGATGTTAAACCCAACCTAACTACCTACAACCATGGATCATATTTTAATTTTCCCGCGTAAAATGACTTCATGACAGACGAATAACGTCATAAGAGAAACTTTTTTCAGGGTGGCAAATACAGTACCTTCATCAACCCGTCGATTTTAGTTAATAACTTCTTTAATTAAAATGATAGAAATTTCTAAGCAGCTGAAATGTCTTCCTTGGTGTATTCGGGACACATTGTTACCTCTCATGACGCAAAGGACTCTGCCCTCCGCGAGAAGATGCTGTCGCAGACAAAAAAATTTGACGCCTGCGACAGTAACTTTTTTTTTTAATATATAGAGATTTCCTAGATTCTGAAGCAGAATAACAGTACTAGAATGTATCTAAATTAATTTTCTCATAAAGTGTAATTTGTGAGAAATTTTTGTGCATTCCTGTAAATGAACTGTAAACGAAAATACCCCATTTTCAATAGGAAAAATGGTGTGGCCAGTCTGAATGACGAATGTTAAAATTCCTCAATTTCCAATCATTTTTATGGAACTTCTTACTCAAATCGAAATTCAGACGAAACGATATTATAAACGTTTTTCAACTTCGTTGTAGCAAAATGTCATAAATTAAAAATTTAGCAATTTTGTGTTTTTGAGAAAGGTTCCACTGCTAATGTGCTAATATTTCTCATCAAAATAAAAAAACATCAGTCACTAAATAAAAATTAAATAATAATAATAATAATAATAATTTTATTAACAAGACGATTAAACACTTGATAAATTTTAAATACTACGTTTAATGGAAGGCAAAATTTGTATAAAAATTGAGAATCTGTCTATTCGACGTTTCTGCCACTGGGAAAGCAAAAGCTGGGAAAAACGTAAGAAAATGAACTCGTAAATTTTTTTTGGCACCAATTAAATTATCTATATACATAAAAGAGTAAACTCACTGATTCACTGACTCAACATGGCTGTGGCGATCCTATGGGAGATAGAGTCACAATTTTTGGTGAGCAGGTTGATTTTATGTCCCTGACGCTCTCTAAGACAGGATTTTGCGAAATACCCCCCTGTTCCCCCCGGGGGGGCAGAAGGCAAAAACCACCTTTATAAGCATAACTCGGCTCCAAATTACTTCACGGTGAAGAAATTGCAGACGGGGAGACTAAACTTGAATACAAAAAAAAATCATTTTCGGCGATTTTGGAATTTTGGGTTTTTAAGCGGGGGGTAGGGGGTAAAAATGAGATTTTCCGAGGCGCATAAGATAAAAACACATTTATAAGTATAACTCGGCTCCAAATTACTTCACAGTGAAGAAATTGCAGATGGTGAGACTAAACTTAAATACAAAAAATCCTTTTCTGCGATTTTGGAATTTTGGAATTTTAAGGGGGGAAAGGGGGAAAATGAATTTCGGAGGTGCGGGAGGCAAAAAACCTTTATAAGCATAACTCGGCTCCAAATTACTTCACGATGAAAAAATTGCTGATGGAGAGACTAGACTTCAGTACAAAAATATCTTTTTCTGAGATTTTGGAATTTTGGATTTTTAAGGGGGGAGAGGGGGTAAAAGGATTTTCGGGGGGAAATTTAGCAATGTATGGATTTTCGAGTAAAATTCTAGCAGTAATAGCTAAAAGATATATATATATATATATATATATAACTAGTATGCTGTGGCCACCACATGACTTTCTTCTACATTTTCCTATACAAATTCACTCAGTAAAAATAATTTATTAAAATTATTATTTAAAAAAATTATCATCCATTATAATGCAGACGATTTCCATATTAGAGAAGTAGTATAACACTAAATATCCAAAAAAAAAAGTCAATTTTATTGTCATATATTACATAAAAAAAAAAAAATAAATAAATAAAAAAAAATAAAAAATGTTAAAAATGAAAAAAATCGATAACTTTATTTTAAATTATCGCAGATCGATGGTTCAACCATTCATTTTAAAGGTATTGCCGAGCTCTTTTGAAAGATACCCATCATGAAAATTTACTTCCCTCGAGGGGGGACTTTCCCCCCAGGGGGGGGGGGTGGCGAGGCTCCTACACATACAAAAAATTTTTCACAGTTGAATATCTCTATTATAAATAATTCTTGTAAATTTCATAATGATTACAAAAAAATAATTCGCTTTATGCACATTTATACAAAATTTTGTCCTATATCACCATGTTAAAAATTTAGAAAAAGTGGGATGGCAACGCTACCTGTAAGACAATTTTTACCAAAAGTTGATAGGCACTAACTTATGTCAAGGTGCAACTACATACCAATTTGTATGAAATTCGGTGCAGTAGTCCCTGAGATACAGTTGCAGCAAAATTTTGTCACACACACACACAGACAGACAGACATTTTCTAACTAGTATGTTGTGGCCACCACATGACTTTCTTCTGTATTTTCCTATACAAAGTCACTCAGAAAAAATAATTTATTAAAATTATTATTAAAAAAAATTATCTTCCATGATAATGCAGACGATTTCCATATTAGAGAAGTAGTATAATACTGAATAAAAAGAAGTAGTATAACACTAAATAGTAAAAAAAAAAAATCCATTTTATTCTCGATATTACATTAAAAAAAAAGGGATTTCTTTTTTTCAGTTATTTTTCGTTAAAAGTAAAAAAAAAATCGATAACTTTGTTTTAAATTATCACATATTTATAGTTTAACCATTCGTTTTAAAGGTATTGACGAGACCTTTCGAAACATACCCATCTTGAAAATTCCCCCCCCCCCGGGGTACATCCGCCAGCGGGAGGGAAGCGATGCCCCCATATGCACAAAATTTTTTTACTAATTAACTACTACTATTATCAATAATTCATATTAATTTTAAAATCACAGGTTAAGAATAACTCTCATTATGTACATTTATATGGAATTTTGTCCTATACTGCCATCTTAAAAATTTAGAAAAGATACGATCACAGCGCCACCTGTTGAGTGATTGATCCCCAAATCTAATCAGCACCAGTTTATGTCAGGGGCCAAATAAATACCAAGTTTGGTTAAATATCGTTAAAAGTAAACAAAAAAATCGATAACTTTGTTTTAAATTATCACAGATTTATAGTTCAACCATTCGTTTTAAAGGTATTGACGAGACCTTTTGAAAGATACCCATCATGAAAATTTACTCCCCTCGAGGGGGGACTTTCTCCCCAGGGAGGGGGGCTGGCGAGGCTCCTACACGTACAAAGATTTTTTCACAGTTGAATATCTCTATTATAAATAATTCTTGTAAATTTCATAATGATTACTTAAAAAATAAATCTCTTTATGCACATTTATACAAAATTTTGTCCTATATCACCATGTTAAAAATTTAGAAAAAGCGGGATGGCAACGCAACCTGTAAGACAATTTTTACCAAAAGTTGATAGGCACTATTTTATGTCAAGGTGCAACTACATACCAATTTGTATGAAATTCTGTGCAGTAGTTCCTGAGATACAGTTGCAACAAAATTTTGTCACACACACACAGAGACAGACAGACATTTTCTAAGTAGTATGTTGTGGCCACCACATGACTTTCTTCTATATTTTCCTATACAAATTCACTCGGTAAAAATAATTTATTAAATTATTATTGAAAAAAATTATCTTCCATGATAATGCAAACGATTTTCATATTAGAGAAATAGTATAACACTGAATAAAAAGAAGTAGTATAACACTAAATATCAAACAAAAAAAAAAAAAAAAAAAAGATTTTTTTTTCAGTGCTTTTTTGTTAAAAGTAAAAAAAAATCGATAACTTTGTTTTAAATTATGACATATTTATAGTTCAACCATTCGTTTTTAAGGTATTGACGAGACCTTTCGAAAGATACCCATCTTGAAAATTTACCCCCCCCCCCGGGGTAAATCCGCCAGAGGGGGGAAGCGATGCCCCCATATGCACAAATTTTTTTTACTAATTAACTACTACTATTATCAATAATTCATATTAATTTTAAAATCACAGGTTAAGAATAACTCTCATTATGTACATTTATATGGAATTTTGTCCTATACTGCCATCTTAAAAATTTAGAAAAAATACGATCACAGCGCCACCTGTTGAGCGATTGATCCCCAAATCTAATCAGCACCAGTTTCTGTCAGGGGCCAAATAAATACCAAGTTTGGTTAAATTTCGTTAAAAGTAAACAAAAAAATCGATAACTTTGTTTTAAATTATCACAGATTTATAGTTCAACCATTCGTTTTAAAGGTATTGACGAGACCTTTTGAAAGATACCCATCATGAAAATTTACTCCCCTCGAGGGGGGACTTTCTCCCCAGGGAGGGGGGCTGGCGAGGCTCCTACACGTACAAAGATTTTTTCACAGTTGAATATCTCTATTATAAATAATTCTTGTAAATTTCATAATGATTACTTAAAAAATAAATCTCTTTATGCACATTTATACAAAATTTTGTCCTATATCACCATGTTAAAAATTTAGAAAAAGCGGGATGGCAACGCAACCTGTAAGACAATTTTTACCAAAAGTTGATAGGCACTATTTTATGTCAAGGTGCAACTACATACCAATTTGTATGAAATTCTGTGCAGTAGTTCCTGAGATACAGTTGCAACAAAATTTTGTCACACACACACAGAGACAGACAGACATTTTCTAACTAGTATGTTGTGGCCACCACATGACTTTCTTCTGTATTTTCCTATACAAATTCACTCAGTAAAAATAATTTATTAAAATTATTATTAAAAAAAATTATCTTCCATGATAATGCAGACGATTTTCATATTAGAGAAGTAGTATAACACTGAATAAAAAGTAATAGTATAACACTAAATATAAAAAAAAAAAAAAAATCCATTTTATTCTCAATATTACATTAAAAAAAAAAAAAGATTTTTTTTTCAGTGCTTTTTTGTTAAAAGTAAAAAAAAAATCGATAACTTTGTTTTAAATTATGACATATTTATAGTTCAACCATTCGTTTTTAAGGTATTGACGAGACCTTTCGAAAGATACCCATCTTGAAAATTTACCCCCCCCCCCCCCGGGGTACATCTGCCAGCGGGGGGAAGCGATGCCCCCATATGCACAAAATTTTTTTACTAATTAAGTACTACTATTATCAATAATTCATATTAATTTTTAAATCACAGGATAAGAATAACTCTCATTATGTACATTTATATGGAATTTTGTCCTATACTGCCATCTTAAAAATTTAGAAAAAATACGATCACAGCGCCACCTGTTGAGCGATTGATCCCCAAATCTAATCAGCACCAGTTTATGTCAGAGGCCAAATAAATACCAAATGTGGTTAAATTTCGTTAAAAGTAAAAAAAAAAAAAAAAAAAAAAAAAAAAAAAATCGATAACTTTGTTTTAAATTATCACAGATTTATAGTTCAACCATTCGTTTTAAAGGTATTGGCGAGACTTTTTGAAAGATACCCATCTTGAAAATTTACTCCCCTCGAGGGGGGACTCCCCCCCAGGGGGGTGGCGTGTCTCCTACACATACAAAATATTTTTCCAAGTTGACTATCTCTATTATAAATAATTCTTGTAAATTTCATAATGATTACTAAAAAATAATTGTCTTTGTGCACATTTATACAATGTTTTGTCCTATATCACCATATTAAAGATTTAGAAAAAGCGGGATGGCAACGGAACCTGTAGGACAATTTTTACTAAAAGTTGATAGGCACTATTTTATGTCAAGGTGCAACTACGTACCTACTTGTATGAAATTCTGTGCAGTAGTTCCTGAGATACAGTTGCCACAAAATTTTGTCACACACACACACAGACAGACAGACAGACATTTTCTAAAAATGGTCAAATCGTGTTCTACAGCTCTCAAAACGTGTAAATCCATCAAAAACCCGAGGTCGAAAATTTTTACGAATCCAATACTTTCTTCTATTGAATATAGAAGAAAGTAAAAATGGTCAAATCGTGTTCTACAGCTCTCAAACGTGTAAATCCATCAAAAACCCGACGTCGAAAATTTTTACGAATCCAATACTTTCTTCTATTGAATATAGAAGAAAGTAAAAAAAAAAACGCCAAACGTCTTCTTGAAGGTATTTGCTCATTTTTGATTTTTTTCCGATTTTCGATTTTGGGGGGAGTTACGAAAGGGCAAATTCGACCCCCTTTTTTAGCGCTAAATTCGTCCGTGTAAATCTATAGGAGCTAAGGTCACAAATTTTAGTGTGTGTGGCTTATTTACGTGTGTCCAACACCCATTGTAACGGGATTTTGCGAAAGCCCCCTCCCTTTCCCCCCTTGGGAGTAGGAGGGAATAAACACGATTCGAAGCATAACTTTGCTTCAAATTATCTCAGTAAGATAAAATTTTATGTGTCGGTTGCTTATGCGTTCCCAACACGCACTATAAAGGGATTTTACGAAATTTCTCCTCCCCCCCCCCTTTAAGGGCAGGGGGGGGGGGTTAATAAACACGTTTCCAAGCATAACTTTGCTTCAAATTATCTCGGTAAGATTACATTTTATGTGTGGGTTGTTTATGCGTTCCTAACACGCACTATAAAGGGATTTTACGAAATTTCTCCCTCTCCCCCTTTGAGGGCAGGTTAGGGAGGAAAAAACACGCTTACAAGAGTTACTGTGCTCCAAATTATCTCAGGATAGCGATTTTTTTATCTGTAGATTGGTTATGCGTACTGCAAAGGGATTTTGTAAAATTCCACATATTTCCCTTCGGGGTGGGGTGGGAGAAATCATTTTTCCATGCGCATCTCTGCTCTGAACTAGACCTCACAAAACCGTGAGAAAGGTCAAAGCCGCCATTTTTCTCACGTTTTTACAATCTGGTGTGGCTCTACGCGACTTCTCTCATCTCCGGACACTGTCTCTATTGCAGTTAGCGCATTAAATAAAATTGTAATATAATTTTTGTAGTAGTAGTTTATATTAATGAATAAAAAAACACTTCTTTTGAAAGTATTTCCTACACAATAAAATATTTCCTGACGATTCAAGAAATACACACGTAATTGTTCACGTTTTCACTTCTGTCGGCACTCCCGTAGTGCAACTGGTTTTTTTTTTGTTTGTTTGTTTGTCCATGTACAAATCTTGTAGTCGATTTTTAACTAACTTCCCGACTAGCTAGACATTTGAAACTTTCAGAATAGCTCAGAACACGGTGAGAATGCATTTTTTAAATACTTTTAGTTAACTGTTTTGGTTTCCCGTTGCCTTCGGCAGCGTTTGTCATATAATTCATCAGAAAATTTATTTAACTAACTTCCCGACTAGCTAGACATTTGAAACTTTCAGAATAGCTGAGAACAAGGTGACAATGCATTTTGAAAATACTTTTAGCGTTTTAGCCAACTGTTTCGGGTCCCCACTGCCTTCGGCAGCGTTTATCATATGATTCATAAATCATGTAACTTCCCGACTAGGTAGACATTTGAAATTTTCAGAATAGCTCCAGACCCGGTGACAATGCCTTTTTTTTAACACTTTTAGCCAACTGTTTCGGGTCCCCACTGCTTTCGGCAGCCTTTAGTATATGTTTCGACAGTCATGTAACTTCCCGACTAGCTAGACATTTGAAACTTTCAGAATATCTCAGAACACGGTGAGAATGCATTTTTTAAATACTTTTAGTCAACTGTTTTGGTTTCCTGTTGCCTTCGGCAGCGTTTGTTATATAATTTATCAGAAAATTTATTTAACTAACTTCCCGACTAGCTAGACATTTGAAAATTTCAGAATAGCTCAAAACACGGTGACAATGCATTTTCTTAATACTTTTAGCCATTTGTTTTGGGTCCCCGCTGCTTTCGGTACCGTTTATATGATTTAACAGAAAATTTAAAAACATGGTATATAAAAAATTCTTTTTATCTTGTAATTATTTATACTAAAAATCTTATTTATAAAATTTGATACAGTTTCATTCCATAGGTGCTAAACTATATAACTATCGCAAAATCCAGAAGAGCACGGTACAACAGCACCACCTTTTGGGCGATTGCAAATAAATTTCATAAGTTTATTTTTTATAATAAATATTGCACAGATAAATTTTGTCATGATTCCAAACGACTATAATAAAAATTGTAAAGGAAAAAAAAAAGAAAAAAAGAAAAAGAAAAAGGGCAGAGTTTATTTTAGTGTATAAGGTTCTAGAAACTTCAGAAGAAGCTGCAAATACAAGGTCTTTAAATTATTCACACTTTGTTGTAGATGATCTTTGGTGTTTGAAAGTAACGCCGATTGACAATGACCTGGGTGAGATGCCCTCCGCGGTGAGAAGGGGGCGGTAGTCCCCCTCACATAGAACTAATTATAATATAAAACTCTTCCGAAGCCCAATTTGAATTGTTTTTACATAGGTTTACATAACAGTTCTCGTTATCTTATTCCTTAATCTCCAACCTGTATTTATTGTATTAAATTTCAGGGTCAGAGAAAGTCGTGTAAGTGACACACCAGGTTATTTTTCATACGAACCCGACCCAAAACTCGAGTCTAAATGAAAATTAATTTATCTAAAAATCATACAAAACGTTTTTAAGTAATAAAATAAATTTTCATTTTCGTACAGTTGGTAAATCATTTTAAAAAGAATAAAAAATGTAATTATTAATACACTAAGTTAAAAATTGAAAAATCTGAAAAATGTATTAATAATAATTTTTAACTGTTTATGTGTGTTGTGTACTTCAAGTGTATTAAAACGGGCTTCAAGTTTTGTGTTTGTAGTTCGTCTTTAATACTTATCACACACACATATTAAAATTATAAGTATCACAGACAGTCAACTAAACGTCCGTTCACGTTTTTATCTAAATCTACATTTCAATAACTTCTTAAAAACACGTGCAAGAGAAAGAATATTAATTATCAGTTAAGTTCACAATCTATTTCAAAAGGATATGAGTAATTAGAATAGATAAATCACACATTTGGTTGCTGTCAGAGAGGGAGAGGTAGCTTGTATTCCACAGCTTATAGTCTAAATTCTAAATAATACTAATAATAGTAATTTTTTTTTTTAGTGCTAGAGGCCTATTTCAGTCGGTACAGTTGTCGAATTTCTATAGGTCACTCTTAATTAGTGCTAAGGGCCTATTTCAGTCGGTTTATTGAATGGGGATTTATTGAATGAAGTCTCCCCAAGGCCCAACTTTGACATGAGTCCCCCCCAAGGTACCCCTATTTCAGTCGGTACAGCGTTGTCGAATTTTTATAATACACTCTTAATAGTGCTAAGGTCCTATTTCAGTCGGTTTATTGAATGGGGATTTATTGAATGAAGTCCTCCAAGGCACAACTTTGACATGAGTTCCCCCCCCCCAGGCCCAACTTTGACATGAGTCCCCCCCAAGGTACCCCTATTTCAGTCGGTACAGCGTTGTTGAATTTTTATAATACACTCTTAATAGTGCTAAGGGCCTATTTCAGTCGGTTTATTGAATGGGGATTTATTGAATGAAGTCCCCCCAAGGCACAACTTTGACATGAGTCCCCCCCAAGTTACCCCTATTTTAGTCGGTACAGCGTTGTCGAATTTTTATAATACACTCTTAATAGTGCTAAGGGCCTATTTCAGTCGGTTTATTGAATGGGGATTTATTGAATGAAGTCCCCCCAAGGCACAACTTTGACATGAGTCCCCCCCAGGCCCAACTTTGACATGAGTCCCCCCCAAGGTACAACTTTGACATGAGTCCCCCCAAGGCCCAACTTTGACATGAGTCCCCCCAGGCCCAACTTTGACATGAGTCCCCCCCAAGGTACAACTTTGACATGAGTCCCCCCAAGGCCCAACTTTGACATGAGTCCCCCCCAGGCCCAACTTTGACATGAGTCCCCCCAAGGCCCAACTTTGACATGAGTCCCCCCCCAGGCCCAACTTTGACATGAGTCCCCCCCAAGGTACAACTTTGACATGAGTCCCCCCAAGGCCCAACTTTGACATGAGTCCCCCCCCAGGCCCAACTTTGACATGAGTCCCCCCAAGGCCCAACTTTGACATGAGTCCCCCCCAAGGTACAACTTTGACATGAGTCCCCCCCCAAGGCACACCTTTGACATGAGTCCCCCCCAAGGCACACCTCCCCCTCATTGGGAAAAAGAGAAAAAACGTTGTTTTGCGGCTATAAGACAGTTTGGACTTCCAACGTTATTTGTTACAATATCTGCAGCTGAAACAGATTGGTTTGATTTAATGAAAACTTTATCATGGAATTTAGATCGTCACGAATTAACTAAAGAAGAATTTGTCGATATTAACAAGTTTAGCAGTAGGCCTCTGGCACTAAATTAAAATCTGTCAATGTCAGATTTTCATGTTTTTTTATTATTATTATTATTATTATTATTATTTTTTTTTTTTTTGTTAATTGTTTTAGTCGGATAAAGATGTTTATTTTACTATAATAATTTGGGTAAGCGAATATTCACTTATGGGTATATACAGCAAACAAATTTCTGCTTATTAAGGTAAAAATTTTTTGAAAGTTGTTCTTAAGTTGACCCGTCTCGTTGAAAACTAAACCAAACCCGTCTAGAACCCGAACACGAAGCGCAGTCAGAAAAAAAAAAAAAATATATCCATTCAACCCGACTCGAACCCGAACCGCCCAAAAAATAAAACAGTTAATCCGACCCGAATATGACTCTCAAGAGAAAAAATTTAGTCGACACGATCCGAACCCGAACTGCGGGTTGGGTCGGGTCGGGTATCGGGTTCGGGTAGAATCAGGTTATTCAACTCGATGCAGGGCTCTAATCTTTAGAGCCACCCAGTGAAAATCTCTTAAAATGTGCTCTGGTATCTTTGGCTGGTTATATCCATGTATAAAAAGCATCTATTCGTGATATGATTCGTGTGCATCATCAACTTTTCTTTTTGGTAACCTATTAGTATCGGAACTTCGTTTTTGCACCTGTTACTCGAGTGACCGGTGAAGGTGTCGCGCATGAAGGTGTCGGGGCAAGAGAGTGCTGCTAAGCCGCATTTTTGAACTTCTGGGATATATTGATTTTAAAGTTTGATCAAATACTCAACTCAAAATATATAACCTTTTTTACTTTCTCTTACCCATAAGGTAGAGAAAGTATTGCTTTTGGGTCAAATTTTCGAACGCGAGATTTTGTTATAATTACACGTTTTGAGGTCCCCTGAATACGAAAATCATGTTTTTAGCAAATGGTCTGTGTGTATGTCTGTGTGTCTGTGTGTCTCTGTCTGTTATCAGCATATCTCAAGAACAAATAGTAGCAGACATTCCAAACTTGGTATTCTAAATGTGTATCATATATAGATGCTACAGTAAGCTTTTCGTTAAGATCAAGCAAATGGTTCGTATACAGGGACAATCAAGAGAATTCTAATACATTACGTCTATGGGGGAAATTGCAGGTAAGTAGAGTTTAACGTCTATAGACTGCACTAAACCAAATGAAACGAATATATATATATTGTAATAGAGATAGTCAACTGGGAAAAAAAATTTGTGTATGCAGGAGCCTCGCCTCCCCACTGGGGGGGAAGTCCCCCCTCGAGGGGAGTAAATTTTCATGATGGGTATTTTTCAAAAGAGCTCGCCAATACTTTTAAAACGAATGGTTGATCCATCAATCTGCGATAATTTAAAACAAAGTTATCGATTTTTTTCACTTTTAATGAAAAAAAAAAAAAAATACTTAGAAAAAAAAATCGTATTTTTTTTTTTTTTTTTTTTTTTTTTTTTTTTTTTTTAATATTGAGAATAAAATGGAATTTGTTTTGGATATTAATGTTATACTACTTCTCTAATATGGAAATCGTCTGCATTACCATAAAAGATCATTTTTTTAAATAATAATTTCAATAAATTATTTTTTTAAAACAGAATTATTTTTTAATAACCGAATTAAATTTTATATAAATCTAGGTGCATTAATGAAACGGGGGGTTGAGGGGGGGGGGCGGTAGCCCCCCTCACACAGAATTAATTATCATATAAAACTCCTCCGAAGCCTAATTTGAATTGTTTAACATAGGTTTACATAACATCTTTATCTTACCTCTTAATCTCCAACCTGTATTTATAGTATTAAATTTCAGGGTAAGAGAAAGTCGTGTGAGTGACACACCAGATTATTATTTTTTTTTTTTACCAATTTCTTCGTAATTTTTTAGATATTCTGAATAACAATATCACATTAATTTAATGATATTACTGTTATGTCTTTCGTAAAAGCTGTCTTCATTAACAAACCTTAAAAAATATGTGGCTTGTCAGTATTATGATCCAATGTTAGAGAAATATCCAATCATTATATTCGACAAGTTGTGTTTTCAATTATGATTTTTACTTTCTCTTACCCATAAGGTAGAGAAAGTATTGTTTTTGGGTCAAATTTTCGAACGCGAGTTTTTGTTATATTTACATGTTCTGAGGTCCCCTGAATACGAAAATCATGTTTTTAGCAAATGGTCTGTGTGTATGTCTGTGTGTATGTATGTCTGTCTTTTATTAGCATATCTCAAAAACAAATTATGGCAGAAAGTTCAAACTTGGTATTCTAAATGTGTATCATATAAGGATGCTACACTAAACTTTTTGTTAAGATCAAGCAAATGGTTCGTGTACAGGGACACTCAAAACTATTCAAATACATTACGTCTCTGGGGGAAATTGCAGGTAAGTAGAGTTTAACATCTATAGACTGCACTAAACCAAATGAAACGAATACATATTTTTTGTAATAGAGATAGTCAACAGGGAAAAAAATTGTGTATGTAGGAGCCTCGCCTCCCCCTCCTGGGGGGGGGGTCTCCCCTCGAGGGGAGTAAATTTTCATGATAGGTATCTTTCAAAAGAGCTCGCCAATACCTTTAAAACGAATGGTTGAACGATCGATATAATTTAAAACAAAATTATCGATATCATAAAAGATAATTTTTTTTAATAATAATTTTAATGAATTATTTAAAAAAAAACTTTTTTTTAAAAAAAATAACCGAATTAATTTCTATATAAATGTAGGTGCATTAATGAAACGGGGGGTTGAGGAGGGCGGTAGCCTCCCTCACAAAGAACTAATTATCATATAAAACTCTTCAGAAGCCTAATATGAATTGTTTAACACAGGTTTACATAACAGTACTCGTTATCTTACCTTTTAATCTGCAATCTGTATTTATAGTATTAAATTTCAGGGTAAGAGAAAGTCGTGTGAGTGACACACCAGATTATTCAAAGTTCAATTAGATTTCTATAGAAAAAAAAAAAAAAAGTGAAAATATGATAGTTGCAATTATGAAATTTTATTATTTGTTATAATAAGGAATACAATGACGTCCAAGAGTTAAGATAAAACTTGTTTTCTCGTTTTCGTCTATTGCGCATAATTTTGAAACAAATAAACATATGAATATAAAATTTGGGTGGCATATTCGTTATCAAATAGTTAATCGAGTTTTATATAACTGTAACATAAGTAATAATTTTAAATTGATATAAAACGACTTTTTTAAGTGAAAACTTCTTTAGGCGCGTTGAGCACTTTTGGGTGAACAAAAATCATGAATGCAATATATATTAAAATCATACAATTGGGAAGAAAATCATTTATTGAAATTTCCCGGTCCAGGCATTATTTTCACTCAGTCGGAAAAATAAATTTCAAAAATCATGAAACTCGCGTCATCGTCAGCGAAGGTTTTCCATTTGAAGTGAAAACTTCTTTAGGCGTGTTGAGCACTTTTGGGTGAACAAAAACCATGAAAGTCGCGTCATCATCAGCGAAGGCTTTCCATGAGAATCGAAAGTGGTATTCGAGATTTCAGCTGATTTACACGTTTTGAGGTTTCCTGAATGGGTTTTCTTTTGTATCTCAGCTACTAATTAAAATATTTTCATAAGAAATACATCATTTGAAAGCTTTGTTCAGTTGGAATCGAACAGTAACTTACAGAAATTTCTACCGCCAGATGGTGCTGTAATATTTTAAAATTTCAATGTTTCAGATTCTAATTATGATTAAATTATTTTTAATACATCATTCGAAAGATATTTTAAAGTTCTGCTATATTATCGAAAGTAGAATTCGAGCTTTCACCTGATTTACACGTTTTGGGGTTTCCTGAATCGGTTTTCTTTTGTATCTCAGCTACTAATTTAAATAATTTCATAAGTAATCAATATTTTTACCTAATATAAGGCTTAGTTCATTTAATTTCGGTATCTACAAATATTGTGCCGAATCATATAATACAGATCATAAACACTTCTTTACAAACCAAAAATAATTCGAAAATAATAATCTAATAGCTCGACTATACAATTCACAAGTTACTCAGTTTTCACTTCTATCGGCAGTCCCCAAACACTGCTTTGATTTTTTTTTTTTTTTAATTAAGTATTGAAAAGAATTAAAAATGTAAACAAACTTTAAGAAAACTAAGATGTCAAAGGTGCGTCACAGATAGGTGAAGACGCGCCTGCATCTTTGATAAGAACTAGAATTTTTCTTCCTGTAGTAGCATTTCTCTTTTTTTTTCCCCGTATGTAAATAACTTTAATAAATATATACATAAAAACATTAAAATTGGATGAGATGTTCTTTTAAAAATTATTTATTAATATTTTTATTATTTTAACGATGCTCAAAGTTTATAAATAAATAATTATATTTTTCCAAAAAATCCCTTATGGAAGAAAAAGAAATACATGAAGAAAAATCCGATTTTCATTTAACATTTGGAGGTAGTGCACCTTCACCTATTTGTAATGCACCTTTGACTCCCTTCTCATTCAGTTTTCTTTGCTAAAATTATTTAAAATTTTCATTTCTGACAGGGTTGGTCGGGTAGGTAGGTGGTTGATGGAAGCAGCTATCTCCCTCTCAACTTGTCTTGCTCTACTGTTTTGGTGAGGCGTATCCGCGTATGCTTTTGCATGCGTTCGTGTAATCTTCATTCTATATTCGCAGTTACTTTTTGGTTGATTTTTTTTCACCGAATTAAGTCTTTCGGTAAGTTTTTAGTTCTTTTTCCCTGGTAGGGGTTTTTTATTTCTCCCAGTTCTGCCATTTTATAGTTTGTTTATTTCTGTTAAACGTTCAGTGTACCCATATTTTGTTCATGGCAGGAGGGCGGTTACCGGTTGGTTCGCCTTGCTCGCCGCATTATTATACTAACGAACATAAGCTATCCGAGTCTTTAAATATTGCTGTCAATGACGGCTATGACATTATATCTTTCATAATCTCGGCCAAAAACGGCTCTTTGCCGCAAACCCACCCAAAGGCTCTTAAAGAGGAACTGGCTAAAACCATCACCAATTGCAACGAGATAGAAAGCCTAAGGCTCACCAGGCAGAATAAGCTTTTCATTACTACCAAACATATTCAAGTAGTCCAGCAAATATTAAGTATAGAGTCATTGCTTGGCATACCAGTTGACACTTTCATCCAGAGGGAAACAATCTCTACACGCTTTTTGCTACACAATATTGACATCTCTGTAACTTGTGCTGACATAGTAGAAGAGTTGAGTTCCCAAGGCCTACACATATTGGAGGTGAGAAGATTTATTCGCAAAGCTCAGGGCACGGATCAACCTACTTTGACGGTACTGGTAACAATATTAGGTACGACCTTACCAGCAAATGTAAAACTGTGGTACCAAATTTATCGGATCTCGTTATTTTATGATAAACCACGCCCATGTAGTACTTGCCACAGGTTTAATCACACCCTTAGATCGTGCCGTAATAATAAGATATGCATCCAATGTGCGGAATCGCACACCGAACCTTGCACTAGTCCCACACCTAAATGCATTAATTGCAAAGGCAGTCATGCTGCCAATGATAAAAACTGTCCTGTGTATCAACGTGAGATCCGAATCCAAAAATACCGTGCCACCCACCACCTCACGATTGCTGATGCGAAACGACGTTTTGCAGAAAATGAAACCACCTCCACGAAATCATATGCCGCTGCTGCTACCTTTTCCTCCCCATCGGTGGTTACCAAAACTGAGCTGGAAGAGGCGATGCAGAGTCTCTCTACCCACTTTACCTCCCTCATGCAAACGATGGTTACTGAACTACAAAAAACTCTCCAAAGTTTCGTTGAGACAGCCATTCAGCCGCTTATGGGTATCATTCAAGACCTACAGGTCAAACGATCTCCAAAGTTACCTTCTGGTCTCTCAGATGCCGTCGCACAACGGCTCAAAAAAGCACGCACAGATCTTACCTCCACCAACTCTGATTCTCTTAGTATGGACACGTCATTACCAGATGCTCTGGAGCCTCCTGCCTCCCGCCCTCCTCCTGAACCACCGCATGGTGTCTAGCTCCTGTGCCGCCGCTCTCATGTTTTCTGGTCTCTGGCTGTTTTGGGGGGTAAGTCCTGTTTGTTTTCTGCTGTTATTTTTTTTCCTTGTCATGTCTTCTGAGTTATTTTTGCTCCAATGGAATTGTAGAAGTTTCCGTGCCAACGGCCATTGGCTCCTAAATTCCCCCTCCCTTCACGCCCGTATTTTGTGTCTCCAAGAGACTTTTCTTTCCCCTTCTGACATTGTCTCTCTCCCTAATATGATTTGTTATAGAGCTGATAGGTTATCTGCTCGGGGCGGTGGTCTGTTGACTGCTGTTCATTCTTCTCTTCCGTCTACAAGTTTTACCCTCCCTACGTGCCCTCTTCAGGATTTTGAAGCCCTCGGCGTTAGGGTCTTTTTTGATCATTCTTGGTCTATAATTATTAACATTTACTCCCCCTCTGGTGCCCTCCCTGAGGAATGGCTTTCTGAGATTGTTTCCACCAGCGGCTCCCCCCTCCTTATTCTTGGCGATTTCAATATTAATGTCTGTGTCCGGTCTCCCCCCATTCCTGCTAGAACTCGTCAATTACTAAACTGGGTCGTCTCACAGGATTTATGTATTCTCAATTTAACTTCTCCTACTCGGTCTAGCCCTTGCAGCTCCCCCTCCCTTTTGGATCTGACTATGGTATCTCCTCCGCTTTATGACAAATTTATGTTTTATGTCCATCCTGATCCTTATGACTCTGACCATCATCCAATCCTTGTTTTCAGGCACTATAACTCTCCTCCCTCTGCTAGTACTAAAAAGTGCTACAATTGGTCAAAAGCTAGCGCTGCCCTTAACCGTCGGGACAACCTACCGAATCTCTACTACGAAGACTTTGAGAGTTCTTGTATGCAAGCTCTTTCGGACACTTGTGCTACTTTCCCTAAGGCGCGTAACTCAACTCGTCCCTGGTGGGACAGCACTTGCTGCCACCTGCTTGCTCGGAAACGAAAACACCTTCGCCTTGCTCGCTCCCTCTGCTCCAGAGATGAATGGCTCCGCTATAAGCATTACGCTGCTAAGCTCCGGCGTTACATTAAATATTCTTCACGATGCTTCTGGGACAATCTTTGTCGGGAGAACAGCTCCAACGGGAAAATCTTCAAAATTCTAAAACGGATAGCCAACCGTGAACTCCCTGGGGAAGACAATATCATCCTCAATCCATTCCCCCTCACTTCTGCCTATCTCCAAGCCCAGGCTTTCCTCCAACACTTCACGAAGGATTGCAGTGAACCTCCCATTCCGTACGATCTTAGTGATGGAGATCCTATTCTTGACGAGCCCTTCAGCATGGAAGAACTAATCCATTCTCTCAAGCACTCTCGCCCAACAACTCCTGGAGCTGACGGAATCTCTCTTAACCTGTTAAGTAAGCTCTCTCATCAGCACCTGGATTCCCTGAGGAGTACATTCAATAACTCATTTAACACGGGTATCCTTCCTCCCTCTTGGAAACTGGCTACCATTCTCCCCATCCGGAAACCCGGTAAACCCTCGTCTGATATTGCGTCTTATCGCCCCATTGCTCTCACTTCGGTGGGGTGCAAAGTTCTGGAACGGATGATTCTTCGCAGGCTCCTTGCTTGGGCTGGCCATCGGAACCTCTTCCATAGAGACCACTACGGCTTTATTCCTTCCCGGGACTGCACTGTAGCTCTCAGCACCTTTTTTCTGGACGTCTCTACTGCCCGTGCTAATCGCCACTTTGTGGCTGCAGTCTGCCTAGATATCAAGGCAGCTTACGATTCCGTTCAGCCTGACATTTTAATTCATAAACTCGCATCTCACGGTATCCGTGGTAAGATGGGCCTTTGGATTGCTTCCTTTGTTAAACATCGGGTTATCCAGGTACGCTGGAAGGCAGCTCTTTCCCAGGTCGGTCCCTGCAATCAGGGTGTTCCCCAGGGCAGCGTCTTATCCCCATTTTTGTTTATCATGTACATGCTGGACGTTGTCGAAACTCTTGAGGAGGGTGTACATATAATTGTCTACGCTGATGATATATTAGTTTATGCTATTGGCCCGGCTGAAGACCGTGCTCGCCAAAAACTTCACAACAGGTTGTGCCGCATTCATACTTGGTGTTCTGCAAATAAACTCTTAATCGGCCCTGATAAATGCTCGGCAATTAATTTCTCCCGTTCCAGAGATCCCGGCCCTTCTATCACCCTTATGGGTTTCAATATTCCATGGAGCTCCCACGTTAAAATCCTTGGCATCTGGTTCTCCCGCTCTCTTTCTTTCGCCCACCATTTTTCCACCTTGAAAGTGAAGGCTTTTCGGAAAATTAACTATATCAAAGCGGTTGCTAATCGTTCTCGGGGGCTAAATAGCAATCATGCGTTGAAAATTATTGACTCCCTGATTCGAAGTAGTCTAGAATATGGTGCTCCCCTTTTCTATGATGCCCCTCCCTCTTCGCTCAATACTCTTGAGATTTGCTATAACGCTGCGATTAGAGTTGCTACTGGCCTTCCCCGCTGGACCCCTCTCCCTGTTCTCCGCCGTGAGGCTGGTGTCGCTAGCATGACTCTTCGGCTCTCCCTCCTCACTAAGCAGTTTCTCCTTCGTCTTCTTGCCTCCTCTCCAGGCCTTCGCCTTTGCGACTTAATTAGGTCCCAATTACTTTGCCCCTCTGTGAACTGGAAGTGGGGAATTCCGCTTCAAGAAATCTGCTGTTCTTTAAATTGCTCTCTTTTGCAGGTCCTCCGTTTCGTCTGGCCCCCGCCCCCTAATTGCCTTCAGTTTAAGGTGGTTGTTGACGAATTCCCCTTTCAAGACCCCTCCATTCCTGACGAATTCATTGCTAAAGCATGGAACAACTGGCGCACCTCCATCCCCCTGTGTACTCTCTTGGCCACTGATGCCTCGAAAGACGACCACAAAACGGCTGTTGCTGTGGTGGATGCAAACTCCACCTTCTCTCTGGCTTCTTTGGTATCCCATCACAACTCTGTTTTCACTGCCGAAACCCTGGCTCTTGTTCTTGCCATCTCCGAAGCTCCAACTTCTCACTCCCAGATCATAATCCTGTCGGACAGCCTCTCTGCTCTACTTGCCCTGAACTCCTGGTCGTTTCATTCTCCCAAAGTTATTCTCCACCTTCTTTCTGCTATCCATGCCTGCAACCAGCGTGGGCACCACATCATATTTGTTTGGTGTCCCGGACACAAGGGTATCTACCCTAACGAGAGGGCTGACAGCTTGGCTAAGAACGGTCCATGCACCTGCCACTCCATTCCTGGGATCTCTCCCGAAGACCTTCGCTCCGGTTTAAAGAAATCTTGGCTCATCGAATGTGAATATAGTTGGTTGCAGAGCGAGTATGCCTCTCTCTTTGATTACCTCTCTCCGGATAGACCCTTTTCCAGGTGGGCCCCCTCCCGCAGGGCGGATGTACTTCTGGCCCGTTGGCGATCTAAAACCATCATAACCCACCAGCGGCTTTTTCGTATGAACCTCTCCTTCTCTCCTCTTTGTCGCCACTGCTGGGATCAAGAGACTCCTGAACACATTCTGCTGTATTGTCCGTTCTATCGGAATCCTCGGAGCCGGCTTCTCTCCGCTCTTAATCTCCCGGACGGTTCCTCTTACGGGGATATTGTTTCCACTGCTCTCAGCTCTCGTAATGGGACCATGAGTCTCCTCTCTTTCTCCAAGAGTGTTTTTCCAGATCTCTAATTTCAATCTAATGGATATTTCGAGATGACGCTTCCCTAGTGGTATAGCATATATCTCATGTTCTTCCCTACCTACCTTAAAATTTTCATTTCTTCCTTGAGAAAAATTAAAGATATATCAGTTTAGAAATTATTACTTATTTTAAAATTATATAAAATTCGAATAGTGATATAATAACGAATATGCCATCCAAATTTTATATTCATATGCTCCTTTGTTTCAAAATTATGCGTAAAAGAAGCAAAAAAAAAAAAAAAAAAAGAAAAGAAAAGAAGAGAAAGAAAGAAAGAAATATGACCTTATGTTTAGAAAGAAAAATCACAGCATTTAATTTTATAGTAATAGTAATTATCATATTCATGAAAAATATACGTTTCACACGAGCCGGACCCGTGTTTCAAAATATCGACCCTTTCAGAACTTTACAGATTTGGGGATATCAATTATTCATAGCTGCAGTAATCAGTGGCGGATCCGGAACTTAACTTTTGGCGGGGGGGGGGGGCTAAGATTTTTCAGGATGTTATTCCAGATCAATGAAGTTTACAATAGTAATATTCAATTGTGAATGTCAATACTTTTTTTTTGGAGGGGGGGGAGGGGCTTCAGCCCCCTAGCCCCCCCCCTTAAATCCACCACTGGCAGGAATTACAATTACTACTATAGAACTTTGAATAATCTCCTCCTTCCAATATATATTAGAACGGCTTCTAAATTTCTCAGCTGTTAATCTTAATAAATGTCTTAATTGACGTCAAAGCATTAGTTAATAAGCATTTCAAAATTATCGGACGAAATACTTGATGCAACATGCTTTATCTGTCTTCTGTAGAAAAATTATCATTCCTGGTATTATCTACTAAGAGTGTCGTCATGTCTTTCCTCTGATAAAAGATTCAAATGCAGATAGACAGTAAAGTCTTATCTGAAGACGGAGTCAGTAGGAAATTCTTTTCAGAAAAATATTCTCCTTTTTAACATTGGCCAGTTACCAAAGGTAAGTGCACTCAATTATTAATAGTTTATATTGAATAAATATCAAATCTTTTTTAATGCAGTGTCAGAACGCTACATGAATTTAAACTATTAATTAGTCCTATTGATAAAAAATTCGTGAGATAACCGCAAATTTTTGATGAACTAGTGATTGAACAGAAACTGGAATACGTATATTAACGGATATGCTAGAATAACGGATATTACAAATTGAAAGCTTTTAAATTTAAAGACACTTTTTAATTAAAATATCTTACCACATTTTGTTTATTATTAACTTATTTCAAAAGAATAGTTTCTTGTTTAGATGAAGTATTAGATTTGAAGTATTAGTCTTGTTCAGATAGAAGTATTGGGATAGTAAAAATTTTCAAATTCTGGTTTTGAGAGATCCAGAACATGATTTGACCATTTTTAGAAAATATCTGTCTGTCTGCGTGCTTGTGTGTGTGAGACAAAAATTTTGGGGCAACTACATCTTAGAAACTACTGCTTAGAAATTTCATGTAGTTGCACATTGACATAAATTAATGTATATCAACTTTTAATGCGAATTACTAAACAGGTGACGATGCTATACTGCAATTTCTCGCATTTAAGGCAGTGGCGGATCCAGAACTTAACATTTTTTTTTTTTTTTTTTTGGGGGGGGGGGGCTAAGATTTTTAAACATGTTATTCCAGATCAATGAAAAATTTACAATTGTAATATTCAATTGTGAATGTCAGTGCTTCCCCCCCCCCTCCTAGATCCGCCACTGATTTAAGGGAAGGCTGTATTTCAGGTTTTATCATGTATAATCGAACAAAACTTGATATGTGAGAGGGCTATTAGGAAATATTTCGTTGATTCAATTTAGGTGCACATCAGCCGATAAAAGGCGTTGCTATGCTGCAACTTTTTCCTTAAACAGGGAGGCTATATCTCAAATTCTATTGTATGTAATTGCACAAAACTTCATTTATAAGAGGGAATATATGAAACACTATGCTTATTTAGTTTGGAGACATATCGACTATTAGGGTGAGTTGTAATTTACAGTGTGAACAGGCTAAATTTCAACTTCTATGGCATATAAATGCTGATAACTTAATATGTGAGAAGTGAGATAACCATTATGAAAACGAATGTTGACTTCATTTGGCAATTTGGGTATATATCGGCCGATAGGTGAAGCTACTGTTACTCACATTCTGTGTTTTTCATGGCTATGTCTGAACATCTGTTCATTAAAATTGCAGTAAATTTCATATATAAAATCTTTTTTGTGAGAAGCTGTGATTAAACTTTTGGGAATGTTAAATGTTAAGTGGTGTTGTTTTATAGAATGACCCAGAAGACAGTTTTATGATGGCCTTAACATATTAGTTTTTATTTGTTACTTTTTAAACTTCTATACTTAGTCAACATCAAGAATAAATACGTTTCTCCCAGCCCGAGAGATTCTTGGCTTTTTGAAAGTAGTCAAAACTTAAGAAATATATTTTATAACGTTGTGTACAGTCGCCAGAAAAAAAAAAAAAAAAAACTCCCCAACTAATTTCATCGCAAATTATCCTATAAATATGCGGCTGGTGCCAATCGATTAGTAATAACGTTTAGTTTATAACGGTATCGTTAGATTTTGCTTAGTCTACATATTAAAATTGACATCAATTTCATTTTTTTAACAGCAACCCCCCTTTTTAACAATTGTTTTGGGCTATTTGGATCAAATCAACTCGAAAAAATGTGTAGTTTATATATTTCTCTCATTTTTTCATAAAATTATAAATTGTTAAATTATGGGGGTGCTAATGTTAAATGAATGTGACAAACATTAGTTCATATCTTCCCGAAGAATTATCATATTCAAATTCTGGTTTTTCTTTATACGTTAGAATGAAGCGACCCAAACATATGTCATGCATATTTTTGATTGAAAAACACTTTTTGAATTTCTGTGTGAGATCTTAATTTAATTTTTTTAAATGTAGGGATGAACCAGTAATATATTTTTGTTTATAACTCTATCAAAAACTAATTGAAAGTTTATAAAACATTCCTATCTCCGTCGTAATCTTAGAAATTTGAATATGGAGTCAAAAAAGCATGTTGTTATTTTTATTATTAAAAAGATAAATTTTAATATGTAGACGATCCCCTGAGCAAAATTTAACTATTGGATTAATAACCAAACCGATCGGCACCAGCAACATGTTTCTACCATAATTTATGGCAAAATTAGTCGGGGAATGACTTTTTTTTTTTCTTTTCCGACATTACATAATTAGTATGCAGAATAAATTTTATACTGGTATCATGGTTATTTCTTAGTTTTAGTAGCAAGTAAAATATTATGATGTGATAACCCTATGCTTATTTTATAATGTATTTGTATTTTAGATATAATCACTTTGGATATTACGTACCAATTTTTCTTCTTTTGCTTGAAAATACGAGTATAAATATATACATCTGCTAAAAAACATCATCAGAAAAGCATTAATGCCACCCTCTACCCAAAATCTGATTTTAACTAAAACAAGAACGAAAAATCGTGCGGTACGCATTGATTATTAACACTTTCCAACTGTACGTACTTGTTGTATCGTATAACTTTCAATGTTCTGTGCCTAAGTTATCATACAACGGGCAGACAGAAGGAATAAAACGCATGCAGATACACTAATTGAATTCATAATCATTCTTAAACATTGTTGGAAAGTGTTAAAAATGCTTAACGGTAAAAAAAAGTGCAGTCCTTAGACTTTAATTTTAGCCCTTAATGTATCTGACTGTTTTAATGTAGCCCTGTAAATCTGAACCATTTCATATTCTATATAAAACATTATTTTAGCATAGTAACTATAAATGTCAATTTCTTTATTATTTTTGCAGTAGAAAGTTATTTAAATGTTATTTATAATAACGTCTGTCTTAAAACGAAACGCATTTTTTTTTTTTTTTTTTTTGGAGGGTATGTGTGGGTGTCACTGTATACAGACTAATTGCACAGACCTATTAAAGCCATTTTAAATCTAGGGAACATTCCATAGAGAACTTGAATAGCATGTAACATTTAAAAAAAAAAAAAAAAAAAAAAAAAAGAAAAGAAAAGAAAAAATCTGAAAATATTCATACACAAAATCAAATCACATTCATACTTAAAAGTTTTTAGAAAGTGTTAAAAATTCTTAATGCAATAGAAAATGCAATTCAACAAATTTCCATTAATAGCCCTTAATGTAAATGAATATTTTTATGGGGCGTTGTAAATCTTATACTAATCATACCATATTCTATAAAAATCTTATTATTATTATTACTATTATTTGTGCCTATGAATAATATATTTTAATTTCATTAAAATTTGTGCAATGTTATTAAAATTTGGTTTATAGAAATACCTCTCATACACTGTTAAAAAATTCTGTAAATTTAATATAAATATTTATCCAGAGTCTCTGTAAATTTACAGTAATTCTTTGTTAAAAGTGAATAATAGAGATTCTCAATTTTTATTCCGTATTTTTACCTAATTTTATTATTTAATTTTTTATTTAAAATTAAAAATGACTGTTTCTACTTTAGAAAAAGCATTCCAAGTCCGAAATATATTCTCACCAATAATTAATTAAATTATTATTAGTTATTAAAATGAATGTATAAAATAAGTTTTTTAACATCTCCGTTTATTTTTCTCTGTCATTTTACGTAAGACTTAAGATAATAGATTACATAGTTTTCTGTTAAAATTTTTAACAGTATAGAACGCAATGCTTTGGAATGCTTTCAGACATCCCTGTACACAAACCAGTGATGGTGTTTATAACATATTTCAGTAATAACATATTTCAATTTTTTTAAGATTTGTGTAAAATAAAGGTACTAAAACATGGTTTATAGAAATACCTCTCATAGAAAACAATGCTTTGGAATACTTTTGGTGACCCTGTACACAGTCAGTTGAGGTATTTGCTCCATTTTCAATAGAGAACATCCGATAGTGAACTTGGATAACATACATGAGTTTCGAGAAATTCTTTGAATATTTACGGGAGTTAGAACGCGGACAGACAGACAAACAGTGGTCATGAGCACTTTTCAATCTTGTTGGAAAGCGTTAAAAAAAAAAAAAAAAAAAAAAAAAAAAAAAAAAAATCTTGCAGCACGCATTGATTAGTAATACTTTCCAACTGCACGTAATTGTTGTACCGAATAACTTTTAATCTGGAAAAGTTAATAATATCATATTCTATACAAAACATTATTTGAGAATGTTAAAAATACATGTGAATGTTTTTATAATTTTTACAATAGAAAGATTTTAAATATAACTTAAAAAAAAAAAAATCTGTCCTAAAACTTAATCCATTGATTTTTTTTTTTTTTTTTTTTTTTTTTTTTTTTTTTGTCTCTGTAAACAAACTAGTTGCACAGGATCTATTAATGTAATTTTAAATAGGGAACATTTCATAATGAACTTGATTGTATCATTTTTTAAAAATTCTAGAAATATTTTTCGACGCCAGGAGCCGGAAACAAACAGATAGAAAGGTAGACGATCGGACAGACAAATACACAAATTGAAATCATATTCCCACTAAAAATATAAGAAAGTGTTAAAACGCTTACTGTAAACGAAAGTGCAATTCTAGCAAATTTTTATTAATAGCCCTTAATGTAACTGAATATTTTTGTGTGGTCCTGTAAATCTAATGCTAATCATACTATATTATATAGAAGGCACTCTTTTGTGCATACGAAGGATTTATTTCAATTGCATTAAACATTGTGCAAAGTAAAATTACTTAAATTTGGCTTATAAAAATAACTCTCACAGAACGCAATGCTTTGGAATGCTTTCAAGTGTCCCTGTACACAAAAAAGTTAGAAATGTACTCGATTTTACATAGGAAACATCCGAAAGGGAACTTGAATAACATATTAAAATTTCATGAAAGTTTCTATACAATAAAGGTATTAAAATATGGTTTATAGAAAGTCCTCTCATAGAACACAAAGCTTTCGAATATTTTTGGGTGCCCCTGTACACAAACCAGTGGAGGTATAAACTGCATTTTCAATAGGGAACACCCGATGGTGAAATTGAATAACATATATCAGTTTCAAAAAATTCCATAAATATTTACGGGAGTAAGCATATAAATAAGCATCATAAATAAGCACGAGCAGACAGACTGACGGACATATACACAAATTGAAATCATATTCACACTTGACAAATGTTAGAAAGTGTTAAAAACGCTTAATGTAAACGAAAGTACAATTCTAGCAAATTTTTATTAATAGCTTTTAATACAAATGAATATTTTTGTGTCACCCTGTAAATCTAATGCTAATCATGCTATATTCTATGCAAAACATTCTTTTGTGCACACAAATAATATATTTCAATTTCATAAAACTTCGTAGGAAGTAAAGTTATTAAAATTTGATTTACAGAAATATCTCTCATAGAACGCAATGCTTTCGAATACTTTTGAGTGTCCCTGTACATAAACCAGTGGCGATATTTGCTCTATTTTCTACAAGAAACATCCAATAATGAACATGAATAACGTATTTCAATTTCATTAAGATATGTGTAGAGTAAAGACATATAAATATGGTTTATAGAAATACCTCTCGTAGAACACAATGCTTTGAAATACTTTCGGGTGTCCTTGTACACAAACCAGTAGAGGTATAAACTCCATTTTCAATAGGGAACATCCGATAGTGAACTTGAATAACATATATCAGTTTCAAGAAATTCCATAAATATTTACGGGAGTTAGAGCGCGGACAGACAGACAGACAAACCGAAGTCATTAACACTTTTCAACCTTGTTGGAAAGTGTTAAAAAAGAGGTAATACAATTATTTGTTATCATGTGTAGAATCCACCCTTCTATATATGATTTAATGAATATCAATTAAAAAAATCGATAAAACATTAAGGGGATACTTAACTTAAATTTCTTTACAGAATAACATTAGGTTAGACTGCAGTCTAACCTAATGTTATTCCAATGGAGAAATCTCTTTTATAAATTACTCATTCATTACCTAATGTTTCTTGCTTTTTAATTTTATATATACTAGTATCGCCCAGTGGTCGAAACTCGACCATTTTTTTTGCAAAGCGAGGCAAAGCAAAGTTATTGACTTGTCCTAAACGGAATGCAATTGTAACACAGCTGCGGCAATTGTTTGCCGATATTCACTCTAACTGAATCAGCAGAGTTTTACTTAATATAACTATTTCTCTCTGTAGATGTTAGCCTTTCCTGAAATGAGAGAAAATCGCAACGTGAAAACGCCCCTTGTTGTGTGATACAGCCCAGAAGCTAATAGGTACCATGTCAAACCAAGGCCCAACCAAGTATCAAATTCTGTTAAATTAATTCGATTGGTTCATAAAGTACAGTGTTTGAATAAAAAAAAAAAAAAAAAGATATCTTTCAAAAATGGTCGAATTGAGTTCGGAAAATTTCAAAACGTGTAACTTTATCGAAAACCGAAAATCTAAAACTTTTCTGAATCTTATATTTTCTATTTATATATGCAGAGGAAAGAATAATAAATCCATTAAAAAAAAAATAAAAATAAGTAGTCAATTTCACTTAATTAAAATGCAAGGAAATCTCAAAACGTGTAAATTCATCGAAAACCGGAAATCAAAAGTTTTTATGTATCTTCTACTTGCTTCTTCTACCCACAAAAGCTAGCAATAAAGACACTTTTTTTAAAACAAGTAGCTAATTTCAGTTAATTAAAACGTAAAGAAAGCTCAAAACATGTAAATTCAGCAAAAAACGGAAATCGGAATTTTTTCCGTATCGTCTACTTATACATGCAACAGTTAGTAACAAATCCATTTTCCTTTTATTTAGTATATTAGTTGAATATTTATTGTTTAAATATCACCCTTTGAAATGAAATGTTTATGTTTACATTCGAAACTGGAAGTTTGCCATTTTTTTCTGGAGTTTTGTGATTTTAAATTAAAATTTTATCAATGGACCATATTCCTCCTTTGGGTTCGAGACTATAAAAAATCAGCTGTTTTCGGTAAATAATTCTCAACTCTACCATTGCAAAGCATTGTGGCTTGCAAATTTTTATCTTGCAATATTATTTCTAAGAGTTACAGATTATATGAAATTGAAGTAAGAGTGATATAGTGAAAACTTTGTTTTGTTTTTAATCCAGTTTTAGTAATATACTTTAATATTAATCAACATATGTAATATTAAAAGTTTTTGTGTGAACTGTGGCGATGTTAACAAATTTAAATGGATGTTCCATTTAGTAAATTCCTTTATTAAAGTGATTGAAATTCTATTTATTTAAGCTTTGATGTCTATATATATGTGTGTGTGTATAAAATGTTCTTATTAATCTTTTTTTCATTATATATATGTATGTATGTGTGTGTGTATACATAAAATGTTCTGCAATTTTACGATATGGAATAGTCTTAACTTTATCATTCGATTCAATTGTTTACATTTCACTTTTGTTCTTGTTTGAACATTATTATTAAGTTTCACTGCAGAAATATTTAGGAAAATGTTATACGTAGCAATAAAATGTCATCTTGAATCTAATTTGTTTACAAAATATCAGCCACGTGTTTGGCGATTTTACCTACGGTGACGTCACAGGAATATTGTCCACAGAAAATCTTTTTCATGGCTCCATGGACAGACAGTGACGTCATCACTTCGCTTGCGTATGGTGATGCTACATTATACAAATTACTGTGTCTATGGTTTTATTTGAGCTTCATGAAATTGCCAGATTTAACAACTTTCTACTTTTAGGTATTTTTTAATGTAAAGCAATACGTGTATAAAAGGGAAAAATGGGGAAAATACATAAAAATTAAACGTATTTTTAAATACCTTCTTGACATCGTAAGAAAATAATATTTGTATTCGCACCTTCCGGCTAACTATACCTTTCGAATGATACCATTTTCAACCCTCTACTCCCATAATTAATATGTTAAAAAGGGACAACAAATTTTATGCTTGCCTATTAATATATAAGATATATATATATCTTATATATTAAAAAAAATTATGAAAACTAAAGTCAGTCCGTCTGGCCGTTCTATCCGGCCGATTTCCTTCATTTTTTTTTTTTTTTTTTTTTTAAATGAAAGGTATTTAGACACAGATATGTCATCAATCATTGAAATTTACTCAACTTCCACCTTACTCAAGTTATACTCAAACTCGATTCTTCCCTGTACATTTCTTATAGAACACATTGACTCAAGCAATTCGAATGCTCATAGCTCCTCTTCTAATGAATGGATCTTGATCGTTTCACTCTCAGAACACTCAGTGGATCAAGCTCTTTCTTTTGAGCTATTAACTGCTTAAATTCGTTGAGATTGAGGAAAGTTATGCTTGCACAATCAACTTTACATTCAATTTTTTCAAGATTTTCCTTCACTCAAACCTCTATAACTAGAGTTCTAATTAACTTAGGCTGTTGACACAAGTCTAAGAACACTCAGTGGATCACGTTCTTTCTTTTGAGCTATTAACTGCTTAAATTCGTCGAGTTTGAGGAAAGTTATGCGTGCAGAATCAACTTTACATTCAATTTTTTCAAGATTTTTTCAAGATTTTCCTTCACTCAAACCTCTATAACTAGAGTTCTAATTAACGTAGGCTGTTGACACAAGTCTAAGAACACTCAGTGGATCAAGCTCTTTCTTTTGAGCTATTAACTGCTTAAATTCGTTGAGTTTGAGGAAAGTTATGCGTGCAGAATGAACTTTACATTCAATTTTTTCAAGATTTTCCTTCACTCAAACCTCTATAACTAGGTGTAAAAACTTGGTTGAGGTGTCTAAAAAAGGTCTCGGTCTGTAGATATGTTATGAAAAGATAAAAATAAAAAAAGTCGAACGGTTCCCCCCCCCCTGGGGGGGCAGGGGTTAAAAACACGTTTACGAGCTTAACTCAGCTCCAAATTACTTTACAGTGAAGAAATTGTACATATAGGGACTAGAGTCAAATACTAAAAAATCACTTTCTGCGAATTTGGAATTTTCGATTTTGAAGGTGGGAAAAGGGGGGGAAAATAGATTTAGAGGTGGGGGGAAAGGGGGAAATTAGTTTGAGAGGAAAACCCGTCCCAGACCCACACATGTAGCCCCTCATTTTAAAGGTCTTGAAATTTCATGTCGATTGGGGGTGTTTGTATACAATATAGTGCGCCCCTGGTGGGGAAAAAGGGAACTAGGTGATTTTGTTGTTGAGCCTATCATGTTACACCTTATTTTAAAGGTATTGGTATTTCCTGACCGTTGGTGATTTTGTACAGAACACGCTGCACCCCGTGGCGGTGGAAAGTGCAACTAAATGATTTTGCAGCTGACACCACCGCGTGACACCTTATTTGAAAGGTCTTGGAAATTCAAGGCGATTGTTGATAAAGGTCTTGAAATTTCATGTTGATTGGGGATGTTTGTATACAATATAGTGCGCCCCCTGGTGGTTAAAAATGGAACTAGGTGATTTTGCAGTAGACCCTATCATGTTACAACTTATTTTAAAGGTCTTGATATTTCCTGACCGTTGGTGTTGTTCGCATAGAACACGCTGTGCCCCCTGGTGGTGGAAAGTGTAATTAAAGGATTTTGCAGTTGACACCACCATGTGACACCTTATTTGAAAGGCCTTGGAAATTCAAGGAGATTGGTGATATTCGTATACAACATACTGCGCTCCCTGGTGGAGGAAAGTGGATTTTGCAGTGCGTGCGTAGCATGCCTGCTATACGGTGCTGCAGCCACAGGCAGCGGTAACACGAGTCAGAGGTTCGTTCGGTTCAAGGTTAATTTTTGAGAATTTTTTCATGTTATTAGCGGCCTGCATATACGTGCCGCAGGAACTGGGTCACAAACCCGAGTTCCGTTCGGTCTGAAAAAAATTTTTTTTTTGTTACAAATGATTTTTTTTTTTTTTTTTTTTTTTTTTTTTTGTGATGTTTTCATTTAAAAATAGAAATTCAAACAAAATCGAGTTAAAAATACAAATCCATACAAATTTAAGGTGCATTTAAGGCTATTATCATGGGCCCGGGCAATGCTGGGCGGGTTCGTTTCGTTCCAGGTTAATTTTTTGGAATTTTTTCATGGTATTAGCGGCTCGCGTATGCGATGCCGGGGCACCGGCATCACAAGGCAGAGTTTCGTTCGGTTCGAGGTAATTTTTTTTTGCTACAGCTGATTATTATTTTTTTTTTTTTTTTCGCAATGCTTTTACTCAAAAATAGAAATTCAAACAAAATCGAGTTAAAGATATAAAATCATACAAATTTAAGGTTCATTTAAGGTTATTATCACGGGCCAGTGCATTGCCGGGTGGGTTCGTTCAGTTCCAGGTTATTCTTTGGGAATTTTTTATGTTGTTAGCGGCCCGTGTATGCGCTGCGCAAGCACCGGGGTTACAAGGCAGAGTTTCGTTCGGTTCAAGGTAATTGTTTTGTTACAGATGATTATTTCTTTCGTGATGCTTTCATTTAAAAACAGAAATTCAAACAAAATCCAGTTAAAGGTATAAAATAATACAAATTTAAAGTATCATGGGCCAGGGAAACGCCGGACGGGTCAGCTAACATATAGTCTTAGTATTAAACGAAATAGAAAATGAAAGATAGCATCTGTTTATTTGGAGTACTTTGTAGAAAGTGATGTCATATATAGTATTTCTATTTATAAGCATTTTTCAGATTTTCTTTTAAGCGAAATGTAGTAAATTATATTAGATGTTTTAACTTGAAGTACATTTAAATAATGATGCGATGATATTTGAAACATTACGGGCAATAAAGTGTCCGTCGAATTCGACGGGTTCCAGCTAGTATTATTTTATTTTGAAGCTATAAAGTGCAAAAATTGTTCTTAGTTATCTTTTCGCCTTTTACAGTTTTAAAACAAAATATTAAAGATTAAAATAGTTATTTTTTGAAAAACAAGAAGCATTTTAACGGCTGCGAATTTTTTAAATGTGAAAACAGAATTTGAAGAAATACATTAGGTAATGAGTAATTTATAAAAGAAATTTCTCCTTAGAATAACATAGGGATAGACTGCCGTTGAAATTAGGTAAAGTATCCCCTAACTAAAATTTCATAAAAAAAAAAAAAAAAAAAAAAAAAAAAAAAAAAACTCAGAAATTGAGAGGGCACAGTGTTCATAAATTAAAATTACATTTATCTTCAAAATTTCTTTTGATTTTTGTATTAATTCACACTCCTACATTTGCATTGTAACATACAGAACTGTTCCCTCTCAATTTTTGGGTAATTTTTTATGAAATTTTAGTTAACCTTTAGGCGTATATTTGAAAGTAATGCTTGTTGCTTGTTTTGCAATATTTTTAATGAATGTAGACCAGGTATGAAAGTTTCCACCTTTTTTAACGAAAACAAAAACCTGCATTCACACCAAAATAAACTTTTCCTTTAAATCAAGGAACGCGGTAGTGCTCCGCCCCGCCAAGCTAAAACAAACATTAAGAGAAAAACAAATGAAATTTACAAAGTAGGAAAGTCAATGGTGAACGCTACAAGTGTATATTATGTCGACATAGCATCTCGGACTTTTCGACTACCTGTATCTCAGCTCCCTGATCCCCAAGACCTATGATTTTTTGCACAGACCTTAAGACAAAACATGCAAATTTGCATGTCGCTCCGAATTAAGGGGCCTGAGTTATATAACTTTGAAAACCCGAAGTTTGCCGGGCAGATTCTTCTTCTGCTTCTTCTTCTGGTAATTATTAAGACAAAAAACTGTTGACGGCGATTGAGCCTAGAGTTCTGCAGCTAATGAGCTGAAAATTTGCATGGGCATTCCTTCTGACCTGTACTAGTGCCTTTTGCAATCAAAAATTTTCTTGGTCAGGGGTCGTTTACAAGGTAATTATTTTCAATTTTGTGATATTTAACCCAAAAATTTCGTGAATTCGTCAAGAGATGGCGCTTGTCTTCAATGAATTTAATTTTGTCATTTAACAAGGCATTAAATAGAAATAAATTCTGTTTTTATTTTTCTTTCTTTGCTTTATTTTTTACAAAAATGGATTGGAATAAATTAAAAGACACTTTTTTCTTAAATTTTTTTAAATTTTCACAAGAAACATGTTTATATTAAAAAAAAAAAAAATGATAAGTTTGGCTTTCGTAATAAATAAATGCTTAAAGGACGCGCTAAACACTCTTTTAACAAAAGTAATGTGGCTGATTAAATAAAAGAGCGATTCGTTAACTTTATAAAATTACGGATGATCGAAGAATACATATAATTAAATTCCGATCATATATTATCTCATGAAAAACAATACTGTTGTAAAAGTCACCCCGTCCAGCAAAAACTCTTACCTTTCTTAAGCAGTCAAAAAAAGGATTGATATCAAATTTCGCCGCCGCTATTGAATCCCGGGTACTCAATGCCTAGCTTAATGAAGATTTGCCAATAACACTGTATGTATCTTTCTAATAAATCCTAATCTCTTTCAACATTCTTTGTTATCTGTTAGTTTTTTCGCTGCATTATAAAGTTATAATTTAAAGTATTTTTACGGCGGGGTGCGTTCCCTATGTAGAAGTTTTAATTAAAAAAAAATTAGTTAGTAAAGATTAAAATATTATTACGCACCCCGCCGTAAAAATACTTTAAATTATAACTTTACTAGCAGACCCGGCCACGCGTTGCTGTGACTAAGTTATACGTTGAATTATACGGCTGTAAACTATTTCGTACAATCAAATTATTATTTACGAACAAAGACGAAAACGTTGTAGCCGATGTAAAAACCCACAGGGTTGAGATTTGAAACTTAGGTCAAAATTTGGAAGCGATTGATAAAAATTTTCGTAGTGTTGATATTAAGCACAAATTAATTTTATTGTAGGGTCCTATAAATTTTAATGGAGAAGTGATATATATTATTTCTAATGCTACTTTGGATAAAATTGCTAAAATGACTAATATATAAATTAAATTCTATTAAAATTCTATTAAAATAAAAGTATAAAAGAAACAGACGATTTTAAAATCAATTTTTATGGAGGAGTGAAATATATGCTATAATGGATAATTTTACTATAAAATGACCTCATCATTTTAAATATTTTAAAGAGGGCAACAGCTGTAGTTATAAAAAGGAAAATAATAAGGCTAAACCAGAAAAATAAGTAAATTTGATAAATATTTTAAAACTTTAAAATTGGAAATCTTATGAAATATTGGACATTTAAAGTAAATACATGTATCATTTTAAATAGAAAAAGATTTTGGAAAAGTTTAGTGTATTTTAACGAAGTGATGAGAAGTTTTTGAGTATGTTAAAATTTTAACAGTAAATTCAAGTTAATAAAGATGGGAAACATTGAGGATTAAGATAAGAATAATTATAAGATAAAAAAAAAAAAAAAAAAAAAAAACTTTTTATATACCATGTTTTTAAATTTTAATATACTAATAATATACTAATTAAAAGGAAAATGATAAATATTCTATCATAGTTTGAAGTCAAATTTGTTTTCAAAAGTCTAAATAAAATATCTGATGTATGATACTAATATTTTGCAGCGGAATAGATTTCATTTCTGTCATCCTTGGCGAAAAAAAAAAGAATATCGCCAAATTATCTGGCGAAAATATTTAATTCCTTTCAAAAATCATGGTTATTTTAGCAACTTATATTAAAAAAGTAATGAATAATATGAAACAGTATTTCGTAAAATACATATTACATGTCATACATACGTACAATGAATAATACATATTACATTTCGTACAATACATACATCTGGCATGTATATTTTCGTGTTACTCTTTTGATCGCCAAATACCCAAAAAAAAAAAAAAAAAAAACGCCAAGGACGACAGAGTTTTGAAATTTAAAATTAAAATTTTGTCAATTTGACAGCAAAATAATTCAATCTAACACCCGCGATAACTAATACATATCTATACCCAAATATAAGGATTAAAATCGGGAAATAAATTTCCTCGATTTTTAATAATTTCTTACAAAAAATCCAGCGGGCAATTAACATAGGAAATCTTTTTCTTGGCTGCACAGACGGTCAGTGAGTCACACTTCGCTTGCGTATAGAACTCATAGATATAGTATAGCATATATAGAATAGAGTGATCATTGGGGAGAAAAAAGTTATTCCTTTTCATTTGGGAAAAGACGACGTTTTTACCAAAGTATGGCCGTCTTTCCCCGAGTGAATACACATGGGACTACATACTAATATTTTAGCAAATAAAATTTATGAATAATTTATTTGCTAAAGGGGAATGGAAGACTCCAGATACAGTTTCAAATTCATATTTCTTTCTTTCTTTTCTTTCTTTCTTTCTTTCTTTTTTTTTTTTTTTTTTTCAATACCACTTAATGGCTGTTTCCAAAGCCTTTTTTTTTTTTTTTTTTTTTTCTTCGGCATCAAAAATCGTTGTACGATAACATGGGGATGAGAGATCTATCCGCGATTGTAATGAAATGCTCTCTCTCTCGTGGGCTAAGGTGAAATTACAATTAACATGCATAGCTTTCGAATTCATCTAGACGCCATTGCTGGCCGATATTTAGTTTCACATATATTTATTGAATAAAAATGAATAAATCCGGTAAAAAAGATAACACTTGCTGTTGTGTGCCACAATGTAACTCCAAGAATAAAAAATCCAGAATTAAGCTTTCATTTATTTCCAAATGGCAAATTTAAAATTTCAGTTGCTTCGGCTAATGGAAGTAAAAAATTAATCAGATGATTTGAAACTAATATTCGTTCAGCTTCAGTTAAAAATCTACTTCCGATCGAGCGTTGAATAAACTGAAATATTTTTTCCAAAAGCAATCAATTTTCCATGATGTAATGGCGGAGAAATTATAGCACGAATGTTAAGTAGTAACACATATAGAACAAAAATTGATACACGTGGCCATTATATTTACTAACAACAGCAACTGAAAAAGCGCCATCTATCGATCATTATAAACGCGGATATATATTACTATATCTATGATAGAACTACATTAGCACTTTATCAATGTGTATAAAATCTTTAAATTGATTATGACGTCAATTTTCGTGAGATGCATAATTTAACTTTTTATAATTTTTTAACGTTCACGTTTGATTAAATGTATTTATTTTTATGTCGAAAGAAATCGAACTCGTATTTTTTTTTTTTTTTTTTTTTTGGCAACAATTAAATTAATGGAACTCACAGATATTTTGGAGCAACTTTAATAAAGGTCTATAATTAACAAATAATTGCAATAAAACAATATTGTGACAATAAATTGAGATAAAAACTATCCTATCTCTCAAGTTGGACCAAACTGCACACAGTGTGCAAAATTTCATTAAAATCGGTTCCTTAGTTTAGGAGTTTACCCCGGACAAACATCGTGACACGTAATTTATATATATATACAGATAATGCAGGGAAAAAACTAACGCAGATAACAAAGAATGTTGAAGGAGATTAGGATTTATTAGAAAGATACATGCAGTGTTATTGGCAAATCTTCATTAAGCTAGACATTGAGTACCCGGGATTCAATAGCGGCGGCAAAATTTGATATCAATCCTTTTTTTGCCTGCTTAAGAAAGGTAAGAATTTTTGCTGGGCGGGGTGACTTTTACAATAGTATTGTTTTTTATGAGATATCACTTCTTTTTGCAGGTTATGTATTTACTTTTATAAATATACGTATGCATAAGAAAGCCAAGAGTTTTTGCTGGGCGGGGTGACTTTTACAATAATATTGTTTTTTTATGAGGTATCACTTCTTTTTGCAGGTTATGTATGTGCTTTTATAAATATAATACGTATGCATAATGAATATATTTGTGTAATAGATCAATAAAAATCGTGCGTGTAATGCATAGATGTAAATATAGTGTTACAGATTTCTAAATAGTACTAGTTATTTTTATGTGATTTCTTTCTAAGAGGTTTAGTGACATTATAAAATGCATTTCTAGCTTGTTTCCGTGTTAAAAAAGATCCTTCTCCGTTAAAAACACACTTTATCAGGGCACGTGATGATTTTGGCGACTTTATCGTACCTTGACAACTATTTTGACGACCTTGGTGAAAAACTCTTTATTATCCATAGACCCATTGTCCAAGCTGATTATTACGGAAGTTACTGTAAAATTCATAATTAATGGCAGGCTATAAAAGGAGTCCCGTTCCGACCACTGAGGTGAGTTTCTCGCTAAGACTTTACAGAATAGAAAATTTTGCTTGACTAACTCTCTACCATTGAATTGTAGTTTATTTCTGTATGTTATGACTATAGTATCCTTTGTGGTGTGATTTATATGTTGTCACATGTTATTTAAGCTGCGTTTTCTGGTGAAACTCAAGTTGATACTGGGTTTAACTAGGGCGACCAAATTTTTTAAACCCAATTTGAGGACGAATTTGTAAATTTGAGAACATTTGTCCTCAAATGATTTTAAAATTAGTAAAAATGTATTGTCACCGTGTTCTGAGCTATCCTGAAAGTTTCAAATGTCTAGCTAGTCGGGAAGTTAGTTAAAAAGCGATTGCAAGATGTGTACTGGTAACGCTGCAAATGACAGCAAAAACCCGAAATAGTTGACTAAAAGCATTAAAAGTGCATTGTCACCGTGTTCGGGACTATTCTGAAAGTTTCAAACGTCTAGCTAGTCAGGAAGTTAGTTTAATAAATTTTCTGTCGAATCATATAAACGCTGCGGAAGGCAGTAGGAACCTGAAACAGTTGACTAAACGTGTGAAAAAATGTATTGTCACCGTGTTCTGAACTATCCTGAAAGATTCAAATGTCTGGCTAGTTGGGAAATTAGTTAAAAATATTTTCTGTCGAATCATATAAACGTTGCCGAAGGCAGTAGGGACCTGAAACAGTTGACTAAAAGTGCTAAAAAATGTATTGTCACCGTGTTCTGATCTGTCCTGAAAGTTTCAAATGTCTAGCTAGTCGGGAAGTTAGTTAAAAATCGATTGCAAGATTTGTACTGGAAAAACAAACAAACGAACAAAAATCGCAGTTAATAAAAACGTGGTAAAAAATATATATATACTACTCCGATTCAAAAAATTAGAATAATGTAAAAAAGAATGAGTTTGATGTTGCTAACGCGTCAATTTGCATACTGCGTCCAGGAAAAAATATATTAAAAGTATCTAATTATCTTCAGAGCATTTATAAATATAACATAAATATTTATTTTTATCTGATTTATTAATAATTAACTATTTAAAAAATATTAGAATAATTCAAAGAAATAGAATACCTCGATAGCATGGTTCAAAAAATTAGAATATTCAAATTTTTCTTATAAGTTGAGAGAACGGCTGCGGGATTAACATCTGTGGGACTATAAAATGTGCTCCGTTGAAAATGAAAAGTCGTTTGGCATTTGATTGTAGCGTAGTATTTGCTTAATATGGGACGAAAGAGCGATTTATCTGAGGCTGTGAAATATCGTATTGTGTACTTGCACGAAATAGGAAAAACACAACTTTTTATAGCAAAAGAAGTGAAATGCTCTCAAGCAAGTGTGAGTAGAGTTTTGAGAGAATATTCTAATAATAAGTGTTTTCAAAATAAACACTTTAAAAGTGGTCGAAAGCCAGTAACTTCAAGAAGAGATGAAAGGCAATTGAAAAAGATTGTGAAGAAACATCGTTTTCGGAGTGTGAGATATGTGCATAGAAAATGGAAAGAAATGGGTATAAATGTCTCCAAATCTACAACACTACGACGACTTCGCAAATTAGGTTTTAGATCACGTGTGCCTAAGATAAAGCCATTCTTATCATCTAAGCAAAGGGCTGCTAGAGTTAAATGGTGTAAACAAAGGCTATTTTGGGATCACGACGATTGGAAAAAGATACTTTTCAGCGATGAAAGTGTGTTTTGTGTGTCTCACGGAAATCAAGGTATACGTGTCTGGAGACTCAAACATGAAGCTTATAAGAAAGAATGTTTAAAACGTTCGTTTAAATTTGCGACCTCTGTTATGGTATGGGGCTGCATGACTGCTGAAGGCCCAGGCAGGTTGTGTATTGTTTCCACAACAGTCAATTCAGAAGTCTATCAAGAAATTCTTGAACATTTCATGATTCCTTCAGCTGAGGATTTATGTGATGACGATTTCTTGTTTCAGCAAGATTCAGCTTCTCCCCACACTTCCAAATCAACAACTAAATGGCTCAAAGAGAAGGACATACCTGTACTCCCTTGGCCTGCAAACTCACCCGATCTAAATCCTATCGAGAATTTGTGGGGAATTATGAAGAAACGACTTCAAGAAGTTGCGCCTAGAGACAAAAAAGAACTTATTTCTAGTATAAAGAGCATATGGGCGAATTTGGATAAAAAAGATTGTGAACCTTTAGTTAAAAACATGCCAAAACGTTTAAGAGCTGTCATTAAAGCTAAGGGTGATGCAACAAAGTACTGATTAGCAAGTAAAAATACTTAGAGTTTAAATTATGTTCAATATATTTTCATTATTTAATTTTTTGAACCATGTTAGAAAGTATTCTAATATTTTGAATTTTTTGTTGTTAGCTGATTTAAATATATTTTCTATTTCATTGTAATGTGTTTACATTTTTATAATCTGCAAAATATGCAGATTCATATTATAGTACTTTATATTTGATATTGTTGATTATTTATTTGATAAATTCGATTTTCATTTCCCTTGACCATATTTCTTTTCATTATTCTAATTTTTTGAATCGGAGTAGTATATGAGTTCTACATCATTAAAATCATTAGTTGTGGGTCACCTCAAGCATATATATCAAATGCAGCGTTTAGACGCTATCGTATTCACTGATACACATACATGCATACCTCTTTATTATAAAAAATGAATTCAGAAGACCTCAAAACTCTTAGAAACACAAAAATGTCAAATTTGAGTTTTTCCATGATAATATTTCTCGTATATAATATATGATCGGAATTTAATTATATGTATTCTTCGATCATCCGTAATTTTATAAAGTTAACGAATCGCTCTTTTATTTAATCAGCCACATTACTTTTGTTAAAAGTCTGTTTAGCGCGTCCTTTAAGCATTTATTTATTACGAAATCCAAACTTATCATTTATTTTTTTTTATTAATAAACATGTTTCTTGTAAAAAATTTTAAAAATTTAAGAAAAAAGTGTCTTTTAATTTATTTCAATCCATTTTTGTAAAAAAAAAGTAAAGAAAGAAAAATAAAAACAGAATTTATAACTATTTAATGCCTTATTAAATGACAAAATTAAATTCATTGAATGCGAGCGCCATCACTTGACGAATTGGCGAAATTTTTGAGTTAAATATCATAAAATTGAAAATAACTACCCCGTATATTGACCAAAAAAAATTTTTTTGATTGCAAAAGGCACTAGTACAGGTGAGAAGGAATGTTCATGCAAATTTTCAGCTCATTAGCTGCAGAACTCTAGGCTCAATCGCCGTCAACATTCTTTGTCTTAACAATTACCAGAAGAAGAAGACGAAGAATCTGACTGGTAAATTTCGGGTTTTCAAAGTTATATAACTCAGGCCCCTTAATTCGGAGCGACATGCAAATTTGTATGTTTTTTCTTAAGGGTATGCTTAAGGTCTCTTTAAGGCAAAAAATCATAGGTCTTGGGGATCAGGGAGCTGAGATACAGGTAGTCGAAAAGTCCGAGATGCTATGTCGACATAATATACACTTATAGCGTTCACTATCGACATTCCTACTTTGTAAATTTCATTTGTTTTTCTCTTAATGTTTGTTTTAGCTTGGCGGGGCGGAACGCTACCGCGTTCCTTGATACGAGAAATATTATCATGGAAAAATGAAATTTGACATTTTTGTGTTTCTATGAGTTTTGAGGTCTTCTGAATTCATTTTTAATTTTTTATAATAAAGAGGTATGCATGTATGTGCATCAGTGAATACGATAGCGTCTAAACGCTGCATTTGATATTGATATGTATGCTGGAGGTGACCCACAACTAATCATTTTAATGATGTAGAACTTAGTTTTTTTTTTTTACCATGTTTTTATTAACTTCGATTCTTGTTCGCTTGTTTGTTTTTCCAGTACAAATCTTACAACCGATTTTTAACAAACTTCCCGACTAGCTAGACATTTGGAACTGTCAGGATAGCTCATAACATGGTGACAATACATTTTTTAACACTTTTAGTCAACTGTTTCAGGTCCCTACTGCTTTCGGCAGCGTTTGTATGATTCGAAAGAAAATTTATTTAACTAACTTCCCGACTAGCTAGACATTTGAAACTTTCAGAATAATTCAGAACACGGTGACAATACATTTTTACCAACTTGAAAATCATTTTGAGGACAAATTTGTCCTCAAATGTCCTCAAATTAAAGCATAATTTAACTCTGTCCTCAAATGGCCTTTCAATTTGATTACGCTGCGATGGTCTGTCCTCAAATTGGATTTAAAAAATTTGGTCGCCTTAGTTAAACCCAGTATCAACTTGAGTTTCACCAGAAAACGCAGCTCAAATAACAGCTGACAACATATAAATCACACCACAAACGATACCATAGTCATAACATACAGAAATAAACTACAATTCAATGGTAGAGACTTAGTCAAGCAAAACTTTCTATTCCGTAAAGTCTTAGCGAGAAACTCAGTTTCTCCCATTCCGACCACTGGGGTGGTCGGAATGGGACTCCTTTTATAACCTGCCATTAATCCTGAATTTTACAGTAACTTCCGTAATAATCGAGTTACAGCTTGGACAATGGGTCTATGGATAATAAAGGTTTTTTCACCAAGGTCGTCAAAATAGTTGTCAAGGTTCGATAAAGTCGCCAAATTAATAGCCAAGTCCATTACGTGCCCTGATAAAGTGTGTTTTTAACGGAGACAAAGTTCACATAGGGAGTTAAAAAATAAGAGGAAAAAAATGGTAGAATTATTTTTTGAAACATCAATTTCCGAGATCTAAAACTGACCTACCTAATCAGGACGATTGTTAATTTTCCTATAATAACCACATTGTACATAAGAAAGGCTATATGAAATGGATTTATGTAACAAATTTCAAGAAAATCGTTAGAGCCGTTTTTGAGATACCAACTTTTACCAAAACTTTGTATACTCAATTATTGACCAGAAAACTATAATTATGTATAAAAGGATATTTAAAAGGAAATTAATATGGCGAGTATGAAAAAAATCCGCACAGTCGTTTTAAAAAGAACGCACTTGCGACTTGCGAGGTCTGAAGTTGAGCTATTTATACAGGATGCCTACTAACTTTCCTGAACTAAAAAACTATATTATTCAAAAGGACATCTAATAAAGTGTTTATATAGGAACTTTGAAGAGAAACGTTAGAGCCGTTTTTGAGATATGGATTTACGGTCCCATTTCCTTTTCCAATTTTCACCAAAATTTGGGAAATTTATCTGTACACCAGACCTGTCTGAATTCTGAAGTTTCGTCGTTCTATCTTTAGTACTTTCGAAGATATGATAGCCAGAAGATTCTCCACACACTGAACAATTGACCAATACTACTTTTCTGGACTCATGAGACCTTAAAATGTGCAAATCAGGTGAAAACTCGATATCGAATTTTTGGACCGAATACAATACTTCCATTACCTATGGTAGTTGGGTAATGGAAGTTAAAAGTCGCTAAAATGAAAGATGCATGGAAACTGCCCCAGGCCTCGAGAGTTATCAGTTTTGGTCAAAAAATGAGGACATGTTTAAGTTAAAAATGAGGACATTTCTGAGAACAAAAATACAAACGCATTATCTATTCCGCTGCAACACATTAGTATCTTATATCACAGGGGTGGCCAACCCGCGGCCCGCATACGGCTCACCGCGTAGTTTCTTGCGGCCCGCGAGGAGACTAACGATATTTAAAGTTTGACAGCTTTGGTTAACGGATTAAAAATTAATAAATACGGTCTGACTTTTCGAAGCCTTTAACCCTACAAGGGTCAATTTTGTTTTAGTGCTCGACAAAAATATATAGGTTGTAATTAGTGATCAGAAGGTAGGGAAACTTATAAAAATAAAAACATATTTTAAGGAAAAATCAACTTTTTAGCTTAACGTACTGTATGTGGAAAATACATAAAAATATGATTTACTAATTCGTTTACTATTATAATATAAAAAAAAACAACTTACGTCTGCAAAATATACACTTCGTTATAACACAAAGTATTATTTTTCGAGTCAAAATTGTTCCATAACTATTCCTTTTTTTTTATTTTTGAATTCAGACAAACGACTAACGTATCACTTTCATTCAAATTTCACACTGAGTGCACTATAACAAAAACACGAACGACATATTTAGGTAAAGATTCGTATTACTACATTGCTAAATGTCAGTAACTTCTATCAAGATGTCAAGAGATGTCGCTACTAATTAGTTTTATAGCTATAGGAATGATTAAAGTCGGTGTTCCACATATGGAACTGGGTGCCTTGTAGGGTTAAATAATTATGATAGCTAAAGAACTGTTGTAATGAAATATTATTAAATCCATTATTCATTCTTTTATTATAGTTTTAATATACATTCATAAATTTTTCATACCATTGTTAATTTATGAATGAAAATAATTTACATTAATGTATTCTGCTCCGAATTTTTATCCTACACTGCCTTGAAAAAAGTATATACAGTCGGCTGCAAAATTATTCGAGCACTAGCAATAATCCTTGCCAAAGAAATGTACACTTAATACAGCTTTGTTAAATAAATCCTTGTCGAGTCATGTTCTTAATCAGTCTAAGAACATGATTCGACAAGGACTTACTTAGCAAAACAGTCTTAAGTGTACTTTTTAAATATAGGAATTATTGGCTAGTGCTCGAATAATTTTGCAGCCGACTGTACATACATGAATTATATACTCACAAACATATATACACATATGCATATGTGGAAAGAGGGGGGGGGGCTTATTTATGACTGTACATACGGTGCGGTCGAACGAATAAAATTCATTTCTAATGCGGCCCACCGAGTGTTTTGGGTTGGATAGGACTGTTATATCAGATACTTTATTTAGACATTTGAAAACAAAATTGACTGCAAATTATGATAGAATATTTATCATTTTCCTTTTAATTAGTATATTAGTTGGATATTTATTGTGTAAATATCATTCTTTGAAATGAAATGTTTATGTTTTCAATCGAATATGGAAGTTTGCCATTTTTTTTTTCTAGAGTTTTGAAATTTAAAATTCAGATTTTATCAATTTACAACAAAAACAACTTGATCTAACGCATGCACTCGATAACTAATACATATCTATACCTAAATTTGGGGATTAAAATTGGGAAATCATTTTCCTCGATTTTTAATAATTAAAAAAAAAAAAAAAAATCCAATGGGCGTTTAACATAGGGTTGGTTGAGGTTGGGTGGTTGAGTTTTACGTCGCACTAGTGCTGCATGTCTTTCTTGCCTCCTAAGACTCCTATATGATATGTAGGAGTTCTATTGCCTCCATGAACGGCCAATGACGTCATGACTTCGCTTTCGTATTGTGGAGTGGCAACAAAATGCTAATGTTTTGATGCGTGTGCGAGTGTGCGTTATTCGCGGTAATTTTGTTTGTGTTTTTAGGCATTTGTTGATTTTAATTTTAGTGTATAAATTTTATCGTATTTTTAATTTTAGACTTATAATTTTCTTTGAAAATATTTTTTAAATCATTATTTTAATCGCCATTAATTGTTCAAAATGGTTAGCGTATGCCCTTCTCTTTTTTTTAAAAAACACAACTATACATTTCTGTAATCTGTTTTTGTGCCTTAATGAGTTACTTTATTTTGTAAAAATTCGGTATTTTCTATAAATTAGATAAATCAAAAATTTATTTATTTATTTTTTTTAGAAAATGACCGATAGTATTTTAATTATTGGAAGTGGAGGAAGAGAACATGCTTTAGCATGGAAACTATCACAGTCTCCTCGAATAAAGCAAATTTTCGTAGCTCCTGGCAATGCAGGAACGCATATAGACACTTCTGGGAAAATCATTAACGTTGGTAAGCATTCTTTATCTTTTTACATTAAAAAAAAGAAAAAACAGAATTTGTATTTGTAACTTATTTTTAGTTTTTTTTTTTTTTTTAAACATACAAGAAATGTTTTTGCATTATAGTTTCGTATAAATGCGTCAGAACATAATTCTTAAATAAATAAAGCTCAGAGATCAAATTAAGTTGTGGTTTTAATTGTTTAAAATTCATATATATATATATATATATTACGAAATCTTAATTTACCCTTCTCTATTTATTTGCACTAGCTTTAAACATTAAAAATAATGAACTGATATCTGAATGGTGTAAAGAGCAGAAAATTGATCTCGTTGTTGTTGGACCCGAAGATCCTTTAGCCAATGGTATGTATAACAATTAAGAGTAAAACTAGTTAAACTAACTTTCTAATTTCAGTGTTGATGATTTTTTATAATTAAAGTTTTCGAGAAATGATATTTTTATAAGGTATGCTAGTGAAAGCAGGAGCGAAAAGGAAATGAATCCTATCATTTTCTGTTTTATAATATGCAGGTTAAATAGACCCATTTTAAATCAGGAATTTTAAATAAAGCTTTATTTGTACAGCAGACTTCCAGAAATCCACACATCACAACTAATGTGAACAGTGAAATTTATAATAAAAATATCAAGAAAATAAATCAAGATATTACAGATATCAAGGGCAATTATTTTGAAATTGAATAAAATAAAATATAAGGAAATTTAATTTTAAGCAAGTCTTGGAGATAAATAACTTAAATTCTTTAGTACAGCAAGATTTCTATTTGTGTCTGAACAAAAAATAACTATTCATAACTCCCCCCCCCCCAAAAAAAAAAAAGCTTTATTTATATTTCTAAATTGTAATAAGAATTACAAATTTGTGGTAATATAACGCATTGTAGGAAGATGCCTTGCATATTATACTATTTTATTTATTCATTTTTGCTTTCACAGTGTTTTATTAATGCAATAGAATTTATATTATTTAAATTAACTATTTATTTTTTCTTTGTAGTAAATTCTTCTGTTCATTAAATTAAAATGTTTGCCAATTTTTTTAGTTAATATTATAATTTTTTTTTAATGAATAAATTTTTTATTGAAAAAGTGAAAGCACCATCATTAGCATGAGTTGCTTTCCTGTCTCATTTACCCTCTCTTAACTTTTAATTATTTTGTCTTCATATAACACATGTGCAGAAATTCCTTGTAAATTATGTGCAAGAAAAAAAGAGATAAATACTTTAACATTTTTACTTTCTTCTATATGTAATATAGAGAAAGTATTGGATTCGCGAAAATTTTTGAAGTCCACTTTTTGATGGATTTACATGTTTTGGGATGTGGAGAACACGAATCAATAGTTTTTAGAAAATGTCTGTCTGTATCATTTTTTTGTGGACGCTGTATCTCACGAACCAATGAATGAAATTTAACCAAACTTGGTATTTAGTTGCACCCTGACATGAACTGGTGCTGATTAGATTTTGGGATCAATAGCTCAACAGGTGGCGCTGTAATCGCATTTTATGCAAATTTTTAACATGGCAGCATAGGACAAAATACCGTATAAATGGGCATAATGAGAGTTATTTTAAACTTACGATTGTAAAATTAATATGAATTATTGATAATAGTAGTAGTTAACTAGGAAACAAATTTTGTGCATGGGGGGGCATCGGTTCCCCACCAGGGGGGAAAGTACCCCCCCGGGGAAGTAAATTTTCAAGATGGGTATCTTTCGAAAGGTCTCGTTGATAATAGTAATAGTTAACTGGGAAAAAATTTTTGTGCATGTGGGGGCATCGGTTCCCCCCCCAGCGGGGGAGGGGAAGTACCCACCCGGGGGGGCAAAGTTTCAAGATGGGTATCTTTCGAAAGGTCTCGTCAATACCTTTAAAACGAATGGTTGAACCATAAATCTGTGATAATTTAAAACAAAGTTATCGATTTTTTTTACTTTTAACAAAAAAAAACTGAAAAAAATCGCAATTTTCTTTTTTTTTTTTTTTTTTTTTTTAACGAAATTTAACCAAACTTGGTATTTAGTTGGTCCCCGACATAAACTGGTGCTGATTATGTTTGGGGATCAATAGCTCAACAGGTGGCGCTGTGATAGCATTTTATCTAAATTTTTAACATGGCAGAATAGGACAAAAATTCGTATAAATGTGCATAATTAGAGTTGTTTTAAACTTGTGATTCTAAAATTAATATGAATTATTGATAATAGTAGTATGTAACTAGGAAAAAAATTTTCTGCATGGGGGGGCACCGCTTCCCCCCCCCCCCCCCTAGGGGGGAAATACCCAGAGGGGGGGTAAATTTTCACAATGGGTATCTTTCGAAAGATCAGGTTGATAATAGTAGTAGTTAACTAGGAAAAAATTTTTGTGCATGTGGGGGCATCGGTTCCCCCCCCAGCGGGGGGGAAGGTTCCCACCCGGGGGGGGGGGCAAAGTTTCAAGATGGGTATCTTTCGAAAGGTCTCGTCAATACCTTTAAAACGAATGGTTGAACCATAAATCTGTGATAATTTAAACCAAAGTTATCAATTTTTTTTAGTTTTAACAAAACGAAACTTAGAAAAAAAAAAATCGCAATTTTTTTTTTTTTTTTTTTTTTAACGAAATTTAACCAAACTTGGTATTTAGTTTGTCCCCGGCATTAACTGGTGCTGATTATGTTTGGGGATCAATAGCTCAACAGGTGGCGCTGTGATAGCATTTTATCTAAATTTTTAACATGGCAGCATAGGACAAAAATTTGTATAAATGTGCATAATAAGAGTTGTTTTAAACTTGTGATTGTAAAATTAATATGAATTATTGATAATAGTAGTATGTAACTAGGAAAAAAATTTTCTGCATGGGGGGGGGCATCGCTTCCCCCCCAGGGGGGATAAATTTTCAAGATGGGTATCTTTCGAAAGGTCTCGTCAATACCTTTAAAACGAATGGTTGAACTATAAATCTGTGATAATTTAAAACAAAGTTATCGATTTTTTTTACTTTTAACAAAAAAAAAAAAAAAAAAAAAAAACTTTTTTTTTTTTTTTTTTTTTTTTTTTAAATATTGTTACTGATTGAATATGTATAGGTAAATATAGAAGAAAGTCTTGTAGTGGCCACAACATACTAGTTTTGATTGATGTAATGCATTTTATCTTATTTATTTTAAATTAACCATTCATTTTGTACCGCTCATTAAATTGGAATTTCAGAATTTGTTTTAGTGTATTTTCATTGAAAAATGAGACTGAGAGAATCTCATATTTTTTCATTTTCTCACTTAAAAATTTTAATATTGAGAAAAAATCTCACACTTGATAAAGGATTTAAAAGTTTTCAAAAACTTGGATGAATAAATTACATAGCTAGCTAATTAACTGCTATGGCAAAAAAAAAAAAAAAAAATAGTAATGAAACACCAGAAAGTAGAACAGTGAACATTATTGGTATCAATGTGTAGGAAGCTGTGACCATTGTAGGTATCTTGGAGTTGATCTTAATAGAGAAGGCAAAGACTCACAAGACATTAAATATAGAATTTGTCAAAGAAGAAAGGTTGTAAAACTATTGAATTCTTTTGATGAAGTGAGGAAATATCTAGAAAGAGGAAGCATAATGTATACAATTCTATTGTTAAGAGCATGTATTACTATATGGATAAGAGGGATGGAGAATTATGCAGACAGAGAAAAAAAAGAATTAGTGGTAGAGAAAATGGATGCCCTAAGATCATGCAAGATATCAAGGACAGGAAAAAATATGAAATAAAAGAAATTATGAAAATAGAGGAAGTCATATTGGATGATCTTTAAAAAAAGCAACTAATCTGGTATGGTCATATTAAAAGAATGAGTGATGAAAGGTTACCTAAAACTATAAAACAAATCGAGAAAGACTAAGAAAGAGCTGGATGAATGTCATGAAAAAAGCAATGGGAGATAGGAGTTTGGCAGAAGAATGGACCCTGGACCAGAGGCTCTGGAATAAACTTCTTGTAGATTCTGTCGGAATAATACCATGAACAGAGTTTATAACACCAGAATAAAAGAAGCCAATTTTTAAGTAAATATTCTTGTGTTTAAGAATGAGTTTACAAAAAAGTGCAAATTTTGTCACTTAGTGACACAACATTTGCTTTTTTAAATGCAAAACAAATTACATATTTGAGCAATTAAATACAGTTAAACTCATATTTTAACAATGAACTGTGGAAATAAGCATTTATAAAAATTAAAAAATAATTTTTTTTTTGAAATATATTTCTGTCTTCAATTTGTTTTCAGAAATTTCACTTTGTTTCTGAGTGAGGGCCCAGTAGCAGAATTTTCTGTATCTATCTGCAGCCAAAAAAAAAAAAAAAACTTCAATCTAAGAATGTACCATGATGCATTAGCAGTTCATAAAATATGTAAAATTTGCATCTAAAAAGAAAACAAATTGAAAATATACAACAAGTACAATAATGTAAATTATATCTATATTTTTTAAACCTGGCACTTCTTATTAAAATGTTAAATCAATCTGCAGAACTTTAAACAATTTGCAGCACTCGCTGCCATGCTGCATTGTTTCTGCTACTGGAAGTGAGGGTGAGAGATTCTTTCCCATTTTTACCTCTGATGAGAACCCTTAAATTATTATTATAGTTTTTAATAAATTTAAACATTTAAAACAAACCCCATATTTTCTCCTACATTTTTTCCCTTTAGAAGTGGTCTCTGATGTATATATTATTACAGGGATCCTATTATAGTCTGAGACTGTGAGAATATCACATATTTTTTCATTTTCTCCTATAAAAAATTGGATAATGCCATCAATTTGTGTGCTATTAAACTGTCAAGTTAGGAAAAATTCATGTCTGAAAATGAGCATTTTGTAAAAATCACCTATATCTTAAGATGGGACTTTTTAAAAAATCAATAAACTTGAAACTCTTTATAAAATCAGCAAAATTAAAACAAACTCTCCAGAAAATATTAAACAATTGAAAAAAAGTTTTTAATTTTGGATGAGAAAATTATGTAATTCAGTAATAACAATAAAATCGGAATAATAATAATAAAAAGGATTTATAGTGTTTTTTAACTAATTGATCAATCAATTACATAATCAGATAATCAATTTTGAAATAAAACATGAGTTTCATTGATTATGGAAGAAATAATTGATTACACAGGTTGACATGTAAAATTTTGGTTTTATAATTTTGACTGATTTTTATGTTTTTTGGTGTGCTAAAACTGAAAATGAAGTCAGTTTTTCTCTATCACGTATAGATTTTTGTTAATACAGGGTGCCTACCAATATGATTTCTTCCATTACTCTTCCACCATTATAATTATATGGGAAGTTTTATAGTATGTTTTCATGATTAATTAATCGTGAATACCTATTGTAATAGCACATCACTAGTGCGATGTAAAACCATACTAACCTATTGTTATATGGTATATGTAAGAAATTGTGTCAGTAAGCACCCTGTATTGACAAAAATCTGTACGTGATAGAGAAAAATGGGCTGCATTTTCGGTTTAAGCCCATTAAAAAACATAAAGCTCAGCTAAAATCATTAAATCAAATTTTGTCAACTTCAATTTTGTAGGCCTGTGTTATTTCTGTAATTTATAGAGAAATTCTTGATTTTTTAAATGCAATTAAACAAATTCTGTCAATCAGCAATGAAACTAGATTTTATTAAAAATATGTAATAATTCAAAAAATAAGATTTTTTCCCCCCCTTAAACTGAAAAGAAAAGAAAAAAAAAAAAAATCTCAATTTTCAGAAACCTTACTTTGTTTTTAAGAAAAAGTGTGCATACTATAATTCTCTGTCAGTTTTCTCTTCTAATGAGAACTCTGTATTATTTTTCAAATCTTATTTAGGTATTGCTGATTATTTATATAAACACAAAATAAAATGTTTTGGTCCAAGTCAGAAGGCTGCAGAAATTGAAGCTAGTAAAGAATTTGCCAAATCTTTCATGGATCGATATAACATTCCAACAGCAAAATGGAAATCATTTACTAGTGTTGAAGATGCTGAAAAGCATATTTTGAGGTACTGTTTTGTTTCAATTTAACGAATTTGAAAAGTGTTCTGCAGATTATTTAAATGTTTTTTACATTCTATCATATTTTTTTTATTGATATTAGACAAACTTCTTAACGGCCCTCTTCACTTACCGTCGCCGGAAGCCTGAGCCAATGTTATTCTATGGGGAAATTTTCTTTACAAATAACTTATTAACTGATACATATTTTTAAATTCTGTTTTCACATTCAGAAAATTCCCAACTTTTAAATTGACGCACCTTTTTTAAAAATGTATTTTTTAAATTTTTAATATTTTATTTTGAAATTGCAAAATGAGAAAATTTCACATATTGAAAATTTGTATTTTACAGCTTCAAAAAAAAAAAAATAATAATAATAATTTTTTGAGAAAGAGAATAACATTAGCTTCGGCTTCCGGCGGCGGTGAGTGAAGAGGGCCCTTAAACCTTGAACATTGTTTTTGCATCAAAAACAAATTTTAACATTGTTTTACGCTACAATTTTTCAATATTTTTTCCTTGTCTTAACTGTTTTTTAAATTTTTATTACTTTTCTGTTTGTTAGTTGGTAACACCAGGGGTCTGCCCTGAGGAAAACCAGTGTCCGTTAAACGACCCTTCAAAAAACTGTTTGTCCTAAAAAAGGACCCTTCAGAAATTTTTTTTATCCTTAAAAAGAACCCTTCAGAAAATTTTTCCCCTTAAAAACAAATCTTTGATAAACCTATTTCATTTAAAAACTGATCTTCCATGGAACGAATAGGCCACCTAAATAATTGGATGTGCTTTGCTGTATTTCTCCGAAAAATTGATATTCAATTTCTAATTTATAAAAGGTTTCTAGTCATGTGTGTCAGTTTAGCTCTATAAAAGTAAAATGTCATTGCCTAAAGTGAAGTCTTAATTGTAATTTTATTTTGAAAAATTATATTTTTCACGAAGTCACAAAAAAGAGGATCCTACCCAAAAAGTTCAGAATAACTTTATTTTCACACTAAATTTAGATTCATAAAATTACGTGTAGAAATTTTCACAATTTTGCAAAAAACAGGACCCTGTCTAAAAAGTCTGGATAGACCTCTAATTACAAAATTTAACAAATGATGTGACGGAGGAATCCATATGCAGATGTCATTTTAAATTTCTTTGTAGATGTGAATGCACCTTTGCAGCTTTGATATTATGCACACAAACTTTTGCCTAGTTTTTTCACCTGATGAAGAATCATGCTATTATTTTGATCTGAAACAACTGTCGCAAGTCTTTGCAACTTGCAGTGTTCACTTACAAAGTTATTTATTAATTAAATTAATTATTATTTTAATTTAATCAGCTATTTCAAAGCAAAAATTTCTCAAAAATTACAAATGCTATTTTTTCTTCTTACATATTAATTATCAGCTAAGTGCCTTGTAGCCACTTTTGAAATTGTATTAACAGATAATTAATTAAATATAAAAACCTTTAAATGTAACTCATGTTACGTCGTTAATATTTTCATCTGGGCACCCAGATCTTTTCAAACGATCTTCATCTGTGCCGGATCTCTTAGAGTTGTGGTGTTTTATAGATTCCATAAGTTGATTCCACATCTGGTTAGGAGCCATTGCGTCACTGTCATTGCACACATCCGGCGTTGTTGCAATTTCTATGGCTTCTCTAAACATCGCGTAATTATAATTATTGTAGTTAGCTATCTTTTTAGTTTTTTCAAAATTTATTATAATTTCTTCATTATCGAAAGTTTTAGCTAAAGCTGTATTTATTTTTCCTGAAGATTGTTGAAGATCCTGAAGATTGTTTGAAAAGATCTGTGTGCTTCATTATAATTTAAATTTTATTTATTGTATTAACAGTTTTCAAAAGAAAATATGTGGTGAACGTTAAAGGGTTAAGTACCATCTTTTTTTCACTGAATTTTAAGTATGTTATTTCTTATGCTGTAATAAAAGTTATTATAATTATAGTGCCTCTTATAATGCTTGGGTTATAAAAGCCAGTGGCTTAGCTGCTGGTAAAGGAGTCATTGTTGCTTCTTCTCAAGAAGATGCTGTAAAGGCAGTTCATTCTCTTAAAGAGGTATAAAACTTTTAAACTGAATTTTAAAATTTTTAATTTGTCACATTGGTAACGCTTCTATTTCCAAACTTAATTTACTTAAAAATTATTAATTTTTACATTTAAATTCATTAATATTTCTGCATAGTCCACTTTTCTGATTGTTGTTTTTTACAAGGCAGGGTCACCAACTATTCAAAAGTTTATTTCTTTTAAATATCTATTACGTGCCCCCCCTCTCCTCCCCCCCAAAAAAAGCTAAAGAAAATATTAAATCTCTACTTTTTTTTTAAATCTAGTTAGAATGCTACAAGAATAATTACCCAATCCAAATAAACAAACAGGTAATAATAATAATAATAAAAAAAAAAAAAATTAAAGTCAATTCCTACTTAGGTCAACAAAGAAAAATTTTATTTTAGTTAATAAATAGAAACAAAAATCATGCGTGCAAAATCAAATAAAAGGTAAAATAAGATTTATAAATGGACAATATTTAAGCTCGTGAACTTAGTTCTGTGATATAATAAGAATAATTACAAGATAAAAAGAACTTTTTATATACCATGTTTTTAAATTTTCTGTTGAATCATAAATGCTACAGAAGGCAGCACTGAACCCGGAACAATTGGCTAAAAGTATTTAAAAAATTCATTGTTATCGTGAGCTATTATAAAAGTTTCAAATGGTTAGCTAGCTAGACGGGAAGTTAGTTAAAAATCGATTGCAAGATTTGTACTGGTAACGCTACCAAAGACAGCAGGGACCCGAAACAGTTTGTTAAAAGTATTTTAAAAATGCATTTTCACTGTATTCTGAACTATTCTGAAAGTTTCAAATGGCTAGCTAGTCGGGAAGTTAGTAAAATAAATTTTCTGTTGAATCATATATATGCTGCCGAAGGCAGTAGGGATCTGAAACAGTTGACTAAAAGTAATAAAAAAAAATGTATTGTCACCGTGTTCTGAGCTATCCTGAAAGTTTCAAATGACTAGCTAGTTGGGAAGTTAGTTAAAAATCAATTGCAAACTTTGTACTAGTAACGCTGCCGAAGGCAGCAGGAACTCGAAACAGTTGGCTAAAAGTATTTAAAAAATATATTGTCACTGTGTTCTGAGTAATCCTGAAAGTTTCAAATTTCTAGCTAGTCGGGAAGTTAGTTAAAAATCAATTGTAAGGTTTGTACAAGATATAAATAGGGAGAGTGTGAACTAATAGTAGGAACTGAACAAACTCTTAAATGGCAGGAGGCTGGAAGAAATAATGTGTTTGTTTACTTTAGCTGAAAGGGAGGGAAGAAGGGGAAAAAGGAATAGTAAAAACATTTATTTACAGCGTTTTGAGTATCATTTACAGAAGTTAATTTATTGGTTTCGATCGTGCATTCAGCAATTGCACCCCTCCCCTTCCTTAAAAAAAAAAAAAAAAAAAAAAAGGATAAAAAAGAAAGAAAAGAAGTGTTTGAACAATTAGCTGTGAGTGATTAAGCATAAATTTTTGAATGAGTTGCTTCTGTTTGTGTCTTAAAGTTTAGTTTTCGTATCACTCTTAGTTATAAGCAAAAATAATTAATGCAATCCACAAACCTTATCTTACGTATTTTTTTCTTAAAGAAATTCCAGATAAAGATTGTTAAAACTGATAGAGCAATTCTGTTATTTATGTATAACTGTCCTGTGCAACCTTCCAATCTCCCATTACTGATAAATGCACAAGTGGTATTTTCCTTTCTAATTTCCACTAGCTGAATCCAGTCATTAGATCTCGGCAAAACACAGTCGATAAAAACATACTAAAGATTAGTCCAGAAAATTTTTATTTACCTTGAGTAGAATAAAAGAAATTCAATCAACTTCATTCTGAGATAGAGTAACATCTACACAAATTTATAACTTAATATATATATATATATATATATGTTTTTCAGTCAGATTATGCACAAGTTATTCTGTTACCGGACAGTGAAAACACTAATATAGTAAGGATTTTGACAGCGGTGAAGAAGAATAAAATAGCATGATCCAAGATTCTCTTCTCAAGATTTTTTTAATGTTGTTGATAGTTTTAAAACGTTTTTTGTCTCCCATAATTAATGTATAAAGTGCATAAAGAATTACACTTTAAGGAATTCTCAGTTATGCGCAAGATCAGTCAATCAGTCCTTTCAAATGTGTAGGGGAGAGTAGGGAGGGATGAGACAGTTTTGACAAAAGTATTTTTTTCAAATTTACTTTTACTGGTACAACACTTAAGTTTCAGAGAAACAAATTAAAACATTTTAACATCTTTTAAAAATATAAATTTGATGGTAAATATTAAAATATTAATTTTATAAGCCAATTAACACAGTCATAAAAATGTCCCATCCCTCCCTTATATGAGGGAGGGATGGGACATGTTTATAAAGTTAAAATAAGTACATAATATACAGACATACTATGAAAAATGCCTGTAACAGTGGGTCACTATGTATGTAAGTTCATAGTGGGTCACTGTGTATTAATTAATTACTAATAATATCTATTTTATCCAACATTAGAATATAATGTATCACTTAAATAAAAATTTTCAAATGCTCGATTAGTTATTATTATTATTATTATTTCTTTTTTTTAATTCTAGCTGAGAAAGTATTTTTTTTTTTAGTTCAAATATTCAAAATTAAGTTTCTGTTAAGTTTACACATTTTGTGGTTCCCTTAATATTAATAAGGTTTCTAGTGGCTAGTCTGTGTGTGTTATCAGCATATCTCAAGAACAAATATTACCAAGAAATCCTAACTGTAATTGGTGACTATAATTTCTTTTATATATTTTACCATGTCCAGGAAAACTGCTCAGGAATGAAAATTAATTCTTTATTAATATATGGTAAATAAAGTATTTTTAAAAGTTAAAAGGGTAAACAAAACTTGTGTGAGTGCCACACCAGTTTTTTCATGATTTTGAATTGGTTACGTACATTTTCTCTTCCATGTACTCCAGTGGCGGCTCGTGCACCGAAAATAGGTGAAGAAGCACACTGTATTTTACACTGTATTCATTTACAGAATATAAATTTACATTTAAATAAGTATTTTTAGTTAAGACCATGCTTAGTAAAAATCATGCATTGAAAATACTTAAATATTATTTTTGAGCTCTTCACCTATTTTCAGTTCACGAGCCACCACTGATCTACTCATTCATTTGCCTCTTGATATTCTCTGTTTAAGGAGTATCAGAATCTTCATTCTTCTTCCTTTTCTTACATGTCCCATCCCTCCCTTCAAAATAATAGCTTATTATTAGACACATGCTACTTTTAGGTTTAATTTAGCTACTAATTCATAAAAGTTATGTTATTAGGTATATAAAATATAAAATGTAACTATGCTAACATCAATGAGTGACGTTAAAACTTGCCTTGAAAATTAAGCTATCGTTTATTTTTGGTGTTTTAAAACAATTTTTTTGTTACATAAACTTACAGAATTCTCCAACTAAAATGATACATAGCAACAAATATGTGGCTGTAGTTACTTCACCTGGTGGAAGTGTCAGAAATTAAAAACAATGTTTATTTTAAGAATAATTTTAGGTGTTCCTTCCTTCCTAATGTTCCATCCCTCCTGACTCTCCCCTGTGGGTGAGAGATGACTGCATTTTAGCATTTGAATTTACACTTTTCTACAATGAAGCACACATTGTATTTATGAGATCATATAATGACTTTTTTCCCCTCTTCTGATTGAAAAAAATTTCATAAGTGTTTCATATTTCAGTTTATTTATATTTTTGCTGTCTATTTCAATAAAAAAATTATATTATTTGACATGTTTTTATTGAATTAAAGTTATTTTAATTTCTGTTTTTGTAGGATAAAAGTCTATCATCAGCTAGTGAAACCATTGTTATTGAAGAGTTACTCCAAGGTGAAGAAACTTCTGTTTTGTGTTTTAGTGATGGATCTAACATCTCAGTAATGCCACCAGCTCAAGACCATAAACGTTTGTTGGACAATGACGAAGGACCCAACACTGGTGGTATGGGAGCATACTGTAGATGCCCTCAAGTTTCTGATGATACCCTAAAATTCATTGAAAAAAATATTCTTAAAAAAGCTATTGATGGTATGAGGGCTGAAGGTCATCCATATATTGGTGTACTTTATGCTGGTTTAATGATGACAAAGGATGGACCTAAAGTTTTAGAGTTTAACTGCAGATTTGGAGATCCCGAAACTCAAGTAATTTCTGTTTTTTGCTCATTATTATCTTAAATGTGTATCAATATCTTGCTTTTTTTTTTTTTTTTTTAAGATTCAGATTTATCAAAATAAAATGACTGATTTTTTAATAAAAGGATTTGTGCAGACTGCAGATTACTTATTTTATATGTTTTAAAAAGTAAAGTGGGTGAAAAATAATAACTTATGTGTGCATTTTTAAAAAAAGGATTAAAAGAAAAAGATATGTATTTATATTTATATTCTTTTGATTGTATAACCATTAAATTAACAATTTTGCCTTTTACTTTATCTTTTTGAACACTTTTATTTAACTTCATATTATTAATTTATTATTTGTCGGTCAAATCTAAGAATTTAATTTATATCCACTTCTTTTTTTTTATCATCCAATTGCACAGAAATTTTGCATACATGTATAACTCCGATGACAATACATACTTAAGTAGTTACAGATTTAAGGGTACCTAGGGATCTAAGTGGTCCTGAACTCTGAAATCCAGTTCAAAATTTATTTGAATTTAAAATTTTTTCCTATCATCCAATCGGGCTGGAGTTTTGCATATATGTATACTATTCACAGCCACTGAATTGAAGTTTATTTTGAAATAAAAGTGTGTTTTTAAAAATTTTTAATTTATGTGTTATTTATAGCATAACTCAAATTACTATAAAATATTCATATCTTGATGTTTCTTACCTGGTTTAGAAACAGGGATTTCAATTTTAGAAATTTTTTAGTTGCTGATGCTGACTATACTTTCTTCAGTAATTAAGTAAAGCAATAAAAAAGGAGGGAAGAGAATTTTTTAATGTCGAAAAAATATAGAGAAAAAAGTGGATAAGTAAATACATAAATATGAGATCATAATGATTATAATTAGAAATGTTACATACACATATGTATTTTTTGAAGTAATATAAAGTTATAAAAAAAAGAAGCAATCTCTGAAACTGAGAAAGAGATAATATAAAACTGTAAAATAAATTTTATCTCCTAAAAGGATTTTTCTTATAAAAGGAATTTGAAATTTCTGTTTAAGTAAAAATAGTTGCTTGGTAGATATCTGATATCTTAGATATCTTTGGCTTTAGATATCTGAAACTATAAAAAATAAAAGTTTAATAAAACTTTTTTGTGAAATAATGTTAACGCTAGGTTTATGGGCATTTTTATATACCTCTCTTTACGGACATCGTGAAATTGATGAATACAAGAGATGTGGTATTTAATATATATATAAAATTGGGTATATATTCGTCTCATTACACCAATAATTATTATCATAAATTGGAAAATATAGTAATGATGATTTTTGAAATTTTACTCAATGCGTCAGAATGACGCATTCTGTAAACCTAGTGTTAATTCTTTTCTGATATTGCTTTATTGCTAATCATGTTATTTTTATTATAGGTTATTTTACCTTTATTAACCTCAGATTTGTATGAAGTAATGCTTGCTTGTGTAAATGGAAATCTTTGTAAAATGTCTATTCAATGGTCATCAACTAAATTTGCTGTTGGTGTTGTGGTTGTCAGTGGTGGATATCCTGGTAGTTATCCCAAAGGAAAAGTAATCACAGGTTTGTTGTTTTTCTTTGCATTTAGCAAATTTGTTTTAAAAAGAAAAATAAATAAAATAAAGAATACTATAATTTTGCTAAAATGAGAAAGTAAATAATGAATGGTTTTTGGTAATTTTGTGCATATTTTCTAAACAGTTTCTTTTGTAAACATGTTTGGACTTTTGGACTTCTTCGTTAGCCAAAATAAGTTATATATAAAAAATAATCTGGTGTGTCACTCACACGACTTTCTCTTACCCTGAAATTTAATACTATAAATATAAGTTGGAGATTAAGAGGTAAGATAACGGGAACTGATATGTAAACTTATGTTAAAACAATTCAAATTAGGCTTCGGAAGAGTTTTATATGATAACTAGATCTGTGTGTGTGTGTGGGGGGGGGGTACCGCCACCCTCAACCCCCCGTTTCATTACTGCACATACATTTATATAGAATTTAGGTCTGTTATTAAAGTTAATCAGTCTTAATCACACTTTTCCAGCAGCAAACTTATATTAACTTGAAAATACAACTTTTGGATCTCCTAAAATTATTTGTTTTTAAGTTACTCGAGACGCAGACAAACATCAAATGTTAAAAATTTGACTTTGGTAATCAGGTAGCCCCAAGACGTGTAAATATACAAAAAACAAGCAATGAATATTTAGCTTTAAAACATATATTATTTATTATATGTCTATGAAGAATTCATTTCAGTTCCTGAGCAACTTTACAGGACATGATAAAATATTATAGTTACATACTTTATTACATACTTTTTTACTGTTAGCACTCCCGCTAACAGTAAAAAAGTATGTTATTGCTTAAATATTTGCAGCCATGTATATCTTTTGAAGATTATGTACTGTACAGACCAATTGGTGCACCTAAATATAATTCTATAGTAATAACACACGGCACAACTTGAAATGCACTTCCATCAATTTTCAGCTATTGTCGCATTATAATCTAGTTCTTTTGTGTAGCCCTGTAAATGAACAGTGAATGATTTCCCAACCATATTCATATTCTATATGACATGTTTTTATGCATATAAAAAATATATATTCATTTAATTTGTTTTTGTGCAGACTATAGCTGGTTAAACTCTGCTTACCTGCTATTTCCCCCATAGGCGTAATGTATTTGAATTCTCTTGGGTGTCCCTGTACACACCATTTGCTTCATCTGAACGAAAAGCTTAGTGTAACATCCCTATATCATACACATTTAGAATACCAAGTTTGGACTTTCTGCTACCATTTGTTCTTGAGATATTCTGATAACAAACAGACACACACACACACCAACCACTAAAAACGATTTTTGGATTCAGGGGACCTCAAAACATATAAATATAACAAAAACTCTCTTTCAAAAATTTGACCCCAAAACAATACTTTCTCTACCTTAGGGATAAGAGAAAGTAAAAAAAGTATATAAAAATGGAGCATTTTTATGCATTTAAAGCCTGCACATCAGTCAAATTCCCCCTTTTTTCCCTTCTCATATTATCTTATGGGATTTTTGTTGCTTCGTTTTATGAGGATACCTCATTCAAAAATGAAGTTTGTCGATTTCTGTTTTTTGAATATGTCGCCTTTTAGCTTAGTGAACATCTTTTTGAAAAAAATAATTTAAATATTTTATTACATTAAGTAAGGATATTCCATTAGGAGTTTTGATCTCCAAATGAAATATTTACATTTATTTTTTGAAAAAATTGCTCACTAAGCTAAAAAAAAAAAATAAAAATAAGGAGTAATATTTAAAAACGAGAATTAAAAAAACTTCATTTATAAATGGCATATTCTTATAAAAAGAAGCAATGAAAATCCCATTAGATAACATAGGAAGAAAGAAAGAGGGAATGTAACTGATTTTGAAAACAGCCAAAACCCGTTGATTCTGTGGGGAAAATTTGTTTCTACAATTACTCATTACTTAATGTATTTTTTTGAGATTTTACCGTCTAAACAACATTAATACCTTCTAAACAACTTTTTCATGAGGGAAATACATGAAATAATACTATCTGATTCTGGTACATTTGCCCCACATATATTCTTCAATCACGAACTTTTGACTGTTTGTATCTCCTATAATAAATTTCAGCATGAACTCCTCCAATCAGAAAATTGTGATTTCAGAATATTCTCTTTTCTTATTCCTTTTAACCCTTTGTTGCATATTAAACACCTGGGAAACTTTAAAGGAAATAATTGTGTTTTTCTTATTTAAAATTGCCCCAGAAATCAGGGAAAAAATTTTTTCATCAAAATTTTATTTATTTTAAAAGTTACAGTTTGTCCACTGTAGTGGACAGTATGCATATAGAAACTGGACATCTAAAGTAGAAGTGGTGATGAAAATAATAAAAGCAGCCACTTTTTTCATTGATACACAAATGAACTTTGCATTTTACGCATGAATATGTAGATTTTCTTGAGCATAACTCCATCTTATATCTTTGAGCATTATTTAATATTTGTCTAGCAAAATGATCCACTCCATCGTATAGGACAGAGCATGCTTTGACTGACATTTCTTTTTGTAGGTTTTTACACTGACATTGGCCCTTGTTTACATAAGTCTTTCTGTATCTTGTTCATCAATTACTCTTGATACTGCTTGTATTAGTCCTCTGGCAATGGACATCTTGAAAAATCCTAGTTGCATAGAACATTGTGGTATGACAGCTTTGTAAAGAAGCCAAGAATTTATCACTGTAACATCAATAAAATGAAATAATACCCTTTTGTACCACTACAATGGACAAACCAAAACAGTTCTACATTAACCTATGTTCACAACGTCCATTGTAGTTGACAAAAATTAAAATACATCAATTTTCAGGAAAAATAGCATCTGAAAACAAGTGTTCTATTCAAACGTATTCTAAAATGCCTAAAATTACTACTATTTCAAAATGCAAAATGTCAAAATAAAAAGGGTTTAGCACCTATATACAATGCTTACAATGAGAAATCATGCTAACTTGGAAGTAGAGGTTGGTGCTATTTTCAAACTAGTAATGCAATCTTAAATTTTATATTATGCTGCTATCTATGAGCAACAGTTGAAATCTGAAATAATACAGAAAGAATAAATATCGAAACCAAATCTGTAAAACCATTTGTGTGAAAGGAAAAAAATTTAAACTTTTGTCCACTACAGTGGGCACAATGCGACAAAGGGTTAAACATCCTTGAGATGAATTATCACTAAATGTTGCATCCATTAATTAAATTTGTGTATTTCATTTGTGCTTAATAAAACCCTACATGCAGCTCAAGAAAGTTATTCAGTAGCTTTGAGAGGCAATATCTTATATTTCAGGCAATATAATATTCAGTTTGATAGCAGATTAAGTGTCTCCATATCCAATCATGTCACACAAATGCATTTGTAATATTTCCACATGAAAAATTCCCGTCACAACAAGTTTTTATCCTAACATTTTATAAGTTAAAAAAAAAAACAATTATGTTTTTGCAAGATGGGAAACCAAACTTGAACTATTTAAAAGGAATATATTTATTGATAAATTTAATTAGAATGTTGTTATCATGGAATGGTTTTGCGATTAGTTGATAAGCCTGTATATTGAGATACATGTTTTTATTGCATAATTTAATGTATCTGAAAAATTTCAAAATAATATTCCTGTAAATTTGTTAGCTATCTTTATACCTGAGTATGTAGAATATAAAGAGATGTATAAAATAGATTTGTCGTGCTTATATATAAATGTGTGCATATGTGTTTGTGGGGAAGGGGAATACAAAAGCACAAAAGTCTTATTGTTTTATGTACTTTTTTTTTTTTTTTTTTTTTTTCAAGTTTGTCATGTGTATTAGATTTTCATCTGTTTCATTTTGAAACTAGTCATACAAAGGCTAATAGTAAAGTCCTACACAAAAAAAATATTGTGCAAAATCTCTTGTTTTTTGACTTTTGAAAGTTGGCATTTCTGCAAATGTATTTGAATATTTTTTCTTAAGCTACTATTTATACTTGTCCATTTTTTTAAAACACATTGAAGTATTATGATTCGCCATGTATTTGAATTGCCAGACTCCAGAATTTATGCTGGGCATCTAACAAAAGGATATCAGTAACATAATCTATTAATAATAAACTAAGATACTTTTCAGCAACTTGTGTATAATCATTTAAAAAAATGTTTTAAAAAAGTATATATATTTTTTTATATATAGGTTTGGATAAACTTCCATCTGATTACTTGGTTTTTCATGCTGGAACTGCTATGAATGAAAATAACATTGTAACATCTGGTGGAAGAGTTTTAGCTATTGTTACTCTAGAAGATACATTAGAGAAAGCTGCTTCTAAAGCAACTCAAGGTGCTTCTAATGTTCATTTTGATGGAGTTTTCTATCGTAAAGATATTGCTCACAAAGCTCTTAAAAGGTTTGAATGTTTCCTATTTTCTTATATTTGATTTTCTTCATTATTGCTGTTTTTTAACGCGTTTTTTTTCTTATTTTAGGATATGTCAACAATGATTTCTATTTCATTTTAGAATGAAATTTTTGTACTTAAAAATTTTATGATGTATTACAGCTCACAATAAACAGCATGCATATTATTTTCATGAATGTTGTTTTATTATTTTTCTATTAAATCACAAATTCATTTAAAATTACAAACATTCTTTAAAATTCCTAATTATGTAATAATTCATACAATTTCATTTTATTAATTTAAATGTTTAAAAAAACAAATAATTTGATATAATTTTTTTCAAGTATTAAGCATATTTGTATATACAATAACAGGAGACTTGGCGTTGGAATATTAAAACCCAAATAAACTACTACATCAGAAATGCCAAAGAAAAATATTTGAGGTGCATACAGCTGTTTCGGTAGCCTTAAGCGTACTGTCTTCAGTGCAAAAAGCACTGAAACATTTCAGTTCTTTTTGTACTGAAGATGGTACGCTTAAGTCTACCGAAATGCTGTATGCACCTCAAATATTTTTCTTTGGCATTTCTGACGTAGTAGTTTATTCGGGTTTTAATATATGTATATAGTTCTGACTATACCAAATTACTGATATGTTAATACACATAAGTAGCAACAATAAAACATGTGCTTTACTTAAAAGTAAATTGTTAAAGTAAATTTTTTGCTTATTCTAATTCAAACACAATACTAATATGTAGTTATAAAAATGTGTGTGTGTGTGTAAGATACAAAAGATGCAAAACTTCCTTAAAAAAAAAAATATATATATGTATATATATATAACATTTTTTTTTTCAAAATAAATTTGTAGAGTAATATAAGCACAATAACAATATTTATTTATTTTAAGATTATTATTCAACGATACAGTAGAATCTTGATTATCGTAATTGAGACTGACCATGTTTCAGAAAATTGAATTTTTCGAATGATCGAGAAAGCTTAAATTTTAAGATTAAGAACAAACATATATGCTATTTCTTGTTATGGTAACAAGAACTTAATATAAATAAAGTAATAGCAAAATAGAAACAAAAATAAATTACCTGAATTTTAATTTTGAAATAAGTACCTTTTACGTATTTCAAGAGGATTTGAAGCAGTTTGTTGCCTTTGCTTTGCAGCTCTATTTTCTGTACTCATTACTTTTCTATTCTCTTCTATTTTTAACGCACAGTGTTTTTTTTAATACTACTAGTTCACTCATATCAGAGTCTTTCTGTTGCTCCAGCCATACCAAAACCTTTTGCAAAACATTCAATCTTCAGAATTGCTGATTTGTTCATTTTCTTTACCCACATCATTGTCTTCTTAAAAAGAAAATTATAAGAAAGGGGATTTAAAATATTTATCTGCATTTCCTGAGATTAGATAGCTTTTGTATAGCATAAAAGGTATTTTGTTTGGACATTTAGTGTTTCATTTCTCTGTGATGAAAATAATCTGCTTTCATCATGGAAAATAATTTTGATAAATAATAAATTTAATGAATATTTTATACTGTGTGAATTTGTATAGGAAAATATTGAAGAAAGTTTTGTGGTGGCCACAACATACTAGTTTAATTCATTATTATAAGCTATTATAATATTCAATAGTATGTTATTTTTATGAATGATACAAACATTTTTCTTTATTTCATGGAAGGCCTTTACAACTTTACAATAGGGAAAAATTGGTGATTAGCTTATTTGCATGATGTACTATTGAGAATATAACTAAAACACACATTGTAGCCAAAATATGGAAATCAGAAATCATAATTGTCAGTGAACTTTCTTTTTCACAAAATTCACTCATTCTTAAATATATATTTTCTAGGCATAAATTGTTGTTTTGAACATTGGAAAATCAGCTTTTGCTCTCTCCGTTTTAACAATACTTTAATACTAAATTCATTCTTATTAAAAAATTATGAGTCAATTGTTGACTCACCATTGAGAATTTTGAGTCATATTGCTGATTTTCCAGGGTTATGCCTAAAATGTGAATAAGTACAAACCCCGTTAAAAAATGTTTCGTGTTATTATAAACTTTTAATTTTCAGAATGGAATCTACTAATTAATTTTTAACTTTCACTAGGCAGCGAAGATATTTATTTTTCTGTGCTCTCCCTATAAATTCATATAAGAGAAAATGAAAAAATAAATGCTTTTATATTTTATAAAATATTTTTCAAATAAAAAAATAAAATCTTTTATTGGTTATTTTGAATTGTAAATTAGTTGCATTGCAAAAATTTCCCATATAGTGCATCATCTCCCTAGGACAACCTGTGCATATCCTGATAGGGCAGAATATTCTGAAGATACCTTGGGAAGAAGATGTTCTGTATAGGTTTATATCATGCTAGCAAAGCCCCAGTTCGGGAAGAAACCGAATTCCGAATGCGGGAAAAATTTCAAAATCAAACTTGAAATGTACGAAACTCAGCCTGATGCTGAATGCGTGTCAATCGATCAAAGTTTGTTAACAAAACCATTTTTTAGTTCATGAAATCAATGAAGTTAGTGAATCAACGAAGGCTTTTCTCGCTTCGCTGGTCACTATATTTAAAGGAAACTCTTTTCTATATCACTTTACAAACAAAAATAAAATTTAAAGAAATCATGAAATTGCTTTAAAGCCCGCTTTGGTTTCCTGTTGGTTTATGTTATTATTTTTTTTGTTTGTTTGTTTTCATTTTCCTTTCCTTTCCATATTTACTTAATTTGATTCTTTGTCTTTCAATATCACGTGATTCAGCAGACGACTATTTTATTTATTTAACGTTCATTTATATTTCCATTAGTTTTTAGAACTCTCGTGCAACTTTATCTAAATTGTTTTTTTACTCCATTTTCAATTTTCATTTTTTCATGTGCATGAGTAAAATATTTCATAATTTTTTATTTTTTGTGTGAAAGCATATTTCATTTTATGTTTGAAAAAAAAAAAAAAAAAGTAATTTTTTTTTCTTTTTAGCTACAATTAAAATTTTAAATGTCCACATTTAAAGCTTTTACCAAGTTATTATTTTCACATTTTAATTAATTTTAAAAAATCTAATCAAAATTTCGTTACAAATAAGGTACTAAATGAAAGGGTCATTTTTTCTGAATCCGTCGGTTTAACTTATCGATCGGACAGTTAGATTTTTTAAATTAACTAAAGTATGAAAAGCTGGTGACAATTTTTTTAATTAACTAAAATATGAAAAGCTGGTGGTAACAACACACAGACAAACAGAAGAAAATCTCTCTCAGCTAATCAACTTACGTCCAGCCACAGACTTACAGGAAAAAAACTCTCTTAGCCATTTATATATAGTGAGATGGTTGAAAATTCATTTTGATTACTCAGTCATGTTGTCATTCATTTCTTAATGGTTGCTTTTAATTTTATAACTTAAGCATGGCATTAGCATTCATCTTAATTCATCTTGTAAATACCAGGGGTGAAACTTCACAGGGCTACCTCTGAATTCAGGGTTTTTGAAAATTTTGTCTCTGAATTTCTTGTCATATTATTTGGTTTATATAGAAATTTCTCATTTTGAATGTTTATTTTTCCTTATAATATATATAGAATTTTCAAAATATTACTTATTTTAGGTAGCCACATAATGTATCACTAATAATTCCCCTTTATCTGCATGCAAGTAGCAGTTTTCAGGGTTTTTGCATGTTAGGTAGTTTCACCCCTGTAATACATATAATTAAATAAATATCTTTTTGAAGTAATATACATGACTTAATTTAGATGAATTTTAACATAAATCTACCTTATTTTATAGGTATGTAACTGAGGGCATGACTTATAAGTCTTCTGGAGTTGATATTGAAAATGCTGATGCTTTAGTTGATAAAATAAAAAGTCTAACTAAGCAAACATTAAGACCAGGGATTTGTGGGGGTATTGGAGGCTTCGGTGGAATATTTGATCTGAAGGCTGCCAATCATGATGATTCATACTTAGTATCTAGAGGGTGTGGAATTGGCGAAAAATTACTGGTGAGATCTTATTTTATATTACTGTTATTAAGAAATTATATAGCTTGTAATGAGACATATGATACCTGTCTCACAAACACTGTTAAATAAGTTTTTTTTTAAAGAAATAATTTAAATAAATAAAACATAATTTTGAATTTTATTAGAATGAGGGATTAAACTTCACCACACTTTAAAAAAAAAGAAAAAAAAAAAAAAATGGATAAATATATGCATAGTTTATTATAAAGAATTTAATTTTTTATGCTATATCCTTTAAATTAAGTTGGATTTAAACTGAAAAAAATTTTATAATTATGTATTATTTTTTTTAAATCTGTTTTATTTTATAATATATGGAATATTATAAAACTGATGCATAAAAATGGAATGCATAACGTTAATTTTCTATATTTTAAACATATAATGTATATTAATAACAAAGTGAACCAATAATGCATACTAAATTGTATAATGAAAGTTTAATCTGGTAATTCTTCAGTTGTACTTTATTGCATGCATTCAATGGTAAAAACCTACACTATTTTGAATATTATGACTATTAATCACTTATTTTACATTTTGTGGTGTTGAGGTTAAAGCCATTTGTCTAGACATGGGAGTTAGACTTGGCTGGGATGTTTTCTGTGGGTGGTCTTTCTAAGACCTACTAGTATATAACCCCGTCAAAAATGACGGAATGTGAACGATAAATCTTGAAAACAATGTTTAGATCATGATGGTTACCACGTGATCATTTAAATGTATTTTCAATTTTTGTTTATAAATCAAATATGTTTCGATATTTTATAATTTTCGTTCTGAAATTAAAAAAATTCTACCCGATCAATAAATATGAATGACAATAAAAAAAACTGTTGGTTGACAAAAAATATAGGCCCGACAACACAACCGCAACACACATCCCAGTGTTCCATTAAGTGCTCTATACGCAAGCGAAGTGTGACGCCACTGACCGTCCGTGGATGCAAGAAAATGATTTCCTATGTTATTCGCCCATTGGATTTTTTGTAAAAAATTATTAAAAATCGAGGAAAATTATATCCCGATTTTAATCCCCCTATTTGGGTATAGATATGTATTAGTTATCATGTGCATGTGTTTGATTGAGTTATTTTGCTGTCAAATTGACAACATTTTAATTTTAAATTTCAAAACTCTGTTGTCCTTGGCGTTTTTGTATTTGGCGATCAAAAACGTACTACGAAAATATACATGCCAGATGTATGTTTTCGTAATATGTATTGTGCGAAATATTGTTTCATATTATTCATTACTCTCTTAATATAAGTTTTTAAAATAACCATGATTTTTGAAAGGAATTAAATTATACTCGCCAGATAATTTGGCGATATATATATATATATGTTTTTTTTTTCTGCCAAGGATGACCGATACCAAATCTATTCCGCTGCAGCATATTAGTATCTTATATCAGATAATTTATTTAGACATTTGAAAACAAATTTCACTTCAAATTATGATAGAATATTTATCATTTTCCTTTTAATTAGTATATTAGTTGGATATTTATTGTGTAAATATCATCCTTTGAAATGAAATGTTTATGGTTTCAATGGAATATGGAAGTTTTTTATTTTTATTTTTTTTTATCTAGAGTTTTGAAATTTAAAATTCAAATTTTATCAATTTTAGAAGAAAAACAACTTAATCTAACGCATGCACATGATAACTAATACATATCTAAACCTAAATATGGGGATTAAAATCGGGAAATAATTTCCCTCGATTTTTAATAATTTTCTACGAAAAATCCATTGGGCGTTTAACATAGAATATATTTTTCTTGTATCCACGAACGGCAAGAGACGTCATCACTTCGCTTGCGTATTTAAAGTCCTCATAATAAGAAAAAACGATTCACTTCATTTTACCAAAATACTCTTTTTTAAGACTATCGTAGATCCTGTTTTCAAATTTTCTAACTAACTATCCAATAACTACAGACACTCCATGCTAACCCAAATTCACCTCTACTCGATACCTCCAACCAGCTATCTCACCCACAATATCGCCAAAATATCCAGGATCCAGCTAGGGACTTTCTCATTCTCAACCGAACATTTTACCTTGACTCGACATTATCACCTTAGACTACTCTACTTTCAATACTCATTTCAACTGGTGACTTTTACTTGCCCAACCAATCATTCTATCCCAACTATCATTTTACACTCATTTCAAAACTAAAATCAACTGGCGGCATTTACGTACTAAACTTGACGCCAATCATGCCTTACAATGTAAACAAACAATGAAGTTTGATAAAAATATTTAAAGGCTTTAATGCGTTTTTACAAATATTTTAAGATTTTTAAGGCTTTAATATGCTTTAGAAATATTTTAAGCGTTTTTTTAATGAAACAGTCAAAGAGTCGTTCATTCGGAATTAAAAAGTTGTTCATTTGGAATTTGTATTTTCTGAATGGCAACAGTTTTGTTTTGTTTTTATTTGGTATTGCATTGTTTATAATCATGAAGTTACATAATTCTATTTATAGGTTCATGTTTATAATAGCCAGTGATCCGTTATATTTATTTTGGCCATTTAAACATTACAATTGAATAGTTTTTCAAGGTTTCATAGGAAATGAATAATAATATGTGCGATACAAAACATGTATGAAAATGATATGTATGTTTCCTAAGTTGAATTAAACAAACGAAAAAAAAAAAAAAAAATGGCTGCCAAAAGTTTCTGTTTTGAAGCGGTACTAACCGGATTCGTTCATGACAGATGAGGATCATTATATATATTAATTTTAGGATATTCAACAAATAAAAGAACTCTTTCAAGTAAAATATCCATTTTATTGCAAAACTGTTAGCTGTAGACTTTTAATTTTGTACAGTATTTTGTGAAAACATTAATTGATGTTAAAAAAGAAAAAGAGAAGAGAAAGTAAAATGTGTTTGTCTCTTGCTTCATTATGTAAGAGGGGACATTAGTCAGATTTCCTCTGTTTCCTTTCCCATGTAATTTAGTGTAATTTTTGTTGCTACGTATTATAAGGATATATCATTAAAAAAAAAAAAAATGAAGTTTTTAAAATTTTATTTTTTGAATTTTACTCTTTAAACATGTTACCTTTTATTTTAAGGTAAACACCTTTTATTTTATGCCTTATTATTATTATTTTATAAATTTAAATATTTCTTTTCAAGATTGAAAATTAGAATCTTAAACTTGTTTAATGAAATAAAATATTTCAATTTATATATTGATTTAAATATTTCAATTAAAAATTTTGCAATTTTGTTATGTAATAAAATTAAAATATTTAATTTTATTACATAACAAATTGCTTCCTAAGGTAAAAGATGACATGTTTAAAGAGTGACATTTAAATAACAGAATTTGAAAAACTTCATTTCTGAACAAAATATCCTTATAATACGAAGCAACAAAAATCCCATTGGATTACATGGGAAGCAATGAAGGGATTACAAGGGGGGCAGAGAAAATCTGACTGCTATCTCCTCTTAAACATCAGAATGCTGTTGATGGGTATATCTGTTCACTAAGCTGTATTTTTTCCCTACAATACTCTTATGTTTCCAAATTATGCAATTATGAATTTTTAGCTTTTGTTTTTAAATTGTGATGGTTATAAATAATAGTCATAAAGTTTACCTGCAGGCACATATATTGTAATAGTTTTGATCTAAAGTAAAAAAAAAAAAAAAAAATAGTGTATTGTAAAAACTGTACAGTAAATATCAATAGTATAATTTTGCCCTTTTCAAAAGCAGCCAAAGTTAAGCACAGGGATGATTCTGTTCTGAAATTTTAGAAAATTTAAGGCTGCCTGTTCAGAGGAGGGTTGGGGGGGGGGTATTAATGTTTTTGATATTGTATTGAAATAACTTGCTTTTATTGTATAATAAAACATCTGAAATTTTAGCAATGAGCTCATATTAAAAATCAAGACAATGTATACACACGTTTAAGTAACAATATAATGTGTAGGAAAAACACATATATATGCATGCTTGAATTACTATTTCAGAAAATTTTATGTGTTGTTCACGTTCAGAATTAAGAAACAATTCAAAACAGTTTCATTTGACAAACATTTAATGTAGGAAGAAAAGGGCTATTTTCTTTCTGAATCCCTTTTTACTTTCCAAACATACAGTTTGGAAAGGAAAAATGGATGTAAGGAAAGTATTATAATCATGTCAAAAAATCTGACTTTGAGATTTTGGTGTTTCTATATGTTTTGAGGTCCCCTGAGTTCACTTTTACTATTTTTATGATGGTGTGTGTATGTGTGCGAGTGAACACGATAGTGCCTAAATGCTTTGTTCAAATGAGCTGAAAGTTGGTACGTATGTCACAATAGCATGAACCCAGTTAATTTTGGTGAATCTAGAACTTTATAGTCTTTTTTACAGGAATACAAAAGAAAATTCTTTATCATTTTGACGTGTAGGTCCAAATTTTTTAAAGTGCGATAACATCTAAATGGCTTATTCATCTGATTTGAAAATTTATACACATGTTATAGATCACCGTCGCACGAATTGTATAGACCACGAAATTTTGTGGTCTATTGGATTGGAGTTGTGGGATGATCAGTATTGTCACTTGATATAACTGCATTTGCAGACTCAGTGACCTTGCCGATGTATATTATGTGAGAAATGCCGAGCTGGTTATCAACCAGGGTATCTCAGTGGTTAGAGCATCCGCGTGTTAAGCGGAAGGCCCAGGTTTGATTCCCGGCTCTGGTATTTTTCACATAGTTGGTATAAAAAATCAGCCTTCCACTTCAGTCTATCAGAAATGAATTTTCAAGGTTGATGAATAAAGTTTCTAAAGTAGTATTTCATGGTCTATTGGAGTTGTGCCATGATCAGTCGCTTGATATAGCTGCGTTTGCTGACTCGGTGACCTTGTCAATGTATATTATGTGAGAAATGCCGAGTTGGTTATCAACCAGGGTAGCTCAGTGGTTAGAGCCTCCATACGTTAAGCGGAAAGCCTGGGTATTTTTCACATAGTTGGTATAAAAATCAGCCTACCACTATCTATCAGACATCAATTCACTCTCCAACTTTTGTCTGAATCAATTTAGTATTTTAAAAGTTATCTTGATAGCACAGTTTCAAGTGGCCGCAACTTGGAAACAAGAAGTTGGAACAAGTTGCCCAGTGAACTCATCCAAGATAATTATATGATAAGATCACTGTTCAACTTTGGTTCGAATTGAGTCAGAATTTAAAAAGTTATTGTGTTTATAAATTTTCAAATGATAGCCTAATTTCAAGTTGTCTTGCTTAGTTTATAACATCCACACTTTGTTAAAAACGACGGATAAAGTTCATTAATAAAGTTGATTGAGACACTTGTATGATCTATGTATACTTCAAAATTTAAATAAATTCGGAATACGCTTTTTACAATTTGAATTTGAAATTTTCAAGTGGTCTCCACTTGAAAACAAAATGGTGGAGCAACTTAGTTAACAAACTCATCTAAGATATTTATAAGATAAGTTAACACTTTTCAAATTTGGTTCGATTTGGAGTATTATTTCAGGAGTTATTGTGATTTTGAATTTTCAAGTGGTAGCCTGATTTCAAGTGGCCCTGCTTAACTTAAGATATCCGCCACTTTATTAAAAATGGCAGATAAAGTTCATTAATAAAATTCATTGAGACCTTTATGTGGTCTATATTTACATCAAAATTCAGGCAATCTTGCTTTAAATACACTTTTTACAATGTGGGTTTGAAATATTCAAGTGGTTGAAATATTCAAGTTATATTGTTCAAGTGGCTGCCACTTGAAAACAAAATGTCAGAGCAACTTGATTAATGGACTCATCCAAGATATTTATAAGATCAGTTCATTGTCTAAATTTGGTTTGATTTGGAGTATTATTTCGGGAGTTATTGTGATGACAAAATTTTCATTATATATATAGATAGATAAAGGAAGTGATTGCAATAGGTTGATTTGTAAAGAAATCAACCTAAAATATTAAAAAACTAGTTGGCATAGGTTGGACCCTATCGTAAATTTACTCACAGAAATTTCAGCTATAGAGCATATACTGTCTGTGGTGGATATAAGTTAGATTGCATCCTAGACCAATTTTGATATGTTGCCCCCCCCCCTCCATGTTTTGAAATAGTATGTATAAATAATATTAATAGCAATAAATATAATACAACTAGCAGATTTTGAAAACTTAATTGGTTTTGATTTTTCGTTGCTTTTGTTATCCACTTTACTGGATATCTAAGTTAGCAGAGATATTTTGTAAAACCATTTTCCATCTAAAAATTACAGTGAAGCGTGAGATTTGAATTTGACTTGGATTAAAGAGTAATGTGTATGACTCGATAGAAGACAAAATAAATTTACGTTATAAAATCAGTTTTATTAAAAACTTTAAATAAAATATAAGCTTAACAACAATAGTAACAAAGTTAATAAAATGAACGATGTATTAAATTATGACATAACAAACCCAGCTCAAGTATTTCATTCAAAAAGTAAAATTGCATTTTAAATTACGGCCGAGAAACTAAAAGAAAATATCATACCACTGAGGAAAGCTATGAAAAAGCTTTTAACTTAAAAATAAATAAAGTGGACATTAGCATAGTAAATTCATTTCATGTCATCTTCACTAAATACATGCAGAAATGATGACATTAAAAACAATCCACATCATGTAAATGCCGATGATACATCACGTAAGACAAAACACAAAGGTAAAAAGCAAAGATGCATCCATCACTAGTTATATTTATATGAAAACTGAGAAAACGTGACTAGTTGAAACAACGCCTACATATGGGAACTAATGATCGTATGTGGCGAGAGATTGTATGCAGAGCTCTAGAACGAGCCCACCATCTGCCGAAACTTACTAAGCATTCCAGGCTAAAGTATAGCTCTGAGAAGCGTGATCAACTTTGAAGTGTAAACAAATGAGGATATTAGTGTGACGATTATTAACTTCATTTAAAGATTTATTTTAAATATAATTAAATTGATGAAGGTAAGTTTTAAAAGGTTATTTAAACAAGAAATAAAGTTTATATATATATATATATATATATACATATACAAATACAGATTTAAGTTAACAAGAAGTATTAAAATGAAGATATTGTTGCTGTATGTAACATGAGCCCCTCCTCTTGTTAGCTTGCATTAACTCCAAAACAAGCACCAACATAAATTTAAACAACTTTGAGCTAGGTTTAAAAGACAATTTTGTAAGTAAAACAACAATAAATATTCAAACTTTAAAACCATTTTGAACATATATACATATAAATATTTCAACAATAAACTTTCAAAAAAAAAAAAAGAAAGTTAAAACTTATTTCAATATTAAAATTTTCAAAATTTACACACCAACAAAATTTCATCATCCACAGGTTGTTACAGACGGAGTATCATTCACAGACGATATTTTACATAATTATGACCACCATTAACAATGGCTATTTCCATACTTTAAACAGTTCAAAAAAGTTCATTATCAAAAATACCAAATTACAGCTAAGTATTTTATATAAAACTAGCTAAGTATTTTATGTATAAAATATTTTGTTACATAAAAATCTTAATTTGTGTATCATTGTTACAGTTATTTCGTCAATTAAGTTTCATAATTAACTTTAGTAATGTTAGTCTATTAAGTCTATAAATTTCAAATTTTAGTCTGTAAAGTCTATATATTTGAGGTGGAAACTTGTGAGGCCCAAAAAATTGACTGCCAGGGGTCAGAGTTGCATACAATATTAAAATAGTTTTTTTTTTTTTTTTTTTTTAAATTTCTTTATCATAGCCTTTTAGACACACTTCACAAATCAACTTTGTAAACAATCTTTATATTTCTATCTTTTGGTATATATAGCATTCTGAAAAATTATTTTAGAAGATATTTCAGCCTGATTACAACCTTTTAAGCCTAGTTCTCAAAAGGTTTTTTTAAAATTTCATCCATAGGGTTAAAAAAAAGAAAAAAAAAATTAAAACACTATTCAGGAACATATGGGGGAAAATGACTTTTTACTTTTTTTTTAATTGATATGCTAAATATTTGTATTAATTGTTTAATGGTGTTTTCCATTTCCTGTGGCTTATTTCTGTCGAGCTATCTACATGATAGACCAGAGATGTTTCTGCCTAAAGGTTGTCTGAGTGAGTAATGCTGACCGGTTGTCGGCCTGGATAACTCAATTGGTAGAGCCTTGACCTTGTAAGTCAAAGATCCGGGGTTCGACTCCCGGTCCAGGCATTATTTTCACTCAGTCGGAAAAATAAAATTTCAATAAATATGATTTTCTTCCACAGATGGTTGTGTGATTTTAATAAAAATTATAATTTTATTTTCCAAGAAATTTGTTTATATCTATCACTATTGTAAAGGCCGATATGAATGGAAGGTGGCTAATGTCAATTAATGCTAGAAACTTTAGCTACTGGAAACATGCTTTTATTTCCGGAAACAGCACTTTAATGAAACATGATAAAAGGTAAAAGAACATATATCGTAATGTAAGTAAAACATATATAACAACTCAGGAAGGGTAAAAGCAAAACATAATGACACACAACTGCCGTGACATGAAAATTAACGTTCTCTTTTTAACAGTCTCTTGACATGCGCTGCATGGCCGAGGCGCGCGCCGCTTATGCGCGATTACTCAATTGCGTGAGCAGTCAAATCATAACACTCCTCGCTCCTAGTTAATGTGGCACAAAATCTCTGTATCTTTCTGGTTTCCTAATTACTCGTCTTGGACAGGATGGTAGATCTTCAGGTATTGGTAAAGGCACAGCACTCTCAGATGGAACACCTGGAGCCTGTTGTGTTGTGGAAACTGGAAGTCTTTCATGAAGCTGCTCCTGAACCATCGCTGGCTCAACAGGTGCAGACTCCTGCAATGACTCACTGAACGGTGGACTAACAGAAGGTGGTGCACGTTTAATCATCTGATCAACATGACGACGCAGCACTTCCCCAGACGCAGTAGTGGCTCGATACGACACAGGACCCGTCGATTCAGTAACCACAGCTGGAATCCACTCTGCCCCAGGAGAAAAGTTCCGAATCATCACAGGATCATCCACCTTGAATTGTCGCAGTGGTCTGGTGTCTTTTTCAAAAGTTAGCTCTTGCTTCTCTCTTTGGTCTTTAAGAAAATCTGGGTGTAAACGGTCTAGGCAACTTCGTAGGCGTCTTCCCATCAACAGCTCACCTGGGCTAAGGCCTGTGACTGTAGAAGGTGTAATATGTTGATGTAAAAGGAACTGAGAAAGACGTTTCCTCCATGTTCCCTTCACAATACGTTTCAAAGAGTCTTTAACACTCTGGACTACTCTTTCTGCCTGACCATTTCCAGCTGGCCGTCGAGGAGCAATCAACACCCTACGAATGACATTTCCCTCTAGGAATTTTTCATACTCTTTTGATTGAAATGGTGGACCATTATCAGAGACCACAACGTCTGGAATTCCGTGAGTTGCAAAAATGTCTCTTAGAACATCAATGGTGGATGTTGCAGTTGTTGAGGACATTTCCTTCACCTCAACATACTTTGAAAAAGAATCCACAAGTATCAGGAACTTGTGTCCTTGGAACGGACCAGCAAAATCAACATGGAGCCGGGACCATGGAATTGTAGTTATCTCCCATGGGTGTATGGGAGCTCGTGGTGGTGCATGCCTAGTTTCTTGGCATGACATACAACCTGCTACATAACTTTCGATATCAGTGTCCATACATGGCCACCACACATAGCTTCGAGCTAGAGCTTTCATGCGCTCAATTCCTGGATGAGCCAGATGCAGCTCCTGCAACACGAGCTGACGTCCTCTTTCAGGTATGACTACCCTATTACCCCAAAGGAGACAATTTTTATGAGCAGACAACTCATTTCGTTTAACATAATACGTATGAAATTCTGAACCCAGCTCTTGTTCTGGCCATCCCTTTAACACAAAATTTAGAACTCTCGATAATACAGGATCCCTACATGTAAATTTAGCAATTTCCCCTGCACTTAGGGGAGGACATTCCAGATCTTCCATAAAAAGAACTTCATATGGGGGAGGAACCTCAGAATCAGGCACCGGTTTTGGAATTCTACTTAAAGCATCTGCATTCCCTATTTTCTTCCCTGGTCTATGCTCAAGGGAAAAATTATATGCATTTAACATGAGAGACCAGCGTAGCATACGGGGGGAAATAATTTCAGGAGTCGCTTTAGTTCGGTTAAATAACCCCAATAATGGCTGATGGTCAGTAATGACTGTAAAAACATGCCCATAAAGAAAGTGGTGAAATTTCTTAATAGCCGAAACTATGGCAAGCGCCTCCTTATCAATCTGAGCGTAATTACGCTCAGCTGATGTCAGAGTCCTAGATGAAAATGCTACTGGCGCCTCACGACCATCCTGCATTCGATGGCTTAATACGGCCCCCACTCCATAAGGAGACGCATCACATGTGAGAATTATTGGTAATGATGCATCAAAAGGTACAAGCACCTTAGAGGAAGAAATTAAATCTTTTAAGCCATTAAAGGCATCTGTATGAATTTGTGTCCACTTAAACTCAGCATTATTGTCCAACAACCTATGTAAAGGCTCAGCAATTGTGGCCTTATTCTCTAGAAACCCATGATAAAAATTAATTAACCCAAGGAAAGCACGTAACTGTTGTTTGTCAGTTGGAATTGGTACAGCACGGATTGCTTCAACCTTGGATTTAGATGGGTGTATACCTTCCTTATTGACACGATACCCAAGAAAATCTACTTCTTTTACGCCGAAAAGGCATTTTTCCTTTTTCGCTCTCAAGCCTGCCTTTTTAAGCTGACTCAAAACTTCAGCTAAACGGAATGCCAACTCCTCACGTGTCTCTGCACGGACTAGAACATCATCAAAATAAGGTATTACTCCCTCTAAACCTGCAAAGAGTTCTTCCATTAAGCTCTGGAAAAGCCCTGGAGCTACATTTACACCAAATTGGAGTCTGTTTACTTTGAAAGCCCCCTTATGAGTTATTATGGTCTGAGCTTCTGCAGATTCCTTATCTACGCGCAGTTGTAAATAAGCCTGGGCCAAATCAATTTTTGCATAGAATCCACCCCCTTTCAAATTAGATAACAAATTATTGATTGCTGGTATAGGATAAGGAAAAGCAGACATAGCCTTATTAAGTGTAGTTTTATAATCCCCACAGAGTCTCACCTTCCCCGATAGCTTTAACACTGGAACTACTGGAGTAGCCCACTTGGGATTATCATAAGGTTCAATAACTCCCTCTTCAAGAAGCTCTTTTAATGCCATCTCAATTTTAGGTCTGAGTGCTAAAGGTACATTTCTAGCCTTACACCTAATAGGTGGAATTTTGGGGTCTATTGGAAGCTTAACTGCTGGACCAGTATAAGTCCCCAATCCCTCACTAAAAACTTCAGAAAATTTATTCACAACCTCTTGAACAGGGTCGGAAATAGAATGTATTCCATTTATAGATATACCCAAAGGCTCAAACCATGAATACCCCAGAATGTTTGTACAATTAAATTCTGCAACTAAAAGTTCCAATTCTGGGTTAAATTCTTTAAATTGTACTCTTACAGTACATTTCCCAACAAGGTTTATATTGTTTTTTTGAAAATCTCGCACCTTTACTGAAGTACTATTTAATTTTGGCTCTTGAGCTCCAAATATTTGTTTAAAAGTATTTAAGCAGATTATGGAATAGTAGGATCCTGAATCTACCTCCATTTTAATCTCATGCCCTTCCAATTTAATCACAACATGCTCTTTAAGGGAATTGCACTGTACAGAATTCAAACAGTACTCATTTTCCAAAGGACTAACCACTTCAATGTCATGTAATTTCTGAGAATTTGAAATTTTGTACTTGTCACGTTTTGCACGACATACACGCTCTATGTGGCCTTTTTTACCACACCCCCTGCAATTAGCATCTCTAAACCTGCAATTCTTACGTTCGTGCTGTTCCCCACATCCAAAACAAACATTTTTAGCCGAAATTTTAGTATTTTTATCGATCTCGAATCTTCGTTTACGCTCGTTTTTTCCTTTTCCAGCCTTCACATAATCAACGAACTCTGAGCCTGCAACACGACCCGAATTTAAAGAATGCATGCTTTTAACCTGAGACGCCGCGGATTCACAAGCTAAAGCTTTAGATACGGCATCCTCGAGAGTTAAACTTGTTTCCGATAACAGCCGTCTTTGCACCCCCTCATCTCGTAAGCCGCATACGAGCTGGTCGCGCAGCCTCTCCGTCAAAGTTGCATCAAAATCACACGCTTCGGCAAGTCGCCGTAATTCGGCAACGTAATTGCTTATACTTTCGTTTAAATTTTGAGTTCGCTTGTGGAATTTAAAACGAGAAAAAATAACAGAAGGTTTGGGGCTAAAATGAGTTTTTAAAACAGTCATAATTTCATCAAAAGTCTTTTCAGAAATAGCAGACGGCGCTATTAAAGACCTAATAATTCCCACTGTTTTGATACCGCAAACGGCAACTAAAGTCGCACGTTTCCGTTCAGCAGTAGTGATATTATTTGCTTCTAAATAATATGTGAGCTGTTCAGAGTATAAATCCCACGAACTAGGACTTGAAACGTCGAACTCCGAAATTGAGCCGACAGCAGCCATCACAAGGAACGGGGTTCAGAAATAATTAAAGAAAAAGAAAAACAGCTTACCGCGCTGAACAACTCCGTGATAAATCACCCGCCTCTTATCAACAAGAGAGCAGAGAGAGAAAAAGAGAGGAGAAAATTCTCATACCTGAACTAGGAACGCCCACTCGCGCCGCGGAGTCAATATCCCATCCTCGTCGCCAGTATTGTAAAGGCCGATATGAATGGAAGGTGGCTAATGTCAATTAATGCTAGAAACTTTAGCTACTGGAAACATGCTTTTATTTCCGGAAACAGCACTTTAATGAAACATGATAAAAGGTAAAAGAACATATATCGTAATGTAAGTAAAACATATATAACAACTCAGGAAGGGTAAAAGCAAAACATAATGACACACAACTGCCGTGACATGAAAATTAACGTTCTCTTTTTAACAGTCTCTTGACATGCGCTGCATGGCCGAGGCGCGCGCCGCTTATGCGCGATTACTCAATTGCGTGAGCAGTCAAATCATAACAATCACAACAAATTGTCCATTTTAGCATTCTTTCTGCATAGAAAAGAGGTCTCCATTATACATTTTTACTAAAGTTTCTTAGCAGAAAATACTAATAATCAGCTTTTAATTTTTAATCTTAATTAAGTTTAATATTTCAGTTTTGGCATTTAAAATAAACACTACACAATTAGAAGCTATTTCATTTAAATGTATTAGCTGAATAATTGGATGAAGCAAAATTTCTTTTCCAAGCTTGAACTTCATTTTTCAAGTATGCATATTTAAAAATATGAAGTCTTTTCACTTACTTTTTTCCTCTACACATAGATAATTATTACAAACATGGAAAATAACCTCAATGAAGGTGGTGAGTTTAAGTGACAGAAAAAATAAAATTATCTGTTCTCAGTTCTCACAAAATGTTATCCCTAAAAGAGGTATAAAATTGTACTTCAGCTGCCTTGCTAAGCCAATGCATCAACTGCCCTGGGTATATATATATACACACACTTTTCCGAAGTACAGATATATCTCATGAGAGCTAACTCTTTTATTTTTATTTAAAAATATGCTTATTCTATACTTTATTTTTCCTTTTCTTTTTGTGAAAGCAAACACTTTTTAGATTCAAAAGCACACATACCCTTTCTTTTCCTCCAGTACACCGCATAACTACATGTGCCTGGGTGAAAACTCGGCAGCACAGGAAAGCGAATCTCGTAAGTTTTTCTCTGCAGTTAAGGGGTTAACGAAGGTAAATTAATATTAAACCCTATGGGGGAAAATTTAGGACCAAGAAAAGCTTATCCTAAAGAGAGGTGGCCTTTGAAAAAAGATGGACTTTTTAAGAGGTTATTTGTATTTTCTATTATTAAAAGTATAAATCTGTTGTATTTTACAGGTATTACAAGACTGTAATAATTATGAATTAATTGGGTATGATTTGGTGTCAAATTGTGTAAATGAAATCTTGTCTCATGGAGCAGAGCCTTTGTTCTTTTTGGATACTTATACAACTGGTAAACTTGATACTACAGTAGCAGCAAAAGTTATTGAAGGCATAGTTAAAGGTTGTAAAGAATCTGAGTGTGTTCTTATTGGTAGGTTAAACTCTTGCTTTTCTTTATTGTCTTTCTTTTTACACACACACAAAAAGTTTTACACGTTTTTTTAGTTAAACATTTTTTTTTTTTTTGTTATACAATATTTATTTATTTTATGTAAATAATCAGTTGTTGTTTGAATATAATTATAATTCTCAATCTCACTAGACCAGTTATTGCTACATAAAGAAAAAACATTTATTTCATTATCTGTATCATCTGTAGGATATAAATCCTTATCTAGTATATACTTAAGTAATTAGTAATGTGATAATAAATTAATAATATTACATTCTCTACTGAGATGCAGTAGTTTATAATACATTTAATTATTATTTATTCAGTAATTATAGGGATTTATTAGATCAGTTTTCTTGTATGGCTTTTTTCTTCTATTTTTTACTTCCATTACCCTACTACCATAGTTAATGGAAGTATTGTATTTGGTCCAAAAATTCAATATTGAGATTTCACCTGATTTACACGTTTTAAGGTCCCCCTATGTCCAAAAATGTGATTTTTGGCAATTGGTCAGTGTGTGTGTGTGTATGTATGTATGGAATCTTCTAGCTATCATATCTCCAAAACTAATAAAGACAGAACTACAAAACTTCAGAATTGAGACAGGTCTGGTGTACAGATGAATTTTCCAAATTTTGGTGAAAATTGAAAAACAGGAAGTGGAACATCGGAAACCAGAAATGGTACCGTAAGTCTGTATCTCAAAAATGACTCTAACGATTTTCTTCAAATATGCTATATAAGCACTTTATTAGATGTCCTTTCGAATGATATAGTTGGTTAGTTCAGGAAAATTGATAGGCATCCTGTATAAATAGCTCAATTTCAGGTCTCGCAAGCATGATTCTTTAAAAACAGCTGTACGGATTTCTTTCAAACTCGTCATATTAACTCACTTTTAAATATCCTTTTGTATGTAATTATTGTTTTCCGGTCATCAATTGAGTTTTGGTAAAAGTTGGTTTTTCAAAAACGGCTCTAATGATTTTCTTGAAAATTATTATATAAATCTGTTCCTTTCTTATAAGAGGAAAATTAAGTCATCCTGCTTAGGTAGGTAAGATTTAGATATTGTAAATTGGTGTTTTAAAAAATAACTCTACCTTTTTTTTTTACCTCACTTTGCTTTTCTATATGTTAACTTTGTTGTATATGTCTTTACATGTGTATAAAGTTTCTCTTACCGGAAAATTTTAGGTTCCTACTACTTCTTTAGGTCACTTTTATGTCTTATCACATTATCTCCAAAAAATGCATATAATACATCTTATAGTGGGTAATGGAAGTTGTGTGGTTGTTTCACACCAGATTTTTTTTTTTTTTAACAAGCAATCTCAATTTGCATGTCTTATATTTTAACTTTTTTATGCTTAATCACAATAATTTTTCAAATTTTGTGATGTGTGTAATACTATATGAAATTCTTCTCGTATAAATTATATTCTACAACAATGCAAATAATTAATACTTTGTATAATAAAACATTATTAGAAATGCTGCTCTGTGGCCATATCACTTTTTTGTAGAAATTGTGATTATGTGCTACGTAATTTTATACAAAGAGTGGTATGGCCATTAAGCAGTATTTTCAATAATGTATTTGCTGTTTATGTGTCAAGTATCCTATAAAATATCACACCCATCACAAAATTAAAAAAATTAACTTTAGAAAATTAATTTGTAGAATTGTTTTTCTATTGCTTTCGAATAATATCTTAGTTTCCTAAGTTATTTTTTAACTCAATAGCAATGCAATTTTACTGATTAATTTTTCTAAAATTAATTTCTGAAATTTTGTGATGTTTGTGACATTTTATGGAATGCTCGATGAATATTAATTCTGTGTTTCCTTTTACCTCTTATTTGGTAAAATATAAATCCTGATTTGTAGGTGGTGAAACTGCTGAAATGCCTGGAATGTATGCTGATGGTGATTTTGATCTGACAGGATTTGCTAGAGGTGCTGTTAAAAAAGGAAAATTACTTCCCCAGAAAAACAAAATTTTAAAAGGAGATGCTGTCATTGCCCTTATTTCATCTTCTATCAATCCTGATAGCTATGGAATTGTTAGAAGAATTCTTAAAAAGGAAAAATTAACATTTGAAAGCCCAGCTCCCTTTGCTAATAATGCGAATATCAAGCAGTGTGTCATTATTGAAAATAAAATTCATGTTCAAAGTGTTCTGCCTTTAATGAGAAAGGATTATATAAAGGCTGCAGCTTATATTAATGAAGGTGGTTTGTCAGGAAGTTTGGAAAGAATTATACCAACTTCACACCGAATTGATTTAGATGCATCCAGATGGACAATTCCTTCTGTATTTAGTTGGATGGCGAAAGTGGGACAGCTTTCTGAGAATGAAATGTTGAAAAATTTTAACTGTGGCGTTGATATGATTTTAGTTGTTGACAAGAATTCAGTACCATCTGTTTTGGATTTACTTAAAACATCTGGTGAAGAAGCTGTAGTTATTGGATCAGTTGAAGCAAGTCAAAAGGGTATGATGTGAATTTATTTTTCCAATTTTAAGTGAAAGATTTAGTAATTTATAATATTTTTTTATGATATTTTTAGAGACAAGAAATATTATAGATGCTTTACTTATTGTTTTCCTTATTAATTATTATTATTTATATTTTTGTGTATTTGTTTCTCTCTTTTAAAATTTTATTTTTTATTAATTCCTATATTGAAAGAATTGGATTTTCAATTGTAATGCCTGCTGCTTCATAAATTAAGGCACAAATTTATTTTATTTTAAAAATTTTAAATTATTAACAAAAATTTAAATAAAGACACTAAGTAATTCTGTATTATCCTAGTTGCATTTTACAAAGTTAAATTTTTGGTAATGTTAGAGTTATAAATGGGTAATCTAACCTGTTTTAAATAATTAAACTTAATATATCTATATATATATATATATATATATATATATAATAATGATGGTCTATTAAGCATAATAGTAGAAGCCAAGCAACAGATACAAGATCACTGAAACACCAATGACCAATAAGATTAAAAATTTCTTTGAGAAGTTCAGAAAAATGAAATTTTTTTTTTTTTTTTTTTTTTTTTTTTTTTATCAGTGGATGAAATACACAAATTTAAAGAAACCAGATTTATTAATTAACAGCCTGCAGAACAAACAAATCAATAAACTAACACAACAAATCTTAACTTAAAACCATAAACTATATCAAAATTTATGAAAAAATAATTTAAGAAACTTAAGATAGGAAGGAAGGAGGCAGGCGGCAAGACTTGTGACTTGCCTGTGGAGTTAAACTAGTTTCACGTCAGCAACACTCTCCCAGCTTGCCAAGACCAGAATAGGAGTCATATAGATTTAAAAAGGCAAAATTTCAAAGCAGATGAATAACAATGAAACCACGAAGCAACAATAAAATTTATTGATTGATTACAATGTGTTTAATAGTATGATTAGAATTTTAAGAATAGTTGACAACTCAAAAAAGAAGAAACTGAAATTTTAATGGGAAAAAAAAAAAAATATATATATATAGTAAAAATAATAATAAAATCAGACTCTAACATAGTAACAATTTATATAAAATATTTTTGTTTTCTATCTGTTATTAATTGCTATGAAATTTTTTAGGTTTTATATTCTGTTTAATTTATGTACAGTTTTTATTTCTAAATGCATTAAAAAATAAATAAAAAATAAATATATGTTTCATCTTAGATAGTAAGCCAGTGCAACTTTTAAATTCACCTTTTTGCTCAAGACAACCATTTCAGAAGATTAAAATTGCTGTATTTACTTCAGGCCAAGGTGATTTATTTTTCTAAATATTATTCCAGCATTTTATTTTATTTTATTTATTTTATTAAAATATGGTTAATTTTTTTATTAGCTCCTGGAGCAGAGTCTCTTATAGATTATACTCAGAATCCAATAAATGTTAGTTCTGCAGAAGTTGCTTTAGTTGTTTCTGATTCTACTAACAGTAGTGGTATATTAAAGGCTAAAGAAAACAAAATTCCTATAAAGGTGAGATTTTATGCTACTCTATAATTTTTAAACACTTTAGAAGCTTTTAACATAGGCAGTGATCAGTAATTAATAATTTTAAAGGTTATTTTTGAAGTGAAAATTTTATAACATAAAAACGATGCTTGTATGATTATTTCCAAAATTTAATGTTCAGAAATTGTACAGACAGTACAGGGTGGATATAAAATAATGTGAGATGTTCAAAGAACTATAGCTCTTAGTGTAATGGGCCAAATGTAATAAAAATTTACATACATACACACCAGAATATGTGGTTTCAATTTCTAAGGGAAAAAAAATAGTAGCAAATGTTGCAGCTATTATGTGTGGTAAATGAATACTTAATCACCAATTAAAACAGTAATTGTCACTTTCTTTATTTATATTAAACAGCATTCATTGTTACTTATAAATTAGGCTCAATATGGCCAATAATTGCGTGTGGTATACGACATTTTTAATGTAAGTTCATAGCATATATGCCTTTATTTCTTTAAATTCTAAAGTTGTCTTATTAGATTAAATGGAAATGCCAGAAAAATACTCTTGATACCCAACACTTTTCAGATATCTTGATAACTAAAAATTACAAAGTTGCTGCAATTGTGATATCACAAAGTTTTCAAGCATAATGGAGGCACTGACATTTTCATTATGCGAATAAAACAGCTTGATTAATACAGCACATGTTGAGAGACAGTTCATCTAAGAATGATGGAATTTCTCCAACCTTTCCTTTGATTTTCATGATCATTCTACGAGGAACATGTTTATGTGGAAATTTCTTATGTTTTTCTTAACCACAGCACCATATATTCACCTATCAGCGATCCCCATAGCAGAAAATGCAAGATGTGAGACGTACGTCGCAGATTATCTTCAAAACAGTATTGTGTAGAAATTTCAAGTCTCCTGATTTTGATCGGAAATTTTGCAATTTCCAATTTTTCTCCATCCAGAGCATAAATGCCAATGTTCATTTTAAACACACTTTATTAGATTCTAGAACTTACAAAGAGGTATAATTCAATATTTTTTGCTTACATACTTTTTAACCCCCCCCCCCCTCTCTTCGCTAATGTTCGGCGATTAGACATTTCGAGGAATCCAGTGTTTTCCAGTCTTTATGCATCCACAACATAAATGTCAGTATTCTTTTAAATCTTATTTAATTAGATTCTAGAACTTACAAAAAAGTAAAATTGCCCAGTATCTCTTACTTTTAATTTTTTTTCTACTTTGAAGTGTCTGTGTGCGTTCTGGTGCTCACGCTACTGATCGCAGATCTAGAAAACTTGACAGGTAGGGACCCCCTATAGGTGTGCATCTGATCGAGATTTTTTCGACTTTGAATTTTTTTAAATTATTTTTTTTATTTTAAATATTGGCTTCTATGTTTCATTTTTTATAAATTTAGTCTTTCATTGTAATTGTCTGCATATCTTAGCAACGGCTATTACACTATTTATTTTTTATTTGATACATTCATTTGAAGACAGCATCTTTTTTTCTCTTTTTAATTTATTATATTTATTGAAAATAAAATGGTAGTGCGGTCGAAAAAATAAATGTATTAAATTTTAAATTTAAAAACGTATTTATAACAGTATTGTTTATATATAATTTTTACAGTATAACAACTTTTTATTTTTCATATTTTAAATTTGTTCCTTTAAAAGATTTTTTTTTTTTTTTATTTATAGTATTTATCGGGAAAAAATGGTAGTATATAGTAGAAAGGATTAAACTGATTAAAATATATTTATTTTTTTATGCATTTAATTCCTTTTAAAAGAAAATCTACTTTTTATTTTATTTTATTATACTGGTCGGAATCATATGGTGATATAGTGCAAAGAGAGAGGGCTGTAAAATACATGTTCAAAAACTAAAATATTTAATAGATGCTGAGATACAGTCATCTTTAAAATCCTAGTTCTTAAATAATAGCAGATCCACCTGTCGTTTATAAATATCCAAATTGAAGTGACCGGGAAAGACATTAATGCAGGCAGTGGGAACATGGACCTGATGCAGTGTGGGCAGAAAAAAAGCTGTCATAGGTAGCGGGTACCCAAAACAAGGTTTAAAGCGATTTCAATGTATTTTTTTTTAGTTTTTACTTATAATGTGAAGTAAAAAATAAATACTGATCCAATTCTTTTGAAAATTCATTTAAATATACTGACCATATAATATATTTAAATGAATTCTCAATATATTATATCACTTATAGAAAAAAAAAAAAAAAAATCATAAAATTCATCAAAACCTTAGTTTGGTTTTGGCTTTCCTGCCTATGCCATGCTGTGTCTGCTCCCAAAAGTGCAAAACGGAGGGAATTTCACAAAGAGTCTGCTGGTTATTAAATATATTTAAAAATGAATATGGCTTAGTATTTAATCATTGAAAAGTTTTTTATTAAAAGCTAGCAGGTTTTACCCACTTCGTTGGTCACTGTATTTAAATGAATTCTCAATATAATATATCCCTTATAGAGGGGAAAAAAAAACATCATAAAATTGATCAAAACCTCAGTTTGGTTTTGGCTTTCCTGCCTATGCCATGCTGTGTCTACTCCCAAAAGTGCAAAAAGGAGGGAATTTCACAAAGAGTCTTTATAGTGTACGTTGGGCACATGCAACCTACCCACACGCAAAAAATTGGTTTCCTGAGATAATTTGGGGAGAGTTATGCTTGGAAATGTGTTTTTTGCCTCTGTTCTTGTCCCCAAAAGAAGAAATAGAAAATTTTCAGAAAATCCCTTTATCATGTGTGTTGAGTATGCATTATCAACCAACGCCACACAAAAAAAACCTGGTGGGAAACAACCACACGACTTCCATTACCCACTATTGCACATATTAAATGCATTTTATGGAGATAATGTGATCAGAAGGCATAAAAATGACCTAACAAAGTAGACACCTAAAAATTTTCTGGAAAGAGAAAATTGATATACTTGTAAAGATATATAAAACAAAGTTTGCATAGTGAGTAAAAAAAAAATGTAGAGTTACTTTTTGAAACATCAATTTCCGAGATCTAACACTGACTTATCCAAACAGGATGATTATTAATTTTCCTGTAATAACCACATAATACATGAGAAAAGATATCTAAAATTAATTTATGTAGGAAAATCGTTAGAGCCGTTTTTGAGATACCAACTTTTACCAAAACTTGGCATACACAATTATTGACCTGAAAACAGTAATTACATACAAAAGAATATTTAATAGGGAGTTAATATGGCGAGTTTGAAAAAATTCCGTACAGCCGTTGTTAAAGAATCACACTTGCGAGACCTGAAACTGAGCTATTTATACAGGATGCCTATCAATTTTCCTGAATTAACCAACTATATCATTCAAAAGGACATCTAATAGAGTGTTTATATAACAACACCAGACCTGTCTCAATTCTAAAGTTTTGTAGTTCTTTCTTTAATAGTTTCAGAGATATTAAAGCCAGAAGATTCCCCACATACATACATACACACACACTGACCAATTGCGAAAAACTACTATTTTGGACTCAGGAGACCTTAAAACATGTAAATCAGGTGAAAACTCGATATTGAATTTTTAGACCGAATACAATACTTTCGTTATCTACGGTAGACGAGTAATGGAAGTAAAAATCCTCTTCCTGAGATAATTTAAAGCAGAACTAGGTTTCGAAAGGTGTTCCCCCATCCCTCTAAAGAAAGGAAGGGAGAATTTTTGGAAAATCCTGTCACAGTGGGTTTTAGATTTTTGAGTTATGTAAGATACATACTTACATACAGACGTCACTAAAAATCGTGTAAAGTCGCAGATATCTCTAAAACGGGAGCTCGTATTAAGACCAAAGTTGCAGGTGTACAACTAGACATTATGACAGACACAAATATAAATTTGCAATATTCTACGATCATTTGTTTTTGAGTTATGCAAGATACAAAATTCATTTTGCAAATTGGGATTTTTATACTTCCTTATACTTTGTATGAGGAAGTAAAAAGGGCTCTTGTCTTGGCCCCTTATACCCCCCAAAATCAGAAATCACAAAACATCTAAAAAGTGTTTTCAAAAGTATCTTACCAAAGACATACAGTTGTTTTCAAACTGTTTGTGTTATTTTTGATAGAGTTCTATTTGAAAATCCAGAGTTAAGAAAAAAAAGAAACACTCGGAGTTTTTCCGTTTTCCTCTAAAAACTGAAAATTCCAAAATTGCCAAAAATGACTTTTTTATACTCATGCCTAGTCTCTCCATGTGAAATTTCTTTACCTTGATGCCATTTGGAGCCAAGTTATGTTTGCAAAGATGTTTTTGATTCTTGCCCCTCCAAAGGGGAAAAGGAGGCAAGTTTTACAAAAATCCTGATTTAATAGGGGTCAAGGCCCCAAGAACTAACCCTCCACACTAAAATTAATGATCAGTTCTCCCATAGGCCATCACCTCGGCTTTGTTGAGTCAGACAGTGAGTGTATGTATTCTTATATATATATATATAAGTATAATTTGTAATAAAATAGTGTGATGTATGTTATGTATATCTATATATATAAAACTGACTGTCTGTTTGCCCAGATTTTTAGTTTGCTATACAAAGCTACACCGTTCAACCGACTGCTACGAAAACTGGTATATTTATTAATCAGGATAAAATCTAGCTAGTCAGATAATTGGATCAAAAGATATTAAATAAAAACTCGATTTTAACTTTAAAATGATTAAAAAGAAAGAAATATTTGGTGCCAAAAATAAACAAATAAAATACACAATTTTTTTCCTGAGATAAAATATTTTTAATTTTGCATGAATAATAAAAAAAATTAGGGAAAAAAAAAAAAAAAAAACTTAGTTACTCTACAAAAATGTTTTTTTTTTTTTTTTTTTTTTAAATCGGAATTTCACATTTAAATAAATATTTTTATAGAGATATTTGGCATTAGATTAAAATTTTTATTTAATTAAGTAGTACTTTTCTTTTCTTCAGAAAAACATAAATTTCATTTTTATTGATACTTTATGTGTAACTTATGAGATTCTTTTATGTTCTCACCTTAATATTAAATAATTATACAGTCAAATCTGTCTAAAACGGAACTGAATGGGACTATTAAAACTTTCCGTTTTAGACAGATTTCCGTTTTATGCAGATTTTCCATGTAACTGCCGTAAATTTGCTGTGTCTAACAGAAAATCGACTTTCTGAAGAAATTCTTAACTTTTAAATCATCAAATTACTACTAAATTAAATTCTAATTATACAAAAAATAAAATTGATGAATGTCTGTTCCGTTTCCGCGTTAGACAGATTCCGTTTTAGTAGTATAAGTTTCCCATAGACTTTTGAAGGGACTGAAAAAATTTTCCGTTTTACGCAGGTTTCCGTTTTACACAGATTCCGGTTTAGACAGATTTGACTGTAATTTGGATTTTATTAAGATTTTTTTATTTTTAGTAAATATCATTACTAAAAAATTGTTTATCATTGTTAAAAACCGTAATCTTTTTTTCCCCCCTGTATTGAACAACTTTAGTATCGGACTCCTTTGGTAGAAGTGGAAATTTGGCACTGAAGTAGCTTAAACATTTTTCGCCAAAGTCTTTAGTTATGCAGTTACAATAACAATTTAAATTCATCGCAAAAATGGCCAAAAATATTTAAAGTTGCCAAACGGGCCACCATGCAAAATTTGTAGCTCTGCAATCAGTTGTTTGCACAAATGACTGATTTTGCCAAGGGATTGCTTGAAACAACTGATTTTGCCAAGGGAGTCCCATATTAAATCTGTGAATTTCGTATTTATTTATTTATAATATTTTCTGTTAAAGACTTCGGGAAATGTTTCATGCATTTCTCTTTCCATTTTACACCTTTGTTCAGTTTTTTGATTGATTTAAAAATTCTAATAAACACTACCTCCACCTGGGCAACGCCGGGTAGACCTGCTAGTATCTCTTCAATTTGATGTTTACAAGTCATGTGGATATCATATTATAGGTCTAATTGAGATTACCGAGTTTGCCAATTTTAATTATTGCAAAAATTTTATAATATTTCAATTAATTAATTCATATGATATATGAATGAATTTTAATTTATTGTTTTCTTTCTTATGAAAACTGTATATTTATTTAATACATTTATTTTTGTTAACCAAATATTAATAAAAAATAAATAAATTACTGTATGTATTTTTTATTTTTTGTTTCTTAATCAAAATAATGAAATAGTTTTGCATTGCTAAAATTAATAATCATATTAAAAAACAAACTAATTTACCTTACATAAGTCCTAGTTATTTACACAATGCATTTCAGGCGCTAGCGCACCCGTCATCAGGTAAAATGGGACAGCTCTCTTCACTGTTGTCATCGGGAAACATCGTCTTCGTTTCTTCACTTCTGTTCGTATTGGTGGATCTTTTGATCAATTGGCTCCATTCCTTTGGGATTCTTGCATGTTCACGATCGTTGATTGCCATGGGGTTAGTAAGGATCTCTAAAGCTTCTCTTTTGTAGGCGCAGTTGTGATTATTGTAGTGGGCGATTTTATTAGTATGTATGCTGTTAATATTAATTGGGTTATTGAGGTGAGCGGAAGCAAGCGCGGTAGATTGACGGTTGTGTATAAGGTCCGATTTCTTGGGAGCCATATTTGTTTAAACTAACTTTTAGTTTTTCATTTATATAAAGTAATGTTAATGGAATACTTTTATATGTTTAATATAATAAGAGTTAACATACTCAATAGTATCTAAAAATATGGCACAGGCCTTGTTTTCACTGCTCCAAAGCAACTGCAAGTGAATTTCAAAATGTAAACAATATAATGTAAAGTGACTAAATCACAGTGATCACTGCTACAGGACTGCTCTGTTTTGTGAGTGGAGACAACTGGAATGAATTTATGTAAATGTTTTTTTTCGTATTGGCATCAGTCAAAATGTAAATTGTTTACAGGTAAAGACTATAAATGTAGAGTGTTTTGGGCAAGTCTCTCTCTTGCCTGTCAACTGGTTGGCACTTTGTTTTTTTTGTTGTTTAGTTATGTTTCTTTTTACAGCAGAGTTTGCTGGATATGAAGATAGTTTTATTTTAATGTAACTTTAATTATGACTATTGGAAAATAAGTTCGTTTTTTAAATCTGTGTTATTTTTGAAGTCTTCCACACACTCAGACCACTGCAATGTTCAAAATGAACTTTATTTTCCAATAGTGGTTATGGGCCCAGGCCCCTCTAACCTAATTAGGCTTATGTGGTGGAAGTGAAGATGGATTTCTGTTGGCTATGTACCTGTGTTTTTTTCAAGGACTATTTTTAGAGTGGACTTTTGTTTTTGGAAAGTTCTCTACTTCTATTTGAATAGTGCAAACCGGAATTAAAAGAAGATGAATTCTGAAACTCCATTTCTGTTGACTGCAGGCAATTGGGAAATATGGAAAGTAGAAATGAAAGTTCTTTTAATGCATCATGGAGCCTGGTGTTTTATAGAGAAACCTGAACTTGCAGAACTTATTCAGAGCAAAGGTGCCACATCTGATAAAGGAGTTGTACTTACACATGAAGAGGATCCCACTTCAGATAAAGGTGCTACAGCTGCAAAAGCCGTGATTCCAGTTTCTGAACAGTTGACATGGAAGGAAAGAAGTGACTTACAGTTAAGAAAAAACAGAGCCTTTACTTTGATATACCAGTCATTGAGTACTGAATTTAAACCATTAATTTCGTGTACAACTGATGGAGCTAAAGCTTGGAATATTCTTAACAAGCATTTTGAGCCTTCCACACGTGCAAGAATAATTCAACTATTGGATGATTTCTTTAGTACAAGATGTCAACAAGGTGAAAATTTGGGACTTTTTTTATGTAGAGTAAAACAAGCTGCAGAAAAATTGCGTGAAGCTGGTCATGAGTTGCAGACGCTATACATAGGATATCAGATGATAAGAAGTTTGCCTGAACAGTTTCAAGCTATAGTACAGTCAATATACAGATGGCCAGATGAAGAATTTGTGCCAGACAAGATAGAAAATGAGCTACTGTTAGAAGAGAATCGTTTGAAGATTTCTGCTGGTGGATTAAATGTTGGAGAAGTCTTTAGTTGTGAAACTGTAAAATCAGGTAATTCATGTTATGTTAAAAAATCAAATTTCAATAATCATGGTCGTACTAATGTTAAAAATAGTAATTGTTCTAGTGGTTCCAAAAAATCTAGTAAATTTAAAGATTCTTATACTGGTGATTGTAAAAATGTAACTAATGCAAAAAATTATAAAAATGAATCTAATGTTTCTAAATTTGGAGGTGCTTTTTTGAAAAAGAAAGTTATTGGTCCTTGTTTTAAATGTGGTCAGTATGGCCATTTGAAATCTAATTGTGTAAATAGAACTGCTCATTCCAATAAATTTTCTGAAGTTAATAATGTTGAAATAGATAAATATAACTTTTCTTTCTCTGAATGTAGTTTGACTGAGCTTTCTCCTGAGGCAAATTCCTCAGTTGTAAACGGTGATAGTATAACTTGGGTGTTCGATACTGCTGCGACTGCACACTTCTGTAACAATAAAAGGTTATATTTAGATTTTGAACCAGTAGAAAATGTGCAGATGTCGTTAGCTGTTGAAGAGAAAGGAAGTTCAATTCAGGGAAAGGGAACTATTGAATTTTTAGTCAAATGTAAAAATAATTTAAATAAAGTAACTTTAAAAAATGTTTTGTATAACCCACAGTTAAGAAGAAATCTTTTGTCTGGAGTTAAATTAGAAAAACAAGGAATTAATTTTGTTGGAAGTAAAGGTATAATTAATGTTTATGATAAAAATTGCAATGAGCTGTTCTATGCAGTTAGAAAAAATGATTTATATTTTTTTAAGCCATTTAAATATGTATTGAAAGAGAATGAAATGCACAGTCCAAGTGATCTTGGTGCAAATCAGGTTGAAATGTCACAAAATATTAGCTTGTGGCATGATAGATTTTGCCATATTAATGATAATTATATTATAGATACAAGTAAAAACAATAGTGTTAAAGGACTTCCTGGTTTAAATAGAACATTAGAAGATTGTATACCATGTAAGTTAGCTAAATCTAAACGTGTATCTTTTAAATCAATTGGTGAAATACGTTCTAAAGTTCCTTTAGAATTGTTGCATCTTGATGTTTGTGGCCCTTTGCCAGTGTTGTCTCAGGGTGGAAATAGGTTCTTTTTGACAATAACAGATGATTTCTCTCGTAAAGTAACCGTTTATATTATGAGAAATAAGTCTGATGTATTTGAGAGTTTTCTTAAATTTTCCAGGCGGGCAGAAAGGTTGCTTAATCGAAAGATTGTGTCAATTAGAACGGATAATGGGATGGAATTCTGTAATAAAGAATTTGAAAATTTCCTTGAGAAACAGGGGATTACACATGAAAAAACTAATCCATATAGTCCTGAGATGAACGGGGTCAGTGAACGGTTTAATTTGACGGCTCTTGATGGAGTTAAAGCTTTATTAAATGCTAGTGGAGTTTCACAGAAATTTTGGGGAGAAGCCCTTAAATGCTTTACTTATGTCTGGAATAGATTATGCCATAAAAACAATAAGACTCCTTTTGAACTTTATATGGGTAGAAAACCTTCAGTTTCACACTTGAAACCTTTTGGATGTTTAGCTTATGTGGGTGTGCCTAAACAAACCAGGAAAAAGCTTGATATGCGAGCCAAACTGGGGATTATGTTAGGTTATGCTCAAAGAACAAAAGGGTATAGAATATGGTTAATAGACGAACAGAAACTAATAGAGACTATTAATGTAAGATTTAATGAAACTAAAAGAGCAATAGATGTAATAAATAATCAAAAGGTAATTAAATGTCCTAATTTTTCTTTTTCTGTACCAGACTATTTTGACAATGAAGACATTAGTCCTGTATTGGATGACTTGACTAAAAGTTTAGAGTCACAGACAGATGAAACTGAATGTCATGAGGGATCAGGTTTAGCAGATTGCTCATCTATCTCTTGGGTAAGAAAAGCGGTACCTAGAACAACTGGTAATAGAACAGATATTTATTATGGAATTGAGGGAAGTAAAACGCGTTTAAGATCTTTAAATGAAGTTAAAAATTTTTGTGAAAAAAATAAAATTAAATGTGATGAAAAAATGTTTGATTTCTCGGGAAAGAATTTAATACAGGGAAAAATTTCAGATTTTGAATTAAACGAAGCAAATTTGGTAGAAATAAAAATTCCTAAATCCTTTAGAGAGGCAATAAACTCACCTGAATCGTTTAAGTGGGAAGAGGCAATGAAACAAGAAATGCAGGTCATATATGACCGCAATGTTTGGGAACTTGTCGAACCACCAAATGATGTAAAAATTTTAGGTAACAGGTGGGTTTATACCCTTAAAAGGAATGAGAAAAATGAAGTAATTAGATATAAAGCTCGTTTAGTAGCACAAGGTTTTGACCAAATAAAAGGTGAAAGTTATGAAGAAATTTTTAGTCCAGTTGTGAATTTTTCTATAATAAGATTGTTTTTTTCTATTTTTCTATGTTTTTTTAAATGGTATAATGTACAGGTAGATATTAATAATGCATATTTGTATGCAAATCTAAATGAAGTTATTTATATGAAGCAACCAGAGGGTTTTGTTCAAGATAAAGATAAAGTTTGCAAGTTGAAGAGGGCTCTATATGGGCTTCATCAGAGTAGTCGCCAGTGGTATCAGGAAATGGACAATGCCTTAATAAAATTGAATTTTCAGAAATTAAATTGGTGCAATTGTGTTTATGTCTTTCAATGTAATATTGTTTTATTATTATATGTAGATGATTTAGTAATTTTTGGAAAAACAGAAAATGATTTGGAACTTGGAGTTGGTTTGCTGCAAAAACATTTTGATCTTAAAATTTTGGGGAGGACTAAAAAACTTTTGGGTATTGAGTTTGAAGAGATTGGTGATAAACTTTTTATTCATCAAAATTCATATATTGATAAAGTCTGTGAATTGTATGAAAAATACAAGTTTCCCATAAGCTCTTTACCAATATCTAGGGGAGAAATTTTGTCTAAATTAGATTCTCCATGTAATAAAGCAGAAGCTGATGAAATGCAGCAAATTCCCTATAGAAATTTAATAGGCTGTTTATCGTTTATCGCTGGTCGAACGAGACCAGATATTATGTATGCAGTAAACTTACTTTCCCAGTTCCAATCAAATCCTGGAATGAAACATTGGCATAATTTGTTAAAGTTGTTAGGCTATCTTAAAAAGACACGGAATTATAAATTAGAATTATCAAAAATTAAAGAGTTAAGTTTAAGCTGTTTTTCAGATTCTGATTTTGCCAGTAATAGAGATGATAGAGTTTCAATGGGAGGCTATATAGTTTTTTTAGATGAAACACCCATATCTTGGAAAACTTTTAAACAACAGTGTGTCAGCTTGTCCACAATGGAAGCTGAATATGTTAGTTTAACTGAAGCAGCAAAGGAATTAGTATGGTTAAAAAATGTTTTATTAGATAATAACTTAAATTTAAACTTAGAAAAATGTCTATTATATTGTGATAATCAAGCAGCAATATCTTTTTCAAATTCACCTTTTGAAAATAGTCGTACTAAACATATACACATTAAATATCATTTTTTGAGAAATTTGGTTTCCGATAATTTTTTTGAATTAAAATATGTAAAAAGCAAGTTAAATTTAGCAGATATTTTCACAAAACCTTTAGTTAAGGAATACTTAATGAATTTTTGTAGGAGAATTTTTTCAGACTTAGATTAAATACACTTTTTGTCATTTTTGGTCATTGCATGGCCAGTAAGTTCTTGAGAACCGCTTCTGGCCCTGCACTGACTAGATTGACAGTTTTCTTTTTGCCAAAGTTAAAATTTTTTTGTATTGAAATGAGTTTGTTTTTAGTATTTGTTTTGTGGTTTCGCTGTTGCTGGGGAGCATTGAAAAAGGGGGGCATTTCTTGGGAGCCATATTTGTTTAAACTAACTTTTAGTTTTTCATTTATATAAAGTAATGTTAATGGAATACTTTTATATGTTTAATATAATAAGAGTTAACATACTCAATAGTATCTAAAAATATGGCACAGGCCTTGTTTTCACTGCTCCAAAGCAACTGCAAGTGAATTTCAAAATGTAAACAATATAATGTAAAGTGACTAAATCACAGTGATCACTGCTACAGGACTGCTCTGTTTTGTGAGTGGAGACAACTGGAATGAATTTATGTAAATGTTTTTTTTCGTATTGGCATCAGTCAAAATGTAAATTGTTTACAGGTAAAGACTATAAATGTAGAGTGTTTTGGGCAAGTCTCTCTCTTGCCTGTCAACTGGTTGGCACTTTGTTTTTTTTGTTGTTTAGTTATGTTTCTTTTTACAGCAGAGTTTGCTGGATATGAAGATAGTTTTATTTTAATGTAACTTTAATTATGATTAATTAAAATAAGTTCGTTTTTTAAATCTGTGTTATTTTTGAAGTCTTCCACACACTCAGACCACTGCAATGTTCAAAATGAACTTTATTTTCCAATACGATTTATGTTCTTTTTCGCGGTCTTGGATTTTCCTTTTAGTAACACCGATATAGCAAGCACTAGAGTTATTATTGTAGTTGAAATCTATTTTGTAAATCCCGGAAGTGGATCTATTGTCAATTCTGTCTTTATCGTTTCTAATATGTTGAAAAATATTTCTGTTAGGTTTGATTGGAATGTTTATATTGTTTTTTTTGGCTTCATTTTTTATTTTAATACTTGCTCCGTTGCACATACTTGCCAACTTTTCCGGTTTTCCCGGAAGACTTCCGGTTTTTTAACGTATCTTCCAGTCTTCCGGACAGATGATGAAATCTTCCGTTTTTAAAAAAGTCGCGGATAGCGTTCGTTTTAAAAAGAAAACCCAAATGTTCTACGAAAATTCCTGATTCCCAATCTTTTTCCATCCATAACATAAATGTCAATATTCATTTCAAACTTGCTTTATGAGATTCTAGAACATGTAAAGAAGTAGAATTGTTAAATATTTCTTGCTGATGTAATTATTTTTTGCCCCCCCCCCCTTTCATTTATCTCCAACTAGTGATCAGCAATCAAATGTTCTGCAGAAGTCTTTTGTTTCCTAATATTTATCCATCAGCAACATAAATGATAATATTAATTTAAAACTTCTTTCATTAGATTCTAGAAGTAGAGTTGAAAGAGTTTAATATTTCTTACTCAGTAATTATTTTTGTATACCCCCCCCCCTTCCCCGGATTGTGATCAATTCTAGAAACAATAAAGCAATGGAAGTGCTCAATATTTCTCACGTATGTAATTATTTTTAGATCTTTATTGCTGAATTTAAAGAATCTGTTTATTTTTCCCCAATTAAATTAAATATTTGTATATCATATTTATAGGGAAAAAAAATGAAGAATATTTTTTTCAGGTAGGAAAATTTTTTCCAAATCAATTTAAGAGAATTAATACTCAGTTGGTTTTATGCGCGTTTGAAACTGCTACTTTAGCAGTTTCAAACTGCTAATTAGCTACTGCTACTTTTTTTTTTTTTTTTTTGTATGATTAATGTACATACACAAATATCATATTCTATTTATTTAAAAAAGTAGTTATACTTTAACTTAACTAAGTTTTTTGTCTATTGTTAAATAAATTTCTTACAGATTCTGTTTTGTAGATATTTATATGTTGAAGAGGAATAACTTCATTTAAAACTTTTATATATTTAGTATAATCAGTGTACAGTAAAACGTTTTTATAGATTGCTTCTAAATATTAAAATTGTAGAACTGTATTGCTTATTACGTCAAAGAGAAAAAAAAATCTTCCCTTTTTTCATGAAATCTTCTGGTTTTTCAACAAAAATCTTCCCTTTTTTTATTAAAATTGGTTGGCAAGTATGGTTGCAGAAAGGGATGGGGGTAGTAAATTTTGGTTTTTCTTTTTGGGCGTTATTGATTTTATTAAGGGTTTTAATTTGTTTTTTATAAATTTTATTGATAAGATTTTTTGGGTAATTTGCTTTGTAGGCTATGTTTTTAATATATTTAAGTTCTTTGTTGAGGAGGGTTTTATTGGAACAGATAAGGATCGCGCGGTTTATATAAGATCTTATAGCGGCGTATTTATAGGGAAGGGGGGGTATGGCAGTGTTTATTGATGATTTCGGTGTTGGCGGTTGGTTTTCTGTAAACAGTAGTATCGATTGTATTGTCTGGATTTTTGGTTATTTTGATATCTAGGTAGTTCAGTGTGTTGTTAGTTTCATTTTCCATTGTGAATTTTATGTTTTTATCAAGGTTGTTGAGATCGTTTAGAATTTTATCAGTGTCGGAATTTTTCGGGAAAACGGTAAAAATGTCGTCAACGTAACACGTCCAGATTTTACTTTTATTGATAATATTTATGGCGGAGTTTTCGATGAGTCTCATTTTTAGCTCTGCGAGGATCCCTGAAATGGGTGACCCCATGGGAACACCTTGTTTTTGTCTATAGATGTTGTTATTGAACTGGAAGTATGATTCGTTTAGGAGTAAATTATTAGTCCGGATTAAGGTTTCGCTAACTTTATTATCGCCGTATGTTTCTACTATTTTTTCGTTAACAATATTTGCAATTTCAGTAGTGTCTATGGAGGGATAAAGTTCTTTAACATCAAAGCTTAACATTAGATCATCAGAGTTAATATTGATATCGCAAAGTTTTTGTATGAATACCTCGTTGGAGTTTATAGAGAGATCGGAGGGGGGAAGGAGAGATTGATAAATATTTTTCATGTAGCGTTCTAAAAAATAAGTGGGACCTTCTGATTTGTTAACGATGGGACGTAAGGAGGGAGGATTTTTGTGGTCTTTATACTTAGCGAATAGGCGGGGGATAATAGGGGCAAAGTTGTTATTAGATGGAGGAGTGTTGTGGGGCCAGTGTCCAGTTTTTAGTAGATCTTTAATTTTACCGTTTAGTTTATTTAATGGGGAGGTTTTAAGTTTCTCAGCGTTTAATTTGTTTATCGTATCTTGCATAAGTTCGTTGTAGTTAGCGCGGTTTAATATTGTGATAAGGTTTGTTTTATCAGATTTTAAGATAGCAATATCCTGGTTATTTTTCAAATTTTTTAGACATTTTATGTCGGCGGTATTGGTGTATTTATTGTTACGTTCAGATATAACCTTATATTACCTTATCACAATATTAAACCGCGCTAACTACAACGAACTTATGCAAGATACGATAAACAAATTAAACGCTGAGAAACTTAAAACCTCCCCATTAAATAAACTAAACGGTAAAATTAAAGATCTACTAAAAACTGGACACTGGCCCCACAACACTCCTCCATCTAATAACAACTTTGCCCCTATTATCCCCCGCCTATTCGCTAAGTATAAAGACCACAAAAATCCTCCCTCCTTACGTCCCATCGTTAACAAATCAGAAGGTCCCACTTATTTTTTAGAACGCTACATGAAAAATATTTATCAATCTCTCCTTCCCCCCTCCGATCTCTCTATAAACTCCAACGAGGTATTCATACAAAAACTTTGCGATATCAATATTAACTCTGATGATCTAATGTTAAGCTTTGATGTTAAAGAACTTTATCCCTCCATAGACACTACTGAAATTGCAAATATTGTTAACGAAAAAATAGTAGAAACATACGGCGATAATAAAGTTAGCGAAACCTTAATCCGGACTAATAATTTACTCCTAAACGAATCATACTTCCAGTTCAATAACAACATCTATAGACAAAAACAAGGTGTTCCCATGGGGTCACCCATTTCAGGGATCCTCGCAGAGCTAAAAATGAGACTCATCGAAAACTCCGCCATAAATATTATCAATAAAAGTAAAATCTGGACGCGTTACGTTGACGACATTTTTACCGTTTTCCCGAAAAATTCCGACACTGATAAAATTCTAAACGATCTCAACAACCTTGATAAAAACATAAAATTCACAATGGAAAATGAAACTAACAACACACTGAACTACCTAGATATCAAAATAACCAAAAATCCAGACAATACAATCGATACTACTGTTTACAGAAAACCAACCGCCAACACCGAAATCATCAATAAACACTGCCATACCCCCCTTCCCTATAAGTACGCCGCTATAAGATCTTATATAAACCGCGCGATCCTTATCTGTTCCAATAAAACCCTCCTCAACAAAGAACTTAAATATATTAAAAACATAGCCTACAAAGCAAATTACCCAAAAAATCTTATCAATAAAATTTATAAAAAACAAATTAAAACCCTTAATAAAATCAATAACGCCCAAAAAGAAAAACCAAAATTTACTACCCCCATCCCTTTCTGCAACGGAGAAAGTATTAAAATAAAAAATGAAGCCAAAAAACACAATATAAACATTCCAATCAAACCTAACAGAAATATTTTTCAACATATTAGAAACGATAAAGACAGAATTGACAATAGATCCACTTCCGGGATTTACAAAATAGATTTCAACTACAATAATAACTCTAGTGCTTGCTATATCGGTGTTACTAAAAGGAAAATCCAAGACCGCGAAAAAGAACATAAATCGGACCTTATACACAACCGTCAATCTACCGCGCTTGCTTCCACTCACCTCAATAACCCAAATAATATTAACAGCATACATACTAATAAAATCGCCCACTACAATAATCACAACTGCGCCTACAAAAGAGAAGCTTTAGAGATCCTTACTAACCCCATGGCAATCAACGATCGCGAACATGCAAGAATCCCAAAGGAATGGAGCCAATTGATCAAAAGATCCACCAATACGAACAGAAGTGAAGAAACGAAGACGATGTTTCCCGATGACAACAGTGAAGAGAGCTGTCACATTTTACCTGATGACGGGTGCGCTAGCGCCTGAAATGCATTGTGTAAATAACTAGGACTTATGTAAGGTAAATTAGTTTGTTTTTTAATGTGAATTGTCGTCCTATAAGAAAATGTAATTAGTATTAATAATCATATTTTAAATTAGGTTTTTGAATCAAAGGATTTTGATGCAGAGATATCAACTATCCAGGATTGTTTAAAACTGAATAATATACAATTAATTTGCTTAGACAACTTTTCTCCTCAGTTTCCAAGTAAGTATTTATGGAAAAAAAAATTGTTTTGTGTTTTTTTGGCTTAATAAATAAATTTATATATATTGTAATGAAAGTCGTTTCCCTTGTGAATGCTGTGGCTGTGAGGCAAAGCGTCGGGCTAAAAATCCAAAGGTCATGAGTTGAATCCCACTCAAGGGCAAGTGTTTAAAAATGGTTTTATTTTAAATTGTTTATTTATTTATATATTAATTATGTTTATGTTAATTATTCAGTTATTGTTATGTAATTTCGAGACTTTTTGAATTTTATAATATTTTGTTCTTAAAGGTTTATCAACTTTATATAAGCTAATGTAAAATTCAGTTGAATTGAAAAATAAAGTCTCGAGTTGAGCTTTAAGTGTTTTGTGCTATATCACTCTAGTGTTTCTGCAGAAAGAATTATCTAAGCCTAATCTACGGGACAGGTTGGTGGAAGTGTTGGGTACCGATAAGTAAAACCCATAATGGAAGAACTATGCAAAAGTAAACGACTTCCGTTACAATATAAACAATATTATATGCTATATATAAATTATATATATATATATATATATATGAAATATAATTAAAAGCCCCCTTAAAATTATAGCTTTATTTCTCAAACTTAAATGTCTTTACCTCCCACTAATCCACTGATAGCGCCCTAATTAATTCATTTTCTAGATATTTCATTAATTACAAATGCTTTAACTTGTTCTCAATTTTTAAAGGTATTTTTATTTTATTTTCCGATGTAACAACACTGTTATTTATTATATTGTACAATGCAATGTAATGCAGAATATTCTTACCCCTCCTAGGTATTGTATGACTCCCCTAAGCCAATTAGAGCACTCTCAGCATCATGCGATTGCTCCCGTGAAAAGGAATATTCAGTCGGTCTCAGACCAGGGACTTGTGAGTTAGGTTTTTTAAGATGTAAGTTGACAAGGATGGCTCACCTTCGCGTGATGGATTGCAAACCTGAATTTTATTAAAGAAATATTTACGCCAACGACTGCATTTTAATTATTTAAATGTGTAACTGTCAATTTTATTATGACACACACACACACACACACACACACATATATATATATATATAATAAAGATGATCTATTAAGCATAGTAGAAGCCAAGCAACAGATACAAGATCACTGAAACACCAATGACCATTTAGATTAAAAAAAATCATCAGTGGATGAAATACATTAATGTAAAGAAACCAGATCTATTAATTAACAGTCTGCAAAACAAACAAATCAATAAAGTAAAACAACAAATCTTAACTTAAAACCATAAACTTATCAAAATTAATGAAAAAACAACCTAAGAAACACAAGATAGGAAGAAGGAGGCAGGCGGCAAGACTTGTGACTTGCCTGTGGGGTTACAAGATAATATATATATTCATTGTATATTTCATTTTGGATTCTTCTAACTGTCCTTTAAATAGTGTTCCTTATTCAAAATAAATACTAGGTAAATAAAGTTCCTATTCAAAGGGACTAAAACTAGACAAAATTTCTCTTAAATAGAGTCTCTTATTAGCGGTGACACTGTTATATGTAATGTTACTTTAACGATTTCATTTTCTTGGCCATTTGTAAGGATTTTTAAATTACTACTGTATAAATTATTGAAAAAAAAAAAAAATTCCCCTTAATCTTTAATGTTTTTTATATTTTAGATCTGTTTTGAATTATCCTATATTGTATTTTGCCATAATATTGATTCTAAAGTTAATATTAAATTCATAACAATACTTAGAATGTAATTTTGCTTGTTTTTGCACCCAATTCCTTTAGACAGCTTTGTTGAATGTTGGCAAGGAAAAATTTTAAGTATTCACCCATCTCTCCTTCCTGTTTTTGATACTCCGGATGCTCTTAAAAACATGCTGAACCTGAAAGTTAGAATTACTGGATGTACAGCATTTTTTTTGGAGGTAAGTATCATATTATATATATTTTTATTATTTTACCATAATTTATATAAATAATCCTAAATAAATATCAACAAAGTTGCAAATTGCCATATATTGATTCCTTATTTGTTGCATTTCTTCTTTCATACTCTAGCAGTTGTACAAGAACAAGATAATATTTAAATGCTAAGCGTGTATATTAACTATAATATGAAGTATAATTTTTATTAAAATCACACAATCAACCGTGGAAGAAAATCATATTTATTGAAATTTTATTTTTCCGACTGAGTAAAAATAATGCCTGGACCGGGAGTCGAACCCCGGATCTTTGACTTACAAGGTCAAGGCTCTACCAATTGAGCTATCCAGGCCGACAAACCGGTCGGCATTACTCACTCAGACAACCTTTTGGCAGAAACATCTGGTCTATCATATAGATAGCTCGACAGAAATAAGCCGCAGGTAAAAATATGATTTTCTTCCACAGTTGATTGTGTGATTTTAATAAAAATTGTATTTCTTTCTCCCATTGTTTAATGGTATTTTCCATTACCTGCGGCTTATTTCTGTCGAGCTATCTATATGATAGACCAGATGTTTCTGCCAAAAGGTTGTCTGAGTGAGTAATGCCGACCGGTTTGTCGGCCTGGATAGCTCAATTGGTAGAGCCTTGACCTTGTAAGTCAAAGATCCGGGGTTCGACTCCCGGTCCAGGCATTATTTTTAATATAGACTAAAGGTCTATCTTTCAATTAATTTTATTAAGCAGTTTCACATACAGTGGAAACGTTAATCTTTAAGTTTTAAGGGTTTCAATAAAAATAACCCGACCAGTGTTCAACTGTTATAACACATCAAATACACAAGTTTAACAACAAAACAAATTTTATTCAATGAAACACAAAAAAAATATATATTAATAAATAAAGTATATTCAACAGATTTTCAAAGTATAACATATTTAAAGTTACCTCATTTCACAAGTGATGCACAAAATGTAGCAGACTAAACTTCACTATGACAAAAATCATGATACATCATCATCTTCTAAAGAACACATATATTTCACAGATGAAGGAAAAATACGCCGCGGTCGCCTCGTTGACCAGCGGGAGACGAAGCATGATTATATCATTTAAAACTGAAGATCACTACCACACTGATTATTTTACTGAAGGTTGAAGATCACAATTTGCATATCATTAATTCCATAATCTGATAAAAATCACTTATAATTTAATTTAATTCACTATTGGATGCTAGCAACTTTATAACTTGATTAAATAGAAAAATTTCACAAACGTAACAAGCGCGATTTAAAAAACCGCTAAACAATGTCAACATCGATCAAACTATCAAATTTAACATTCTCATTTCAAAAACATCGATTATCAATTTTAATTTTTTTAGTTTTCGCGAATAACGAAAAACTTCAAACTTTATCCCTTTTGACAGGGTACAAACTTAACAACAAACTTAAATATTTAACATTTGTAAAATAACAATAACAATGGCAGCCATCATTTCTTTAAAGGCAATAGCAAAAAAACATGACTAGCTCAGCTGTACCAATATCAGTACTTAGCCATCAACAGCTTAGAGCTGCTCAATTATTCACAGATAGTCACTTCATTTTTAATTGAAGACTAGCTGCCCATTACTGACAACTGCCGATAACTGCACCCTAACACTCGCATCGCGATCTTTTTATACTGACTGCCAAGTCAAAAATCTACATATAAACAATGCATTACCATTGCCACTCAACAGTCAAAGTCAAAAATACATTTTATCATAACTATTTTAATAGAAGTGGCAACAGCAAAAATTAAGAAAATTATGCAGAGCAAATTTGGCAACAGCAACAATGTAAACAGAAAGTCGCTAGTAATGGCGCGATGTAAATAGAAGATGGCTGACCGAGTTTAAATAGAGAAAACTTTTAAATTCAAATTAAAGGTAAGTTAACAACTATATATATAAAATATAAGCATTTATATTCATAAAATTAATAATTTTTTTATGTGCGAGGACAATTGATAGATATCAATTGCCCCCCACCACAGCATATAAAAAAATTTAACAAAATACCATCATGAGATTCCCCATAGTCCATACGAAAAGTCACAAGTGATGTAATAAACTAATTACTAGATAACCATTGACAAAAAATTTCAAGTGATGAAAAACAACTCCCCACTCCGCAGATATACTAAAGAAAAGGTGATATGAAAAAAATACATTATATACAATATTAATTATATGATGCAATATTCAAACATGAAAGAGTAAATATGAGGTATATATACAAGAAATGAAAATATATACAATATATGGAAAATTATGAAAAATGAATATATATATATACAATGAACAAATACGCAAGGCGCCTCACGATTTCACACACACATTCACACCATGACAACATAATATAAAAAATTATGAAAAGCATCTACAGAGCGAAGAAATTTATTCAAACACGAAAGATTTATATAAAGATCATTTTTATAAATTTTAACAAATCACTTTTTGTCAACGGCTTCGTAAACTGGTCGGCAAGATTTAATTTAGAGGAAATATATTCAATATGGAATTTGCCCTCATCAAACCAATCCCTTATAAAAAATAGTTTAATATTAACGTGACGTGTATGGAAACTCTCAATCCTGGACTTTGTAAAACGTATTGCAGCCTGATTATCAGCATATAAGGTAGGTATTTCAAAATTATTTTCTATCAGATTTAAATTAGAACATTCACATAAAATATTATAAAACCAGTCCTGCTCACGAACACAATCACACATAGAAACAAATTCTGACTCCATCGTTGATATGGTAATCCCTTTCTGTTTATTAGTACGCCAAGAAACAGCAGCACTATCCAAAAGAATCAACTGGCCACCCATAGAAACATAGTCGTCCCTATTAGCGGCGAAGTCAGCGTCAGAATAAGAAATTAATTTAACCTGTGTGCATTTAAGATGGAGCTTATATTGACTGGTGAATTTTATATATCCAAGAAGCTTAAGTAAACCCTGCCAATGTTTTATACCTGGATTTTGTTGGAACTGTGAGAAAATGTTAGTGGCATATGCGATATCGGGTCTAGTACGGTTTGAAATGAAAGAGATACAACCTAAGAGATTTCTGTAAGGTAAATGAGAAGCTTCATCGATGTCTTCTTGAATAACCGGACAATCACTTTTTGAAAATTTGATACCTTTAACAATAGGTAAGGAGGAGATAGGTACACGGTGATTTTGAAACCTCTTACTGACTTCGTCAATATATTGATTTTGATGGATCAAAACTCCTGTATCTGTATACTCAAACTCCACACCTAATAACTTGCGTGTGATACCCAAAATTTTCAAATCAAACTTTGATTTTAACAAACCTAAAATGTCATTAGCTTGAGATTCAGTCCTGGCAAAAACAACGATGTCGTCAACATAAACCAATAAAACAGAAAAATCATAATATGAATAAGCACAGTTACAATTTTCAAATTTATTAAAACCAAGTTCCAACAATACTTTATTTAATTCATAAAACCATAACCTGCCTGACTGGTGTAATCCGTACAGTGCTCTATCCAGCTTACAGACCCAGTCTTCTTTACCTTTTTCAGTAAAGCCCACCGGTTGCCTCATGTAAATTTCATCCTTTAAGGGAGCATACAGATAGGCACACTTAACATCGCACTGTACATTAAACCAACCATAACATGAGACTAAAAGAGAGAAAAAAAACCTGACAACAGAAAAATTTATAACAGGCGAAAAGGTCTCATCATAGGATTCACCCTGGACCTGGTTGAAACCTTGCGCGACCAACCTGGCCTTGTATCTGACAATGTTGCCAGACTCGTCACGCTTTACTGTGTAAACCCAGCGGTTTCCCAACGCAGTCTTGTTCTCAGGGAGTCTTACAAGATGCCAGACACCTCTCGTGGCCATACATTCTAACTCTTCCAACATAGCCCCATGCCATTCATCAGATTGTGCAGATTTTAAAGCCTGTTTATACGTTCTCGGGACCACCACATCTAGTCAACTAGCCGTGCTGGACGCGGAAGGTATAACACCAGGATTAACAACACCAGTAAACTTATTAAACTTGGAAAAATCAAAATCAGCAGGGTTAAAAACAATATTATTTAAATTACAAAACTTTTTGACATCATTAGGTGACCTTTGACAACACCTTTTACCCTCTCCATCAGGATAATAGTAAATATCGACCTTTTCTCCCTGAGGTCGAGGCACAACCTTCCTGTACCACACGGGATTGGTCATCCAGTTAGGAGAAGCAGTCTGCGGAGTAACTTGAGGAGCAGGAGAAACAGGAGAGACGGCTGGGACGACAACTTCAGTCTCGCTGGGCAAGACCCCAGAGGTACCAGGCTCCGGACCAGGAAGAAGGTACCGGTCAACGGGCCGTGGTTGTTCCTCCGGGACAAGCACCAACTCAAAAGAAGAGTCGCCCATCACCGCTCCACTGCGTAGAACATCACCGCTTTCAACAAAAGAAACATTAATGGTTTCCACAACCTTCCTCTCGTCTTCTAACCAGACCCTGTAACCACGGGTACGCAAGGCATAGCCCACAAGGACACCACGTTTTGATTTGGAGTCTAACTTGTGCTTACGTCTAACCTTTGGAACACCCACATATGTCAACGTGCCGAATGGTCTTAAATGTCGAACAGAAGGTTTATTTCCTGAATAGAGTTCAAATGGAGTTTTAGAGTTCCCACCGTGACAAATCCGGTTCCACGTATAATTAAAGTGTAAACAAGCTTCAGGCCAGAAATCATCAGACAAGCCACTGGATTTTAGCATAGCCCGAACACAGTTCATGATTGTTTGGTTGAACCGCTGACAAACTCCATTTTCTTCTGGTGTGTAAAAGTTGGTCAGCTCATGATTTATTCCATTTTCTCTACAAAAACCCCCAAAAGAATCATTATCAAACTCTTTGCCATTGTCAGTTCTGATCGACTTCAACTTGGTTCCCAAAAACCTTTCGGCCCTCAAAACATGTCTCTTAAAAACATCAAAACACATGGATTTTTCCTGGATAGGGTAAACGGATGATCTACCAGAAAAATCATCTATTATTGACAGGAAAAAACGTTCACCTTTTTTACCAGGAATTTTAATAGGACCCCAAGTATCCATAAAAAGTCGATCTAAAGGTTTTTTGGAAGAAGAATGACTTAAGGGTTTAAAAGAAATACGATTTTGCTTACTCACATGACAGGGATCACAAAAAAAATTATCAACTGATTTTAAATTGGGCAGACCTTTTACAGCAGAATTACGGATAGTATTAAAAATTAAGTCAGGACTTAGATGATCAAAACGAAGGTGCCAGGTATCAAAGTCTTTTATATTAACAGGTTTTATTACAGGAAAAGCTGAAATTTCAGTATTATCATTTAAATTTTCATTAGAATTCTGCCCCCCATTCAATTTAACACTGTGCTTATTTTTAATTACTTTTGGAAATGTATAATAAATCCCGTCATGGAGTTTAGCAGAGAAAAGGAAATCACCATACTTGTCGACCACGTTTATTTTGCCGGCCTCACCAATAAATTTAGCACCACCCTGGTCGAATCTAGAACCACTCAAAAGATTTTTCCGCAAGTTCGGCGAATACAAGACGTTCCAAAGTTTAATAACAGTCCCATTAAAATTCAGTTCTACTTCACCCTTACCAGTAATGGGAAAAGTGACGCCATCAACAGCCACGTGTAGCTCATCACCGGAAATTTCAGAAAAATTACAAAAAAAAGATTTATCTTTACAGAAGTGATGAGAGGCCGCCGTATCATAAGCCCAGCTGCCCTCTCTATCAAAACTACTTAAATTTGCTTCAGCAATGAAATTTTGAGCTTTAGGAGTTTTATCACGTTTTGACTGTTGATTAGAGCCACCCCTCTTAGAAAAATTACTTCTGAGTGGTTTTTCCTTTTCTTTTGCAGCTAGATCATTATTTAACTTAACTTTACAATCTTTAATAACATGGCCTTTTTTTCCGCACCTCCAACAAGTAAAAACAGGCCTGCGTTTAAATTTTACATTTTGGGCCTCAATAGAACATTCCGTTCTACTTTTATCAAAATTTCTAAGTTGAAGGCGCGTTTCCTCGGCACATAACTCAACAATAATATTTTTAAAGTTAAAGTCCTTATCAGGCCAACGAAGAATTTGTTGAACAACCTGATCAAATTTATCAGGTAGGTATCTCAAAACCTGAAAACATAAGTATTCGTCAGCAATAGGTTTATTAATGGATTTTAACTGATCAGCAATTTTAGATATTCTAGCTGCAAAAACACCAATAGATTCGCCAGGTTCTAAAAAACATGTCATAACTTCAGAAAACAATTTCATATGATGACTTCTACTATCTGGCTGGAAGTTAATTTTTAAAATTTTCCACGCTTCTGAGGGGTCAGTACATTCACTTATCAAACTTTTAAACTCACTATCAATATTCAAATATAAAATTGACATGGCAGCATTCTGCCTTCTTTTAAAGTCTTGTACTGCCTCCTCAGACACGGTTTCACTAACTTTGGGCTTAGTTTCGTCACCAGTGACGATTTCATAAGCATTTTTCTCCATAAGTAAAAATTTAATATCACACTTCCAACCAGAGTAGTTAGTGGCATTTAACTTAGTGATTTGAGGTACAATATTATAAGCCATTTTTAAATAGTTATTTAATTATCAATTATACAAAAAAACAAGAAAAGAACAACTGGTCAAGTTTAAAAAAACCCTAAAAAAAACCGCCCATAACCAAATAATATAGACTAAAGGTCTATCTTTCAATTAATTTTATTAAGCAGTTTCACATACAGTGGAAACGTTAATCTTTAAGTTTTAAGGGTTTCAATAAAAATAACCCGACCAGTGTTCAACTGTTATAACACATCAAATACACAAGTTTAACAACAAAACAAATTTTATTCAATGAAACACAAAAAAAATATATATTAATAAATAAAGTATATTCAACAGATTTTCAAAGTATAACATATTTAAAGTTACCTCATTTCACAAGTGATGCACAAAATGTAGCAGACTAAACTTCACTATGACAAAAATCATGATACATCATCATCTTCTAAAGAACACATATATTTCACAGATGAAGGAAAAATACGCCGCGGTCGCCTCGTTGACCAGCGGGAGACGAAGCATGATTATATCATTTAAAACTGAAGATCACTACCACACTGATTATTTTACTGAAGGTTGAAGATCACAATTTGCATATCATTAATTCCATAATCTGATAAAAATCACTTATAATTTAATTTAATTCACTATTGGATGCTAGCAACTTTATAACTTGATTAAATAGAAAAATTTCACAAACGTAACAAGCGCGATTTAAAAAACCGCTAAACAATGTCAACATCGATCAAACTATCAAATTTAACATTCTCATTTCAAAAACATCGATTATCAATTTTAATTTTTTTAGTTTTCGCGAATAACGAAAAACTTCAAACTTTATCCCTTTTAACAGGGTACAAACTTAACAACAAACTTAAATATTTAACATTTGTAAAATAACAATAACAATGGCAGCCATCATTTCTTTAAAGGCAATAGCAAAAAAACATGACTAGCTCAGCTGTACCAATATCAGTACTTAGCCATCAACAGCTTAGAGCTGCTCAATTATTCACAGATAGTCACTTCATTTTTAATTGAAGACTAGCTGCCCATTACTGACAACTGCCGATAACTGCACCCTAACACTCGCATCGCGATCTTTTTATACTGACTGCCAAGTCAAAAATCTACATATAAACAATGCATTACCATTGCCACTCAACAGTCAAAGTCAAAAATACATTTTATCATAACTATTTTAATAGAAGTGGCAACAGCAAAAATTAAGAAAATTATGCAGAGCAAATTTGGCAACAGCAACAATGTAAACAGAAAGTCGCTAGTAATGGCGCGATGTAAATAGAAGATGGCTGACCGAGTTTAAATAGAGAAAACTTTTAAAATCAAATTAAAGGTAAGTTAACAACTATATATATAAAATATAAGCATTTATATTCATAAAATTAATAATTTTTTTATGTGCGAGGACAATTGATAGATATCAATTTTCACTCAGTCGGAAAAATAAAATTTCTATAATATGAAGAGCAACAATAATTTTGTAAAAAATCTAAATAAATAATCTGAAGATATATATGTATAAAAGAAGAAATGTATCATAATATCCAAAATGATTAAAAAAAAAGTATATAAAACCAAATATATAAAACTCAAAACATAACCAACTCTTTTTAATTTAAGATATACTTTCTGAGACCAAGTAATTTTTATTTTACAAGCATATGCTTTGTACATATAGGGTCATCTGAGGTAAATGTGACATGTAAATTTTTAAAATGGTCTTGTTATCTAATAGTGAATGCAACCTTATTTCAAACTGGTTCTAAAGTGTCTAATATTGCATTAATAAAATGTTTGCACAACTGAAGATAATTTATTTTTCACGTAAAAAATTACACTGCCAAAGAATTTATAAATAAAATTAGAAGTTAATTTATTTAAATTTTGATATATTCTTTGTAAATAACTAATTTGATTGAATCTTTAAGAAAAATAATTAATAAGATTACTTTTACATATTAAATGTAAATAGATTATATTTTTAACCAATGTAATAAAATAAACTGGGATGCCACACTTACCTCAAGTAAAATTTAAGGGGTAAATGGGGCACCTTAACTGGAGTTGGTTATAGAGGTTTTTTTGTTAACACACTAATATGAATTATCTTCATCTGCGTTATCTTAATTGTTATCAACAGTACTTTACAGTGTTAACTGTAAAGAAAGCGTAATGAATACAATAGACAGATGATGAAAACAAAGTAAAAGTAATAGGACCAATGTGCATTAATGAAGCTAAAATTTAATTTCTACTCAAACAAGTCATTTCTTTCATTCTCTTTAAAGAAATTCCTGCTGTTTTACAAAATCCAACTAGAAAGTTTGTTAGTATATAGTCAAACCTCAATTTTTCATGTCACACACTTACCCCAAATAGCCCTATATGTAGTATTGACTTTAGAACGAAGAGTCCATCAAAGGAATTCAATAACAGGGTAACTTGTTTTCAAAAATATTCTTATTGCCTACCTCTTTTAAGAACCAACCATCTTTTATACATATTTCTTACCCTTTAATTTGACAAAATTACATTACTGTTTTTACTTGTATATGTCTAAGCTATATACCCTTCTTCTTACGGAAGTGTTTGTAGGATGAAGTATAATAGGTAATGACAAATAGCAGTATTTGAATGCTGTAAATTATCCTCAGAAGGCAGGTGGAAAGGTATCTAAATTTTCCAGGCAGTTAAAAGTGATGAAAAAGGCCACTGAGAGATGAGAGAGTACCTAAATATGTTAAAAAATATCACTTTCTGCTAATGTGCTGAAAAGGATCGCGAAATCTGCCAAATTAACTTAGACTTAGCACTAATATGCATGTATATAAGTGTAATTTTCTTTTCCTTGTATTAATCCAAAACATCATAAATAAATAAATATTTGTATCCTTTGCTTGAAATTTTCTATTATAATACTAAATTAAAATGAGTCTATTTATGACAACCTTATGTAGTAATAAGTAAAAAACTTTGAATAAAACCATAAAATGCAAAATGTTCGTAATGAAGAGATTTTCAAATCTTCTATTGCTTCTCACTGCTGGGCTCATGGTCATTCTTTTGATTTTTCTAAAGCTAAAGTCATTTCTTCTCCTATCTCTTTTTCCCATTTGAAAATCCATGAAGCTTTTTATATATTTGAATATCCATGAAGATTTTAAATATTTAAAAATTCAAAAATTCTTGTTAATGATATTTCTTCCACTCTGTTCTTATCTGTTGCTTGGAAATTACTCATTTAACTTGATTTTAATTTTTATTTTTTCTTCTTGCTTTTTTAAATTTCTGTCACACCAGTATTTATTTTGACATTCAATTTTACAGTACAGCCACATATCCTAAAACTAGCAGTGAGGACGCGTCCAAAATGTTGGAGGGATGCCAGCTTGACCGACAGTTTGAAATTTGGAAAACACCCAGTAATTCCGCGTTCTGTTATTGCTCATTTTCTCTGAGTCAGATGACTGTCACCCCTATTTTAGCATTGGACTTGTTGAGTTAGCACTTGTGCAGATGCTTCCGTGGTTTCATGAAACGGGGTCGAAGAATATTTGTTTTTGAAATTTATTCGTTTCACTGAAATCTGTTTTGTGCATTGCCACTTTGTTTGCAGCCTCATGCCTACTTTATTCGCCTGACAAAGGATCATATTTTCTATCGACCCGGCACAATTGATGCATGTTCTTGTATTTTATGGTGTTTATTCAAAGCTTTTTACTTAAACCCCAGTTCTGTGGTGTTTTTTACAACCCTAGTAGTATTTCTAGTAGTATTGTTTGTGTGAATATTTCTAAGCTCTCTCATTTTTCTTTTTTTCCCCCCTACAGCCTGGAAACAAATTTGGTGCAATTATTGAGCAAGCTGCTACATATGTTGAACCTGATGATGATGAAAACATGCTTCATAAAAAAGTAACACAACTTCAACAATATGTTTATCCTAAAGCAGTAGAATTAGTTGCTTCTAAAAGAGTGGTCTATGGGACTGATAGCAAATTGCAACGGTAGTTTATTGCATTTTGCTACTTTTAAGATTTTTTTTTGTTTGTTTGTTTAAATCATTCTTATTTTAATGAAATTGATTTTTAAGTATTTTTTTAAGCTGTTTGTACTATAATTTATTAATTGCATGCATCTCATTACGTGCAATTTACTGAAAAAATTAAAAAAGAGAACACTTTAAACTTTTTAATCATCTAGTTATAGTAGAAAGAGAGGAAATACACTATTCAATTAAAGATTTTATTTATTTTTTTAAATAATAGGGTTCCCACAGTCCTTGAAAGTCCTTAAGAAGTACTTGAATTTCATTTTCTTTTTCAAGGGCCTTTGAAAGTACTTGAATTTTATGCAAAGTCCTTGAAAATCCTTGAATTTTCTACTCCAATAGCGGGCTTAGCACAAATTCTGTCAAGGCTAAACTATCTCCATCTCCACATGCGCACGCCATTGTCTAATATAATGATTTTGTCATAAAATTCTTATTTCATTGTCTTGCTTTTGCATATAGTTTCAACTTTTTTTTAGCCAGTCTCATACCTGTTTGATGGACTGGTCATTAATTTTGAGCAGAAAGTGACTAGACCAGGACTCAAACCTAAAAACTTTGGAATAATCATAATGATTCCAAATCTTGAACTAATCGTTTATTGACTCTTGTAAAATTTAATTTGGGCAATCCATCAAAAATGCATTGTGAAAACAGGCAAAGTTATTCTAATTATAAAAAAAATATTACTAATGAAAGTAGTAACTAAAGTTTTGTGTATATGCCTAGCGTTCTGCGATTTTCCCCTAGTCCTTGAAAAATTTCAAATAGGCTTTGAAAAGTCCTTGAATTTTTTTCTTTTTTAAGAGTGGGAACACTGATTAAATAAGCTTTGAAAACCACCTTTATATTGATATGGAAGTAAATTTTAAAGTTTTCAATAGTAATATCTTGAGACATAATCTGTTAGTTCTAGGGTAAATTTTAGATACTAAACCTAGTGGAAAAGCGTTAATTACATTTGAGCTCATAACTTTATTATTATTTTAATTTTCATTCATATTTTTTTTTTAATTATTTTTTTCTCAACATTTTTTACAATATCAGTTGTCAAGCAGTTCAGTTTATGAGCAGGAAACCCTACAACAATTTTATATGGCTTACAAACAAGAATTTTATTATGAAAAATGTGGCCAAAGAAAAAAAAAGTCTTATGAAATTAAAGAAGACACAATGCTCAGCTGTATTGACTTTCATATCTTTATTTTTTTTCTTGATTGTTTATTAAAATTTCTGTTTATTTTTAATGCTTTCTTTATCATATTTATTTAATATGTAGATAACTTTTACTTTACTGGCTTTATTATTATTATTATAAATATTGTAATATTGATAGTTTCATTTATTAGTAATTAGTTACAGTTTTAAATGAGTAAAGCGTTTTGCTTTTTGGGATTTTTTTTCCAAATGAAGGTTAAAATTTCCTGTTAAAACCTTATTTCTCAAAAATTTGCAATTGTTCAGATTGTTTTGCAGTTCTCCAAAACCCTTAATCCTTTGTTTTCGAAAATTTCTGATGATTTATTGATAATGATTTACCTGATTTAAAAAAAAATGTTGATTTTACCAAAAATTTATGATCACACTCAGCATATTTTGAACATGTAGCCAAATTTTGTTGCAGAAAAGAACTGATTAAAAAAAAAAAAAAAAGAGAAAAATTAGTTTGAGATAAAATTTCATTAATGAAAATAAGGGAGTGTTGAACATAAACAACAACAACAAAAAGATTAGGGTGAATGATAAACTTATAGGTAGAATATTAAATTACCTTAAATATTATTAAGAATTAAAAGCAATGAGATTATTTTTTAAAGAGCTTTTTTTATTCATTGGAATTTTGGTATTTTTTCCAGTAAATTATTGTCATTTTTTTCCCCTTGTAAATATTTAAAATGTCTACATAAGTATTGAATTACACTTGATTATTATAAAATTACAACTCTGTAACTTTTTTGTAAATTTTCTTTAGTATTGACGATAACTACTTTATGACAACTGATATGAAATCAAACTACAGTGTGTTGCATGACAAAATAAACCCCTTGATTCAATCTACTGGAAGATCTGGCTTAGTAGATTTACATTCAGTATGTGGTATTTTTGATTTAAAAGCATCTGGTTATGAAGATCCTTATTTAGTTTCTGGAACTGATGGTGTTGGGACTAAGTTAAAGGTAAGTGCAAAAATATATTTGAATTCTAATACTCTTGCTGCACCATCCCAGTTTTTTCTTTAATTTTTAAAGATGTTTTACCAAATTGAAATGCGTTAAATTATTTTTGAATTAATCATTTAAAAATTTAAATGCCTTACAGTTTATAGACTTTATGAATTACTTTGCAATAGTTTTTGCTTTTTAATTAAAGTTTAATTAATTATAAGTATGAATTTTAGATCATTTAATCATTACTTTCAAATTTTTATAATATCAATTGAACACCAGACTCAAAAATCTGCTGCATATTAAGTTTATACACAGGGTGTCCCAAAATTATGTTGACAAACTTTAAAAGGAGATAGGGCAAACATAGCCTCCTTAACTAGATGCCTGTCGCGTAGCTTGGAAACTAGGCAACAGTTGAAGCGGTAGACAGCGCCACCTAGTAGAGATTATAGGACTTTGTTATTCAACTCTCACCAATAATTTAAAGAAGTGATACATGGTACATAAAATCGACGTTCCTTCGATTCTATTCGCCTTTTATGTATATCATATCCCACTTTTAAAACATTTTGGTGGCTGTTGAATAAAAAAGTCACGCAATCTGTACCAGGGGGCGCTATCTACCGCTTCAACTGTTGCCTAGTTTCCGAGCTACGCGACAGGCATCTAGTTAAGGAGGCTATGGGGCAAATCATAAGGATTCACAATTGTATAGGAACCCATATCCGCAAATGTCATCTTAACCCTTTAAGAACTGGGTGTTTTGGGGTACTATTTAACAGATGAGGGCTATACAAACTTAGAACTATAAGCTTTAAGTTGTTGTAAATAGCAGCCGAAGGAATGAGAAATACATAGCAACACATGACCGCAAACATCATGTTAATGAGCAGATATATTCTGGTGTTTTTTAACACTCACTGCAATGTATGAATATTATCGACTGCTTATGTGTAGTCTAGCTTTTGGTTATTTGTAATTCTGCCTACATTGTAAATTTAAAAATCTTGCACTATCCATCATTTCACAAAATATTCATATTAATACAGTCAGTGCTTTAAGTACAGTCACCCAAAAAAAAAACGCCACCCCCCCCACCTAATTTTGCCGTAAATTATCGTAGAAACATTTGACTGGTACCGATCGATTTGTAATAACGTCTAGTTTATAACGGTATAGTTAAATTTTGCCTAAGGGGTCGTCTACATATTAAAACTGGCATTAACCTCATTTTCTTCAATGGCAACCCTTATTTTTGACTTCATATTCAGATTTCTGAGATCAAGGCGGTTCGAAAAACATACCTATTTATATACCTTAAATCAATTTTAAATAGAGTTACACGTGAAAATGTATTAGGGGTCCGTCTATACATTTAGAAAATATAAATCACGATCTACCACCCAGTACACATTATTTATTAAGTTTCACACCGGAAAAAAATTTCAGAAATGTTAATTATAAAATAAAAAAAAAAGACTAATTCACAGAACTTTCTGACTTAGTTTATGAATTAAAAGATTTTTATTGGTTTCTATTGATTAAACATCAGATAGTTCACTTCATACGAAGAAAATTAAATAGCTTGAATAGATATTAAAATATCTATCAAAAGAAAAAAAAAAAAAAAGATGAATGGTTTTAAATTTGTTTGAAAATTCAAAATTATTTTAACTCAAGCTGCCGTATAATTGTCTGAAACGGCGGCACTCAACCTGGTTCCCACGGCCGTTTCACAGTGACAATGGGAGTTTGTTATAATACTGCAGTACTTTCATTTTCTTTAATTGACTTTTTTAAAATATTAAAACAGATTTTTTTATTTTTATTTATTTATTTTTTTAATTAATTATTATTATTATTTTTTTTTTCATGACATTATCAAAAACTTTTACATAAATATCCACGATATTCTTTTGCTTTTATATTTTATAATGTGTAACAAATTAATATGTTAAATCCTACTACTTAATGGGATGTTCTAAAATTCTACACTTTAACACAGATACCTAAGTGGACGGTGGGTGTAGAAAGGCTGATTACCCTTAATCTAAATCTTCACTTGAAAAGGTCAAAATGTTACATAACTCTTTTTTTTTTTTTTTTAAGGAAAAAAGAAGAAGATAAGGAGGAGAAAGAAAGATCAAAACGAATATAAAGCATATTAAACGTTAATACCCTTTAAACACTGGAAAAAGGCGGGGTTTTGTATTGTGTGTCATTTGGGAGCTGTAGAGTGCCAGAAAATTACTTTATGTGATAAAACTTTTCATTTAAAGGGTATTTAAAGCAGCATTATATTTAATACATAGACTATTCAGAAAAAAAATACCATTCATCTGGTTCATGAAAAATAAAGAACATTTTCTGGCATTGCTCTATGTATATACATTCTTGTCAACCTATCCCGGAAGATTACTGGTCCCGCCCCTTTCCGTACATTTTTTTCACATCAGTCTTTTTAGAGCCGTGTCAGCCATCGGTGGCTGACACTGATCTTTCCATTTAGGCTAAGTCAGCCGGCAGTGTAAAATATGATATAAAACTACAGAACTTACATAGTTTTAAGTAATTACTGACAATTTATTTAAAATTTACTTCATGTTTTTTTTTTTTTTTTTTTTTAATAGGATTTTTATAGGATTATATCGTTAAGGCCTAATGGGGTTTATTGAAACTCGATAAACATAACACGCTTCTAAGCAGCACGTGTGGCCTGAATGGGATTTCCATAAGAATTCGCGTGGCGCTCAATGAGTTAATCGTAAATGTATTTGAAGTTAATTACTCTAAATATTAACTTGTGTACACACAGGGGCGGGAACTAACAATGTTACGGGTTAGGTTGGCAAGTATGCATATATATTTTGCTTGATTTATAAAAATTTATAACACATTTTCTTCTTTTTTTTTAGTATTTTGTGTTTATATCTCTCATTAAAAATAAATACAATATTCATATATAAACATTTCTATACAGTAATGTATATAAACATATTGATAAAAGAAGATTTGTTGATATTATATCATGAAAAACGGCAGTTTTTCTAGTGACGCAAGCGCAAAAACAAACGAACGCCACGACACTCAGCGGAAACGGAAAAACGAACGAAACTGCGACACTTATATATACAGGAATTTTAAGATCAAACAAACCGCTGAAAGCCGACACTTAATATCTCAGGAAATATAGGAGGTTATGTTCTGATATTTTCAAAATAGACTTTCACCTTCTGTCTGATCCTACCCTGAAATCTCTACATTTCTGCGTGCAATATATTTCGAGATATGAATTGGCTCATTTAAGTTATAAATGGACGGACTAATGTGTAAGAATTTTTTCTCGAATATGGCTCGAGCGAATTTAGTTTAATTTATATATGATATTAATCGCTTTTATCTGATGTGCCTGACATCTCCCTTTTCCCTAGGAAAACTCTTGTTTTTTTTATAACTCAGTTTAAAAATCGAACTATTTTTTACTCCGAAAATACCGTGATGCGGCAGTTTCGCGGACGAATTTCTTCTCTTCCATCTGAAATACTGAATATCAAATAATCGTTTTGGCTCCATCTATCGGAAAGCGTCAAAAATAAACACAAAAAATAAAAATAAAAATATTTTTCTTTTTTTAATATATATATTAAATGAGTTATTTATTTAGGTACTTGTATTTTATATGACATTTGTTTATCAAAAATATTCTTTGTATTTACATTGTTTTCATGCTGATACGTTGTTAACTTTCAAAATTGGTTCTATTTTAAAAGGTGGTTGCAACAACAAAAAATTTTTCCTTTATTTTCATAAAAATGACAAATAATATGATAATCATATGCAAATATTTGTAATTTTTTCAAAATTAGGTGATAAATCACTTAAACTACGGATTGAAAAAATTCTTAAAACAGAATTTGAAAATAATTAATTTGCTCATTAAGTTTCTAGCATATATAATATATAAATTACAAAATGTTAAGCTATAATAAAATTTTGAATAGATTAAGATTTTTTTAAATTAAATTCATAACAAACTATACTACTTAAATATTTACCAGTATAAAATTTTCACCTTTTAAAGATTTTTCTATTATTATTTATTTTTCTCTTTTAAATCAAATCTATACTTAAAAAATTTTAATAAGAAATAAATATAAATAAGAAATTTTTGTCATTTTTAAAATGTACTATATTATGCCTTTGTAATGTTGCATGTTTCCATCTTTTTTATCACTTTTTATAAAATTTTGAAATTTTATTTAGTTTGTTATTTTGTTCGAGTATGACCTATAAAACAACACTTTTAATACAGTGTTATAACTCATTACCATGCTCCTTTAATTTTACGTTTTGATCATTAACCCCTAAAAAGTAATGATATCAATACAAAAAACCCTTAACGGGTTAAAAGTTTGTGACGCAGCACTGTACTTTATGGCTATAAGAATTAGAAATACGGGTCTTAAAAATAATGATATCAAATTTTCAGTGACGCTTTGATATTAATTAAATTATACATAGATTTTCTTATTTGAATTTGCTTTTTCCTTTTATTTATATTTACAGTGTAAACGTTATTTTCAACATAAAATAATATATAGCATTTACTCATTGATACCTTTCCATTCACATCTCTTATACTATGAAAGCATGTGTTTTAAAAGAAATTATATGAAATTCCAGTAACGCAGTGGTGTTACATTAAGTGATTTGTTTTTAAATTTCTCTGCAATTATTTTGTTTTGCATATTAAAGTATATGTGCACATTGAAATATTGCTTTTAATTTTCAAATACGCTGTCAAATATATCACTTTCATTAAGCTTATATTATGTACTGAAATATATTTATTTCAATGAATTATTCTATCTTTTGCGTCACGCCATCCAAAACTGTAAGTAAAATATATGGAAATGTTTACTTTGTGTCATTTCATCCAAATAAATTGAAAATGCATGCAAATAGATATCGTGATGCAAAGAAAAAAACTGTGAAATTTTTTTCAGTTTTGGATGGCGTGACGCAAAAGATAGAATAATTCATTGAAATAAATATATTTCAGTACATAATATAAGCTTAATGAAAGTGATATATTTGACAGCGTATTTGAAAATTAAAAGCAATATTTCAATGTGCACATATACTTTAATATGCAAAACAAAATAATTGCAGAGAAATTTAAAAACAAATCACTTAATGTAACACCACTGCGTTACTGGAATTTCATATAATTTCTTTTAAAACACATGCTTTCATAGTATAAGAGATGTGAATGGAAAGGTATCAATGAGTAAATGCTATATATTATTTTATGTTGAAAATAACGTTTACACTGTAAATATAAATAAAAGGAAAAAGCAAATTCAAATAAGAAAATCTATGTATAATTTAATTAATATCAAAGCGTCACTGAAAATTTGATATCATTATTTTTAAGACCCGTATTTCTAATTCTTATAGCCATAAAGTACAGTGCTGCGTCACAAACTTTTAACCCGTTAAGGGTTTTTTGTATTGATAATTATTCTTCTATCTGTATAGTATATTAACACAAATATATTTTGTAAATTTCGCAGCATCGAAAAACAGCAACATAGCTTCCATATCAAGGCTTAATGTAAATAGCCACGCCTTTTCACAAATTTTCTAAAACTTTATAATGTAAAGCAAAATAATTTTGCATATTTGTAATTAAATCATTTAAGTTTTGTCTTCAATAATTGATGTAGTAAATACCATTGTGATTTATGCATACCAGCGTCACATATAGAGTCAAATAGGAATATGCAAATTTGTCTTTTTTTTTAAATAGTGTTTCAGCGAATCAGAGGCGGGGCTTCTTTTCTTTTGAAATTCTTTCACAATCCCTTGCCTACATTGTGATAACTTTACAAAAATATGCCAATTTGTATAATAAACATCGAAATATTGCTTAGGAAACAATAAAAATAACATAAAGGTAAATTAAAATAGTTTTCCGTCAAATTATATACAAACATTTACTTATAGAGGATACAGATTATAACAAGTGACGGCCCCCTAACAGGAATAAAAAGTGAAATATCACTGTAACTCAAAAAATAATGTTAGGAACGACCTGAAAATTTGGAAACCTATGTTTTTGATGATGCCCGTTCTATTCGTGCAAAAATTAACATAGGTCATAATTCATAATTTTTTCAAATATGAATTTATTAATAATTTTCATAATTCAAAAAATGTTTTTTTAGCAAAAATTTGCGTGGAATATGTTTGGGTTACTTCATTCTAACGAATAAAAAAAACAGAATTTAAATATCCTAATTATTTCGGAAGATATGATTTAATGTTTGTCACATTCATTTAACATTAGCACCCCCAAACTTTGACAGCTTATAACTCTATGAAAAATTGAGCGAAATATATAAACTATACCATTTTCCGTGATGATTTGATCCAAAGAATTCAAATAAATTATAAAAAATGGGGGTTACCATTGAAAAAAATGAAGTTGATGTCAGTTTTAATATGTAGACGCCCCACTAAGTAAAATCTAACTATAACATTATAAACTAGACGTTATTACAAACTGATTGGTACCAGTCGCATGTTTCTACGATAATTTACGGCAAAATTAGGTGGGGGGGTGGCGTTTTTTTTTTGGGTGACTGTACATTGATTAGAAACAACATCATTACAATGTAATGTATATCTTTTTATCTAATCATTTGCGCAAAAACTATATTTGTTAAAAATTAAAAATTTAAAAGTCATGTGCACATCCGTTAAAAAATAGATAAAAATATCTGGTTCTTAAAAGGTTAAGATGGCATTTGCAGATATGGGTTTCTGTGCAATTCTGAATCATTATGATATGCCCTATCTCATCTTAAGGTTTGTCGCTGTAATTTTGAGACACTCTGTATATTAACTGGCTGAGACCACTGAAAATTTTCACCATAGAAAATTCTGCTTATATATCTTTCCAGATGATATTATGGTGTTGATTTATTCTTCGTAAAAGTATTTTTAATGGTGTTTTCCCTTTAATTCTTGAAAAAGCTACATTAATATTACTATTAATAATATAAACAATAATTATAATAATTCTACTACAAAATAACTAAGATAACTCTTTTTTTATGGTTGCCCATTCAGAAAAATTTCAAATGCATAAATACACTCAATTACATATAAACTAAAACAGTGAAACTTCCTGGGTACAGCTTTAGTATGGGACCCCCTTGGTGATTTGTAAAATTTTTGTCATTTTGGTGATGTATTAAAATGGCTATCGCATTTGTATATAAACAGACTTGACATAAAATGTACAAGTTACATCTGTACCAAATTTAAAATTTCTCTCAGGGGACCCATACTAAACAATATTACCTTCCCTAATCTAAATATACAACACTGTAAATATAAAATGGTAAATAAATAATAACTAAAAAAAAATTAAAAAAACTGTCATTGAAATATTATTCTAAAAGTATAAAATTACCTATGCAACATGAAACTATACATATATTAACTAAAACTATGAAATTACTACAAATAATGTCATAGAAAATATTTAAAAGTTGGAAAATTGTTTTGTAATGCAAAACAGAATTAATTATAATTTTAAAGCATTTAAAATTCAAAATCATTTGCTAAATGATATACATGCAAAATGCAAATGATAAAAGTGTTTATTTTAACCTGTTGCCATTCATCAAATACTCAAACAAAAAATAATGTTTTGACTAGGTTTATTAATTTCTATAATGCATGTTTCATTATTAATAATTCTCAAACAATTATTCTGTTAAATCAGTCTTTTTTATGATGTCAGTTTTTACATATTTTTTTTCCCCATGCAAGTTTAATTTTTATTTATTTATTATTATTATTTTTTTTAAGGGCAAATAAATGTTTCTAATGTTTTAAAATAATTAAATAAATAAATAAAAAATTAAAAAAGTTGTAAACATTTTATTTTTATTGTCAACAACTTGAAAATTAATATTAAAATTAAATTCTAATGTAAATGTTATGTGTAATGTTAAAATTTTAATCATTAAATTACTTATTTTTCCTAGCCTGTATGCAAAATTATTTATTTTCTATTTCTAATAAACTTCTACATCATTGTTGGATTCTAATGCATAGAATATTGATATCCCGAAAATGTATAAATATTGTTTGTTTAATAGTAAGTATTTACTTCTAAATAAAGTCAGAAAAACTTTTAAAAGTTGGAAAATTGCTTTCTAGCAGAGAAACAAATTAATTAACATTTGCCAAATGATCTGCATGCAAAATGCAAAGGATAAATCTGCTTATTTTAACCTGTTGCTATTCATCAAGTACTCAAAAAGTTGGAAAAGAAATGTTTTGGATGTGTTTATTTGTTTGTATAATGAATGATTCATTCACAATTATTCTCAACCAATGGGCTCTTCCCACTTGACGTCAGAGGTCACATGACAGAGGAAAAACAAATAGCAGACAAAGTATTGTTTATCTAGAGCGATTGCTGAAATAACATATTTTCTATTCTTATTTTTGATCAATCATATTTAATCTGTGTTATTTTTATAAATCATCATTTTTAATCCATTTTATATCATTATTCATCATCTTTTGTTTGCTGTATACATTTACAATAATAATTTAGTTTATGTTAGTTATTGATGCTCATGAAGAACATATTTAATACTCTGATTTTTGGTACTTAAATCAGTGACAGTGCAATATCATACTACGTAAATCCATTTAGACCAGTAACTAAGTTAATTAACTTGTTGTAACACCTTTATGCAATTAAATTAAATGAAAACATTTTAAAATTTCAAATTATAATCCATAAACATTCTACAAGAAGCTATTATTTATTGCTAGATCAGTAATGTTACAGTTACACTACAATATACAAAAATCGATTCTTATAGGTAAAAATAAATAAACACATAAAATGTTTTTTAAAAATTGTTAAATTTACAAATACAATTATTCTACTGTTTACAAATGCACAATATTACTTTTATTTTATTTTATATTAAATATGAAAATTTTTGTTCTTAAGAACAATATTTAATTGACTTCGATTCTCAGAATTCGATTATTCGTTTTCCTCTATCACGTGATTGAGCAGACGACGGTGGGAAGAGCCCATTCTTCTATTAAACCTTTTATGATGTCTGTTTTTATCAAAAAATTTTCCCCTTACAGATTTATTATTGTTTTTTTTCCACATGAAATAAATATGTTTCTATTTATGGTAAAAACTGAATAAAATAAAAAGTTGTAAACATTTCATTTTTATTGGGAACAGCTTGGAATTAAATGTCTGCACATAATATTAGCATTGAAATTGTTAATTATAAAATCACTCATTTTAATGGTTTTTCAGGCCATATATACAAAGTTATTATTTTTTACTTCTAATGAACCTCTATGTTAAATTTGGTTCAATTCTTATGTGTAGATTTTGATATCTTGAAAATATACAGATTGCTCATTTAATAATAAGGATACAAATCATTTGATCACTACAATGCAAAGATATCAGGTAGCAGATCACAATTAAAAGTATTATGAATTTAAAATACAACCATAACAACTGTGATAACATATTGAAACTTACATTTTATGCTAAATGCAACTTGTATTTAATTGTGGTTTTCTTGTTTGTGAAAAATAACCTTGGGCATATCTGTGTTCACATAATCTTCTGATTACCCTAGGGGACAAGAAAAAAAAAAAAAAAAAAAAAGTGAAATTATAATGTTTTTTAAGGTACATTTTTTACAATAATGGACTTGCTCTCAGGATACTCCATACTGTGAATCAAAAGATGAATAAAATACTCACTCCAGTTTCAATAAAAGTCTCCTTTTACTAATTTTATCCATCATCCTTGATTACTCCACTCTTAAGGGCCCTCTTCACTCACTGCTGCCGGAAGCCGAACCTAATGTTATTCTACGGGAAATTTTTCTTTACAAATAACTTATTAACTAATACATATTTTTAAATTTTGTTTTCACATTCTGAAAATTCACAGCTGTTAAATTGACGGACCTTTTTTAAAAAATTATTATTTTTAAAATTTTTTATATTTTATTTTGAAGCTGCAAAATACGGATTTTCAATATGTGAAATTTTTTGATTTTGAAATTTCAAAATAAAATATTAAAAATTAAAAAAATACATTTTTAGAAAAGGTCCCTCAATTGAACAGTTAGGAATTTTGTGAATGTAAAAACAGAATTTAAAAATATGTATTAGTTAATAAGTTATTTGTAAAGAAAATTTCCCCATAGAGTAACATTGGCTCGGGCTTCCGGCGACGGTAAGTGAAGAGGGCCGTTAATATGTGTGAGACAGTGAATTTAATAAGAATGAAATATTATTTGTCAAGATGTTATATATATGTATGTATTATCATTATTTATTTATGATCTTATTATCATTTATTATCTTATTATCATTTTGATTTTGAAATTACAATAAAATATACTTGATGAATTTTGTTCTCTCTAATCAAATAATAATAATAATTGTTTCATTTAACTTAAATAAATAAACAACTGTTTAAATGAAATGACAGTTGCTGGATATAAATTTTTGCCACCCTACCCATAATTACATTTTCTGAAATATGCATTATGCTGATTTTTATTTTTTGCCATTTCTAGATTGCTCAGATTTGTAACAAACATGACACAATTGGAATTGATTTGGTAGCTATGTGTGTGAATGATATTTTAACGCATGGAGCTGAACCTTTGTTCTTTATGCAGTGTTTGAATTGCGGGAAAATAAATTTAGATATTGTATCAGATGTTATATCTGGTATTGTGAATGGCTGCAAGCAAGCTAATTGTGTTTTAATTAGTAAGTATGATGCATTATTTCATTGAAAAATGTAGCCTTTATCAGTGAATATTTTCAAAGTTCTAAGTATTAATTTATACATTTAACAGTGATTTAATAAATAGAATAAAATTGTTCATTTTTATTTTACAATATTTTAATATTAATATATGCATATTATCTTGTAAAATTAATTATATATGTATATCTGTGTTCCAGGAAGAATGCCAGACTAAGTTTGGTGTTAAAAAAAGTATTAGCAATTCATAAAATATGGTAAAATTTGCATCTACAAAGAAAACAAGTTAAGAATATATTTATTAGGTTGGTGCAAAAGTTTTGTCTTATTTATCCTGGATAGCATTTATGTAATTTTTAAGAAGATATTTGGTACATTCTTAAAAGTTATATAAATGTTTTTAGGATAAAGTTTTGGTGTCATTTCTTTAATTCAATATGACAGAACTTCCCCGTCAATCCAATTTGGAAATAAAATGCAAAAATTATATTTGTATTTTTGAGCTGTTTAAATTAATCTGCAGTGTTTACTTCTGTGCTGCACTGTTTCTTCTATTGGGCTACAAATATTTATTTAATGTTCTAAATACCTAATGCATAGTTAATAAATACATTTTTTTAATGTTAACTAAAGAAGAAAAAAAAAAAAAAAACTTTAATTATGTCCTATTTTTTTGTTTATATAAATTTTAATCGAATGAATTTTCATTATTATACCTGGTCTAATAAATTTGAGCAATATTTTTCAATTTTCCTTTTTTAGATTCTGAAATCTCTATGCTGCCTGACATATATTTAGATCAAAAGAAATGCATTCCAGATTTTGAAAATTATGACGTTGTTGGTTATGCTGAGGGTGCCCTTGAGAAAAATAACTTATTGCCAAGATTATTTGACATTAAGGAAGACGATGTTCTCATTGGTTTAGAATCATCAGGAATCCATAGTAATGGTTACAGTCTTGTACGGAAATTGGTTAAAATTAGAAATCTTAGGTATCAGGACCCTGCTCCCTTTGATGCTTCAAAAACCCTTGGCGAAGCTCTTCTTAGTCCAACTAAAATATATGTCAAATCTATGTTGCCTCTTATGAAAAAAGGATACATCAAAGCTGCTGCACATATCACTGGTGGTGGTTTATTAGAAAACATTCCAAGAGTTTTACCTAAAGGCTATAAAGTTGTTTTAGATGGACAAAAATGGTCAGTACCTTCTGTGTTAAAATGGATTGCAAACGAAGGTCATTTGTCGGATAAGGAAATGCTTAGAACATTCAATTGTGGTTTGGGAATGGTGTTGATAATCAGTAAAGAACATGAAAAAGAAGTACTCAATCATTTAAAAGCTTCTGGAGAAAAAGGTGCAAAAGTTGGATTTGTAAAATCATTAACTCAAGGTAAGAAATATAGGTGATCATTTTGCCTGTGCGACTTTTATTTTAATTGAAAGCATTTTTTTTTTTTTTTTAATGACAAATATTTATTTTGTGTTTAAAATGTTATGTTGTTAATATTTAAATATTGGTGAAGAATCACTATATTTTAAGTTTCCTTCAACTCTATAAAACAGAAGTAATACACTTCCTGAATACTTGAAGAATTGTTCTGAAATATCCTTAAATATTACAAGTTGTACTAACATCCACACTCCTTCTTGTACACAATAAAACAGACCAAGTTTTTCCTGGAATATCTACTACCTCTGAATGAGTTCCCATAGACTTGCAGGCAAGCCTAGGGGAACGTCGTCTTGGAGGGGGGGGGGGTGGATATGAAAGGATAAGAAGAGATAAGATTTTAAATTATTATTTTAAATTAATAATGAGTAATAACTTAAAGAAAATCCCATTAGAAATTCTTAACTTGAAATTAATTCTAAAGTTTCCCCTGTAAAGTAAGTTTTATTACAATGCACGATCATAACGCTAAGTCAGAAAATTGAATGAATCTTAGAATAAAAAAGTGCTGAGTAAGTGCAATCTTCCTTTTCTTGTGGTTAGATGATGCCTAGAACCTAAATTTTTGTTGGACGGGTTAACTGACGGATCACCACTAGCATTAAAACAGCTTGTGGTAGTCAATGCACCAAAAAGTCTAAATGAATGGAGGGACCTCGTACATAAACTCAATAAATTACATATATCTGAAAAAACTGCGGAATACCTCCCTATTAGAGTTCAAGGTCAGGGTCCAAAATACAACTATCAACAAGACAGATTTAATAGGGCCCCTATTCAATATCCTCCCTGACCACAACCTTGGAGTTATCAGTTTCCTAATGTACATGGACCCAATATGGGATACTCCAATCAGAATCAACCAACCAGGACTAGTGATCCCTGACACAATCCACAAGGGCCTTGATCCCAGCAGTCAAACGCAAATGCACGTCTACATTTTCAAGGAACTTTACCCCCTTTTCCATGTAAACATTGTACAAAAATCAACATCCCTAATGCTTTTCACTGGCATAAAGAATGCCCTTTCAAACAGGAAAACCCGACTCATACCACAGAAGAGTCCACAATAGGAAATAGTACGACAGAAGGTGCAAATAACACATGTTGACAGTTTGCTGCAACCGGTCGCATAATACAAAATAAGGGTACCTAAAGAAAGAATCAGCAAACAAGTCAAAGTGTTAAAAAAACAAAATCATACTCTAATCCCATTCCCTTAATTTTTGATACGGGCAGCAGTTTAAGTATTCTTCCTCAGCATTTTGTTTAGAAATATCAACTTCCCATGGAGAATGTCTCCACAAGGGATGTTGACGATTACCAAAAAATGTTCCCTGACGTTACAAATAGGTAATATTACAAGAAATATTGAAATGTTTATATTAAATAATAACTTACCATATGCTCTTCTTAGCTTACCTCACTGTTGTCTTTTCCAAATCTTGATTGTGCTAAAAAACTTGTAAAACAAAATAATAGTATTCTACCATTGTTAAAAAATATACCAAGTTGCACCCAAACCTTACATTTAATTCCTGAAAGTGAAAATACAATTAAAAATGAAAATGTTAATATTCAATCAAATAATAGGGTAGAGAAGATAGAGTACACTCCTGCCACTGAAGAAAATCACGTAAATCCTCAGTCTGCTAGAGAAGGAAAACTTCCTACCTTATTATCAAAATATGTCAAAAGTTTTGCTAAATCAAAATACGATGTGGGAAGAATTAGCATAGAACCCCAGAGAATTTATTTAACATCTGATTTTACCTATTTCCCCTGGAGCAGAATTATATCCAATGTTCTGCAACAAGGCATTAAAATTTGCAGATGTTCTGCAGGTATTTTGTCCAAATTTGTCAAAGCACAGTAAAATGCAAAATAAGCATAAAAATAATACTTATTAGTAAAATATTTATTACACATTTATAATAAAACATGATTTAAAATTTTTATAATCTAAAACTGAGGAATACACCCAGAATTTGCAATTTTTTCAATGTCTTTTGGCATTAATATTGTCACATTAATGTGGATATACTACTTACAAAATGTTTATAAATTTTGTCTATACATTGAAACAATGACTGTTTCCAGCAATTTTCTAGTATGCTAACAGATTTACAGGTCAGTTGAACATATCTAGGTTTTATTAATTTTAGAATGTTAGCTGTATCAACATCATCCAGTTAGGAGATAGATGAAATGTTCTGCAAAAGCCTCAATTGTTCTGCGACATGCATCGCAGTTTTAAGCACTTTCTGCTCCTGGGCCTATTTCACTCAGAGCATATAGAACTTCCCCTAAGGAAGAAGAAGAAATTAAAACCCAAATTCAAAATTTATTATAGGCAGGTGTCATAAAAGAAAGTTGTTCCCCTTATTCTGCACCTGTAACTTTGGTTTATAAGAGGGAAGAAGGAAAAAAGAAGTCGTCACATATATATGTCCACAATTATAAATATGTGTACCCAAATTATTATAGTAAAGAAAACAAGTTTATCAGACAAAAGCTATTAACAAAGGAACATAAAGTTATTATTATTAAGAATATAAGCATTAAACAATAAACTACAAACACTAAAAATTCTTATTTATCCATTTTTCAGATTTTAAAACTTTTAACTTGGTGCATAAGTTATTACTTACAAACTTTGAATAAACACCATAAAATGCAATAAACTCGCAACAATTGTTTTGGGTCGAAAAACACACGACCCTTCATCAGGCGAACAAAGTAAGCACGAGTGCTGCAGTCAGAGCGGCAACGCACAAAATGGTTTAAAATGAAAAGAAAAAGTTTATAAAGTAGAAAGTAAATATAGCTACTGGTGTGAGTACAATTGTACGAAAAAACAAGAAAATAAATAAATGAGTGAGATTAAACATATAACAATCTAAGGATAACAAATTTAAACTAAAATCTAAGTTACGTGAGTAATTTCCAAGCATCAGAGAAGAAAGGAGTGGAAGAAATATCATTAACAAGATTTTTCGAATTTTTAAATATGTAAAATGCTTCATGAATATCCAAATGGGAGGAACAGACAGGAGATGAAATTATGTTAGTTTTGGAAAAATCAAAACGATGACCTAGAGACCAGCAGTGGGAAGCAATAGAAGATTTGTTAATCTCTTCATTACGAACATTCCGACGGTGCTCATTTATTCTGTATTTCAAACGCCTCCTAGTTTGACCAATATAACCTAAGTTGCAGGACGAACACGGAATTAAATAAATTCCAGAACGGTTTTCGGTGGGAATGGGATCCTTAAGAGAAGATAATTTAATTTTATTGACGGGTTTGTAAATAACTTTGAAACCAAACGGTGAAAGAATTTTAGAGATTTTAAAAGAGAGTGAAGAATAAAACGGCAAAGCAACTGGGATGAGACTGTGATCGTTTAATTTGGGAGCAGAACGTTTAGGATTCTTGAATTTATATAGAGCTTTATCGATGATAGATGGGTTATAGCCACGAGAGAGAGCAAGAGATTTTAAATAATTAATTTCTTTCGAAAGATTAGACGGGTCAGAACAAATATGTAAGGCACGGTAAACATAAGTGTAAAAAGCAGACATTTTTTGTTGAGGGGCGTGGTTAGAGAGAGCATGCGGTGGCAAAGAGACTGAGAAAGGTTTTCTAAAAACAGTAGTTGAGAAACAATCCTTTTCTTTATTCACAAGAACGTCAAGGAAAGGCAAAGAGCAATCCTGTTCAACCTCAAAAGTGAATTGAATGCATGGGTCAATCGAATTGACCAAAGAAAGTAAATTGGACAAATCGACGTCAGGGGAGACAAGAACGAAAGTGTCATCCACATACCTAAACCAGTGAGGAAATTTATATACACCGAAGAGTTTTTCTTCAAAATAGTGCATATAAATGTCGCAAAGTAAAGGAGAGAGAGGACTACCCATGGCCATACCATCATTTTGGGAATAATAAGTACCATTAAAAATGAAGGCAGTTTGCCTGATACACAAATGAACTAAATTTACAAGCTCCTCAATTTCGATAGAAGAATAATGGAATTCACGTAGTCTTCTCTCTAAACAAGCCAGAGCACCTTGAACCGGAACATTTGTAAAAAGTGACTTTACATCTAAAGAAATCATAGTATAGTTAGACGGAGAGATGCATTTAATTTTGTCCACAAAATCATACGAGTTTTTTACAGTATGAAGATTAGTAGAAGTTAGATGAGAAAGAGAGTTTGAAAGAAATCGAGCAAGATTATAAGAAGCCGTGCCAATATTAGACACAATAGGTCGAAAGCAGAGAGTGGGTTTATGAATTTTCGGAAGGGCATAAAAACGAGCACAATTAGCAGCAGAAGGAATTACCCTGCGTTTGGTATAAGCATTAAGAATAACGGAATTTTTAACGTGGTGTTTGACTTGATCAAGATGATCATTAGAAGGATCTTTTTTAAGTTTCGAATATGGACCTGAAGTAAGCAAGGACTCAACATGGGAAATATAATCCGATTTGTTGAGTAGAACAGTTTGTCCCCCTTTATCAGATCTTGTGACAATTAAATCGGGGGCGGAGTTTAATTCAGAGAGGGCGGATTTTTGAGAAGGAGTAAGGTTAGACTTTTGTGGATGATTATTGGTGGAAATAATGTTAGATAAAATAAAACGAAGAGATTCTAACTGGCCTGGAGAAATTTTACTATTTTTAAAGGAATTTTCAATCGGAGCGATCAAATCCGGAATGGAGGGTTTCGAAGTACGCGCAAAATTCAGACCCAAACTGAGCACGTTGCGTTGAGTATTTGTCAGAATGTGCGAAGAGAGATTAACAACAGTATTCTGAGCAAGAGGAGAAACGGGAGAAGAAAAGGCATTACTTTTAAGAAGATAATTAAATTTCTTATTTAAGTTAGTTTGATGCCTAGAAGACTGAAACGCAACGTATGCGAAATTTCTTTTTTCAAAAGAAGAGAAATCATGAACAGAATTGCTAAGAGACAGATGTAAAGTATATAATTCAGACTCAATAGACGAGAGAGACTGTCGTACATCCTGAATAATAGCCCTAAGAATGGCAAACTTACTTCTATTTAAAGCATTTTTAATGCGAAGAGAAGCAGGAAGATTGTACTTAATGTCTATGAACTTAGGAATTATCCGAACACGCTTACATCTAAGAAGAAAATTTAAATGATTGAGATAGCGAGAACGTTTCAAACGAAGATGTTTGAAACGATTAATCTCTGAAGAACTCATGCTAAAAACATAACAGAAACAAGAGTCAAAACTTAAAGAAGGCGGAGTTTGAACAAAAAGAATGGCGGGAGGAGTTAAAAATACAAAAATGTAATTAATCAAATAGAAAAATCGATAAAATAAAAATATGAAATGACAGTCTCAAAAAATGAGAAGAAATTAGCAAAAATTAACAAATAAAAGAAGTCAAAACTTAAAGAAGGCAATGTTTAAACGAAAAGAAGGGGGGGGGGGGAGGAGTTTAAAAATACAAAACTGTAAATACAAATTACAAAAAAGTAACTAAACAATTAGAAAACCCTGGACAAAAAATATAAAAATAGAGGTTCAAAAATGAGAAGAAACTAGCAAAAATTAACAATTAAACAAGTCAAAACTTAAAGAAGGCGGAGTTTCAACGAAAAAAGTGGGGGAGTTTTAAAAAACAAAATGTAATAATTAATAAGAAAACAATCGATAAAATAAAAATATGAAATGAGAGGCTCAAAAATGGGAAGAAACGAGCATAAATTAACAAATAAAACAACTCGAAACTGAAAGAAGGCGGAGTTAAAACGAATAAAAGGGGGAGGAGTAAAGAGAGAAAAAGAAATAATTAAACAAGTAGAAAACAAACGGTAAAATAAAAATATGAAACGAGAGGCTCAAAAATCGAGAAGAAAATAGCATAAATTAACAAATAACAACAATAAAAAGAAATAGGAGACACTCGCAAAATGACTTACTCGATGCTAAAAGCCCAAAAAAGCAACAAGTTTAATAAAGAAGCATCACAAAACTGGCGTTGTAAAATTATTACTTACAAACTTTGAATAAACACCATAAAATGCAATAAACTCGCAACAATTGTTTCGGGTCGAAAAACACACGACCCTTCATCAGGCGAACAAAGTAAGCACGAGTGCTGCAGTCAGAGCGGCAACGCACAAAATGGTTTAAAATGAAAAGAAAAAGTTTATAAAGTAGAAAGTAAATATAGCTACTGGTGTGAGTACAATTGTACGAAAAAACAAGAAAATAAATAAATGAGTGAGATTAAACATATAACAATCTAAGGATAACAAATTTAAACTAAAATCTAAGTTACGTGAGTAATTTCCAAGCATCAGAGAAGAAAGGAGTGGAAGAAATATCATTAACAAGATTTTTCGAATTTTTAAATATGTAAAATGCTTCATGAATATCCAAATGGGAGGAACAGACAGGAGATGAAATTATGTTAGTTTTGGAAAAATCAAAACGATGACCTAGAGACCAGCAGTGGGAAGCAATAGAAGATTTGTTAATCTCTTCATTACGAACATTCCGACGGTGCTCATTTATTCTGTATTTCAAACGCCTCCTAGTTTGACCAATATAACCTAAGTTGCAGGACGAACACGGAATTAAATAAATTCCAGAACGGTTTTCGGTGGGAATGGGATCCTTAAGAGAAGATAATTTAATTTTATTGACGGGTTTGTAAATAACTTTGAAACCAAACGGTGAAAGAATTTTAGAGATTTTAAAAGAGAGTGAAGAATAAAACGGCAAAGCAACTGGGATGAGACTGTGATCGTTTAATTTGGGAGCAGAACGTTTAGGATTCTTGAATTTATATAGAGCTTTATCGATGATAGATGGGTTATAGCCACGAGAGAGAGCAAGAGATTTTAAATAATTAATTTCTTTCGAAAGATTAGACGGGTCAGAACAAATATGTAAGGCACGGTAAACATAAGTGTAAAAAGCAGACATTTTTTGTTGAGGGGCGTGGTTAGAGAGAGCATGCGGTGGCAAAGAGACTGAGAAAGGTTTTCTAAAAACAGTAGTTGAGAAACAATCCTTTTCTTTATTCACAAGAACGTCAAGGAAAGGCAAAGAGCAATCCTGTTCAACCTCAAAAGTGAATTGAATGCATGGGTCAATCGAATTGACCAAAGAAAGTAAATTGGACAAATCGACGTCAGGGGAGACAAGAACGAAAGTGTCATCCACATACCTAAACCAGTGAGGAAATTTATATACACCGAAGAGTTTTTCTTCAAAATAGTGCATATAAATGTCGCAAAGTAAAGGAGAGAGAGGACTACCCATGGCCATACCATCATTTTGGGAATAATAAGTACCATTAAAAATGAAGGCAGTTTGCCTGATACACAAATGAACTAAATTTACAAGCTCCTCAATTTCGATAGAAGAATAATGGAATTCACGTAGTCTTCTCTCTAAACAAACCAGAGCACCTTGAACCGGAACATTTGTAAAAAGTGACTTTACATCTAAAGAAATCATAGTATAGTTAGACGGAGAGATGCATTTAATTTTGTCCACAAAATCATACGAGTTTTTTACAGTATGAAGATTAGTAGAAGTTAGATGAGAAAGAGAGTTTGAAAGAAATCGAGCAAGATTATAAGAAGCCGTGCCAATATTAGACACAATAGGTCGAAAGCAGAGAGTGGGTTTATGAATTTTCGGAAGGGCATAAAAACGAGCACAATTAGCAGCAGAAGGAATTACCCTGCGTTTGGTATAAGCATTAAGAATAACGGAATTTTTAACGTGGTGTTTGACTTGATCAAGATGATCATTAGAAGGATCTTTTTTAAGTTTCGAATATGGACCTGAAGTAAGCAAGGACTCAACATGGGAAATATAATCCGATTTGTTGAGTAGAACAGTTTGTCCCCCTTTATCAGATCTTGTGACAATTAAATCGGGGGCGGAGTTTAATTCAGAGAGGGCGGATTTTTGAGAAGGAGTAAGGTTAGACTTTTGTGGATGATTATTGGTGGAAATAATGTTAGATAAAATAAAACGAAGAGATTCTAACTGGCCTGGAGAAATTTTACTATTTTTAAAGGAATTTTCAATCGGAGCGATCAAATCCGGAATGGAGGGTTTCGAAGTACGCGCAAAATTCAGACCCAAACTGAGCACGTCGCGTTGAGTATTTGTCAGAATGTGCGAAGAGAGATTAACAACAGTATTCTGAGCAAGAGGAGAAACGGGAGAAGAAAAGGCATTACTTTTAAGAAGATAATTAAATTTCTTATTTAAGTTAGTTTGATGCCTAGAAGACTGAAACGCAACGTATGCGAAATTTCTTTTTTCAAAAGAAGAGAAATCATGAACAGAATTGCTAAGAGACAGATGTAAAGTATATAATTCAGACTCAATAGACGAGAGAGACTGTCGTACATCCTGAATAATAGCCCTAAGAATGGCAAACTTACTTCTATTTAAAGCATTTTTAATGCGAAGAGAAGCAGGAAGATTGTACTTAATGTCTATGAACTTAGGAATTATCCGAACACGCTTACATCTAAGAAGAAAATTTAAATGATTGAGATAGCGAGAACGTTTCAAACGAAGATGTTTGAAACGATTAATCTCTGAAGAACTCATGCTAAAAACATAACAGAAACAAGAGTCAAAACTTAAAGAAGGCGGAGTTTGAACAAAAAGAATGGCGGGAGGAGTTAAAAATACAAAAATGTAATTAATCAAATAGAAAAATCGATAAAATAAAAATATGAAATGACAGTCTCAAAAAATGAGAAGAAATTAGCAAAAATTAACAAATAAAAGAAGTCAAAACTTAAAGAAGGCAATGTTTAAACGAAAAGAAGGGGGGGGGGGGGAGGAGTTTAAAAATACAAAACTGTAAATACAAATTACAAAAAAGTAACTAAACAATTAGAAAACCCTGGACAAAAAATATAAAAATAGAGGTTCAAAAATGAGAAGAAACTAGCAAAAATTAACAATTAAACAAGTCAAAACTTAAAGAAGGCGGAGTTTCAACGAAAAAAGTGGGGGAGTTTTAAAAAACAAAATGTAATAATTAATAAGAAAACAATCGATAAAATAAAAATATGAAATGAGAGGCTCAAAAATGGGAAGAAACGAGCATAAATTAACAAATAAAACAACTCGAAACTGAAAGAAGGCGGAGTTAAAACGAATAAAAGGGGGAGGAGTAAAGAGAGAAAAAGAAATAATTAAACAAGTAGAAAACAAACGGTAAAATAAAAATATGAAACGAGAGGCTCAAAAATCGAGAAGAAAATAGCATAAATTAACAAATAACAACAATAAAAAGAAATAGGAGACACTCGCAAAATGACTTACTCGATGCTAAAAGCCCAAAAAAGCAACAAGTTTAATAAAGAAGCATCACAAAACTGGCGTTGTAAAATTATTACTTACAAACTTTGAATAAACACCATAAAATGCAATAAACTCGCAACAATTGTTTCGGGTCGAAAAACACACGACCCTTCATCAGGCGAACAAAGTAAGCACGAGTGCTGCAGTCAGAGCGGCAACGCACAAAATGGTTTAAAATGAAAAGAAAAAGTTTATAAAGTAGAAAGTAAATATAGCTACTGGTGTGAGTACAATTGTACGAAAAAACAAGAAAATAAATAAATGAGTGAGATTAAACATATAACAATCTAAGGATAACAAATTTAAACTAAAATCTAAGTTACGTGAGTAATTTCCAAGCATCAGAGAAGAAAGGAGTGGAAGAAATATCATTAACAAGATTTTTCGAATTTTTAAATATGTAAAATGCTTCATGAATATCCAAATGGGAGGAACAGACAGGAGATGAAATTATGTTAGTTTTGGAAAAATCAAAACGATGACCTAGAGACCAGCAGTGGGAAGCAATAGAAGATTTGTTAATCTCTTCATTACGAACATTCCGACGGTGCTCATTTATTCTGTATTTCAAACGCCTCCTAGTTTGACCAATATAACCTAAGTTGCAGGACGAACACGGAATTAAATAAATTCCAGAACGGTTTTCGGTGGGAATGGGATCCTTAAGAGAAGATAATTTAATTTTATTGACGGGTTTGTAAATAACTTTGAAACCAAACGGTGAAAGAATTTTAGAGATTTTAAAAGAGAGTGAAGAATAAAACGGCAAAACAACTGGGATGAGACTGTGATCGTTTAATTTGGGAGCAGAACGTTTAGGATTCTTGAATTTATATAGAGCTTTATCGATGATAGATGGGTTATAGCCACGAGAGAGAGCAAGAGATTTTAAATAATTAATTTCTTTCGAAAGATTAGACGGGTCAGAACAAATATGTAAGGCACGGTAAACATAAGTGTAAAAAGCAGACATTTTTTGTTGAGGGGCGTGGTTAGAGAGAGCATGCGGTGGCAAAGAGACTGAGAAAGGTTTTCTAAAAACAGTAGTTGAGAAACAATCCTTTTCTTTATTCACAAGAACGTCAAGGAAAGGCAAAGAGCAATCCTGTTCAACCTCAAAAGTGAATTGAATGCATGGGTCAATCGAATTGACCAAAGAAAGTAAATTGGACAAATCGACGTCAGGGGAGACAAGAACGAAAGTGTCATCCACATACCTAAACCAGTGAGGAAATTTATATACACCGAAGAGTTTTTCTTCAAAATAGTGCATATAAATGTCGCAAAGTAAAGGAGAGAGAGGACTACCCATGGCCATACCATCATTTTGGGAATAATAAGTACCATTAAAAATGAAGGCAGTTTGCCTGATACACAAATGAACTAAATTTACAAGCTCCTCAATTTCGATAGAAGAATAATGGAATTCACGTAGTCTTCTCTCTAAACAAACCAGAGCACCTTGAACCGGAACATTTGTAAAAAGTGACTTTACATCTAAAGAAATCATAGTATAGTTAGACGGAGAGATGCATTTAATTTTGTCCACAAAATCATACGAGTTTTTTACAGTATGAAGATTAGTAGAAGTTAGATGAGAAAGAGAGTTTGAAAGAAATCGAGCAAGATTATAAGAAGCCGTGCCAATATTAGACACAATAGGTCGAAAGCAGAGAGTGGGTTTATGAATTTTCGGAAGGGCATAAAAACGAGCACAATTAGCAGCAGAAGGAATTTAAAAATTCCGTTATTCTTAATGCTTATACCAAACGCAGGGTAATTCCTTCTGCTGCTAATTGTGCTCGTTTTTATGCCCTTCCGAAAATTCATAAACCCACTCTCTGCTTTCGACCTATTGTGTCTAATATTGGCACGGCTTCTTATAATCTTGCTCGATTTCTTTCAAACTCTCTTTCTCATCTAACTTCTACTAATCTTCATACTGTAAAAAACTCGTATGATTTTGTGGACAAAATTAAATGCATCTCTCCGTCTAACTATACTATGATTTCTTTAGATGTTAAGTCACTTTTTACAAATGTTCCGGTTCAAGGTGCTCTGGTTTGTTTAGAGAGAAGACTACGTGAATTCCATTATTCTTCTATCGAAATTGAGGAGCTTGTAAATTTAGTTCATTTGTGTATCAGGCAAACTGCCTTCATTTTTAATGGTACTTATTATTCCCAAAATGATGGTATGGCCATGGGTAGTCCTCTCTCTCCTTTACTTTGCGACATTTATATGCACTATTTTGAAGAAAAACTCTTCGGTGTATATAAATTTCCTCACTGGTTTAGGTATGTGGATGACACTTTCGTTCTTGTCTCCCCTGACGTCGATTTGTCCAATTTACTTTCTTTGGTCAATTCGATTGACCCATGCATTCAATTCACTTTTGAGGTTGAACAGGATTGCTCTTTGCCTTTCCTTGACGTTCTTGTGAATAAAGAAAAGGATTGTTTCTCAACTACTGTTTTTAGAAAACCTTTCTCAGTCTCTTTGCCACCGCATGCTCTCTCTAACCACGCCCCTCAACAAAAAAGGTCTGCTTTTTACACTTATGTTTACCGTGCCTTACATATTTGTTCTGACCCGTCTAATCTTTCGAAAGAAATTAATTATTTAAAATCTCTTGCTCTCTCTCGTGGCTATAACCCATCTATCATCGATAAAGCTCTATATAAATTCAAGAATCCTAAACGTTCTGCTCCCAAATTAAACGATCACAGTCTCATCCCAGTTGTTTTGCCGTTTTATTCTTCACTCTCTTTTAAAATCTCTAAAATTCTTTCACCGTTTGGTTTCAAAGTTATTTACAAACCCGTCAATAAAATTAAATTATCTTCTCTTAAGGATCCCATTCCCACCGAAAACCGTTCTGGAATTTATTTAATTCCGTGTTCGTCCTGCAACTTAGGTTATATTGGTCAAACTAGGAGGCGTTTGAAATACAGAATAAATGAGCACCGTCGGAATGTTCGTAATGAAGAGATTAACAAATCTTCTATTGCTTCCCACTGCTGGTCTCTAGGTCATCGTTTTGATTTTTCCAAAACTAACATAATTTCATCTCCTGTCTGTTCCTCCCATTTGGATATTCATGAAGCATTTTACATATTTAAAAATTCGAAAAATCTTGTTAATGATATTTCTTCCACTCCTTTCTTCTCTGATGCTTGGAAATTACTCACGTAACTTAGATTTTAGTTTAAATTTGTTATCCTTAGATTGTTATATGTTTAATCTCACTCATTTATTTATTTTCTTGTTTTTTCGTACAATTGTACTCACACCAGTAGCTATATTTACTTTCTACTTTATAAACTTTTTCTTTTCATTTTAAACCGTTTTGTGCGTTGCCGCTCTGACTGCAGCACTCGTGCTTACTTTGTTCGCCTGATGAAGGGTCGTGTGTTTTTCGACCCGAAACAATTGTTGCGAGTTTATTGCATTTTATGGTGTTTATTCAAAGTTTGTAAGTAATAATTTTACAACGCCAGTTTTGTGATGCTTCTTTATTAAACTTGGTGCATAAGTCATTACATTTTTAATTATTTACCAGTTGTATGGCAATAAAAATTTACTTCATAACTTGAACTGCAAGAGTTTTAGATGAATTATTAATTTTCATTTTAGGTTTTGGGTCGGGGCGGGCCATTAAAATTCTCTATTATGAGTTCAGGTCAATTTTTGGGTTACTATTATTTAGTAGTGTAAATATATAAGCATGATTACAATCCTGGTATAGTCATTTATATCTTTAAAGAACAAAATTGTCTTCTATGAAAATCTACAGGCATTCTAACGTTTGTTGCAAAAAAAAAAAAAAAATATATATATATATATATATATATTTTTACTGTGAATTTGTATAGGAAAATATAGAAGAAAGTCATGTGGTGGCCACAACATACTAGTTTTAATATGTCCTGATGATGCCCAGATAAGATGGGTTAAAAGCTTTGACCAATTATGTTTGTAAAAATTTTTTAAATGAATATTTTTTAATGAAAATGTTTACATGTTTTAAAGTGTAATTTTTAACTATTATTATTATTACACATATAAGTAAATATCAATTTTCAACATTTTTTTTTTTTTTTTTTGGGGGGGGGGGGGAGATGTGAGAAGGGGAATGAATGTGATGAGACAGGATTAATGTATGTATAACTCAAAATAGGTTCATCCATTTATTCATCAGTATGAAAGAATTTTAAAAAAATGATAAATGATGTCATTAATCAAACAGTAATATTAGTTAAATTTTTTCAAATTTGAAAATTTTATTTCATTTAAATGAAACATTTGTTTTTAGTTTGAATGAAACTTTTTAAGTGTTCTAATCATTTGAAATTTTTATAACTGGAAAAAAAAATATATATATTAATTATTTGATTTTACACAGGTGAAGAAAAAGTTGAAGTAAGGAATTTCACTTTAAGTACTCAATTTTCAAAGATCCAGAAAAAAAGAGTTGGTGTTCTTATATCGGGTTCTGGTGAGTTTATAAATATTTTTGAATTGTAATTTTTATGTTTTTAATTGCTGAAACAAAAAGCTCTATATCTGTACGTTAGGGCTGGATTAAATATCAATTTATTGTTAAATATTGATATTTCTTTAAAATTGTGATAACGATATTTTAAATTTTACTTCATTGATATATCCCTTTTCTCATGATATGTTTTTTTGCACCGAAATTTCAGAACAATTTCCCAAAACAAATAATCCACTACATAATAAAAAAATAAACCAGTATTTATTGAAAGCCATCTGCTTTGATTATTGTGCGAATAAGCGGAAATATATTTCTTTAATTACCAACGCTTCGTTCTATCACTCCAGTAGAAAATACCGTCTTCATCACTCTCAGACATATTCCAAAAATATTGTGATACATTCAATAGCAATACCTACTCACTTCTTATGATCAGCAGCAATGTTCAGTATGAAAGCCATTGAATACTTAGTCGAAACGAAATATCCCTATCGCGCGGTCAGTGGGAATTTCTACTATTGGTTCTGAAATATTGATATATCAACTTTGATCGGGAGAGCAATAAGCTCATCTACCTGATATTCACTCATTGATATCGATATCTTTTCTCAGCATTGCAGTTTATGCGATAGAATGATTTTGAATATTGAATGTAAAATGAATGTTTGCAGTCGCATCGATTGTTCGAAATAATATTAAGTGGTATTAAAAATAAAAATGCAAATAAGGAAATATTTAGGATGTCCTAGAGATAAAAATAGTAAAATAATATCCAAACATATTTCAATCTGTAATTTGTGTTCGTGCACAGTATCATGTTAATTTGTTTGTATATATGTTTACTTGTATTATTATTGTCTTTAAATATTTTAATTAACTTAGTTCTTTAATAAGTTAGTAAAATAGATTTTTATCTTCAGAAATTTTATATTGACAGTTTTTCAATTGAACAATGATATAACACTGAGCATTTTATTATTTTATTTATTCATTTTTATTTTATTATTTTGTGCATCATTTTATCATTATTTTTTTTATTATTTTATTTATTTTTAGCTGTTCTTATTAAATTATATAAGACATTTAAAAGAAAAGAAAAGTGAAAACAACAACAACAAAAAACAAATTCTGCTTACATTCTATGTAAACAAAATTTAATTTAGTACGACTGGGTTTATTTTCAGGGTTCGTACAGGTGCTTAAAAAGTCCTTAAAAATTCTAGAAAGTCCTTAAAAACTCCTTACTTTTTATAGTAGTTTTTAGGTCCTTAAAAACTCCTTACTTTTTATACTTGCACCTTAAAAAGTACTTATTTTTCTCTTATAGTATTTAAAACTTAAAAAAAAGGGGGAAATTTGTTTTTAGAACTGACAAACTTATGTTTGGAGCGATAATAAATCTGAAATACGTAACAGCTTAGCAACAAAGTTGGAAAAACATAAAAATCGTCTGCTTTTCATGCACTACTAAAAAGACGTACTACAGGAAAAATGATTTGGTTAAAAAAATGTAAAAAAGAATAATCTTTTATATTTACTTGAAGATGAGGAAGGGGAGGAGAAAAATAGAGTTAATCTGACTCTAGGTGCTTTTCAATTTTCCTTTAGGAATTGGTAGTACATTTTATATTATTTCGGAAAAAAAAAAAAAAAACTGAATTTTTGCAGTTAAGCTATTTAAATATATAAAGGATTTTTACTACTTGTTTCATTTACATATAATTAACTTTTTAAAATAGAGTAAAATCTCTGCTCCTCAGCATTTAACTAACCTGAAATCTCATGTAGCTCGAAAATCTTGATATTGTTTTCTATCCCCTCCCCCCTTTAGATGGCAAAGAATTGATAAATCTTCTGTCTCTTCCGTTCTAAACAACAACCAGATGATCAGCCTCTTGCAGTCAGACACTTTCTCTCTCATCTTGTTTACTTTCAGCAGTGAGTACATTCGATCTGCCACTGAGAAATACAATCCGTTATCAACTATAGGTCTCAATGCATACCCCTACAACAACTACAATCTGTTATTTTGGAGAACTATTTTCATTCTGTAACTATCACAGATGTCCAGAATAGCGCTGAGTGCCCCCTCCCCCTCCCTGAATAATGATATCATATACCTTGTCATAATATCTGGAAAAGGAAGAGCGAAAACCTATTTCTTATCATAGATGTTAGATCAGCCAAAACAAATTTATTTCTTGATGCTATGGGCTGATCAGAAACATGGTAATGTAATAACACTTGTTAGATTTATGTTAAAAAACACACACTCAAATGTAATAACACTTGATCCCTATTAGTGACCGAGACATTCTGTTCTTAAAGCTGGTAGACGGGAGGTGAAGGGTTTGAACCTAGGTCACGCTCGTCAGTCCTATCATTTGAGGTTTTCAGTGTTTTTTTTTTTTTCTCCTCCTCTGAAACTCTTAGAAATACGAGCTAGGATCCTTTAGAAAGACCTAAACATAAGGCATTTTACTCAGTCTTAGGTTCACAAGTATATTATCGTCCTTAACCCAAAACCACATCACTTGAGTTTTTGAAGTAATTTCGCTTAGCAATATTACCGTAAATACTCGCATATAAGTTGGTCTCTATTTAGAGAGATATTTTTTTTTAAAAAAGATAAACGCGCATGTTAAGAGTTATTTTAAAAATAAAGTTTATGTTTTAAATATCAATTTGAGGTCATTAAAAATATAAACTTTAGGTATATAAATCAGTTTCAAACCAGTCCCACAAGTCTGGTGGGGCCAAACTTATTCAGAAAGCTTTTTGACTGGTAATCAAACAGAGATATTGGTCTCCCACTTTAGTATTTCAGTTGACTTAAGTACTGCTGGAATTTCAGTGTGCTGGATTATCCAGATTTTCACTTTTACTATGCAACTATCATAAGTAATAGAAATATTCTATTCGGTTAAAATTTTCTATATCAAGTTTTCACCTGATTTATAAATACAGTAAACGCTCGATTAACTGGTATGGTCGGAAAACGTCAGTTGCCGGATAGTTGAGCACATCAAAATTTGAACAAGATTGGGGAAAGGAAAGGGGGGGGGCAGTAATGTTGAACTATGTGTCTTATGTGGTTAATTTTATACTTCATAAATAAAAATATTATCATTTTTTCATGTTCTTATAAATATACACTATTACAATATATAGTTTCATTTAGACAAATTTGGCATTAAAAATTGATATCATAGTAAGTTGTTTTGCTTGTGGATAAGACTGAAATTTACTGTTAAAAAAAAAAAAAAAAAAAAATTGGTATTAAGAACTATTCTTTTTTTCCTTTAACATTTGAACTACGAGGGTTGCTATTTATATTTCTGGCCTTGGCAACAGTAAGTGTTGCTAGGCGACCGCAGACGATTTTAATCGAAAGTTTGATATTTTTAAACGTAAATTCAGCAGACGATTTACCATTATAGCTTTATTTGTGTTGTTGACAGTAAATTGAAAAGTTCTTCTCTTTCAAAAAATGGAATTGAATCGTGAAAATTTTCGTGCGATTATTTTTCATAACTTTCGACGTGGATTGTCAAGACAAGAGTTCTTCGATGAACTTAATTCTTTATACAGCGATAAAGCGCCATCCTACAGCACTGTAAAAAATTGGTATAACGAATTTAATCGTGGTCGATGTTCGATCCAGGACGAATCCCGTGCAGGTCGTCCAAAATCCGTTGTTGTGCCAGAAAAGATCGATGCTGTGCGTGAACTGATAAAGCAAGATCGTCATGTGACATACCGTGAGATTGAGGCGTCTTTGGACATTAGTATGACTAGCATCAATAAAATATTGCATGAACATTTGAGCATAAAAAAAATTTGTTCGCGTTGGATCCCGCATAATCTGACAAACGCTCAAAAAAAGGCTCGTGTCGATTGGTGCAAGGAAATGTTGGAAAAATACGTTCAAGGTACATCAGAGGCTGTGTATAACATCTACACAGGTGACGAATCATGGATCTATGCATATGAGCCGGAAACAAAACAGCAATCAACTGTATGGGTCTTCCAAGGCGAGGCAAAACCAACAAAAGTTGTTCGAGGAAGAAGCACATCGAAACAAATGATTGCCTGTTTCTTCGGCATTAACGGTCATGTGGCAACAGTGGCGTTAGAGCAACGCAGGACGGTCAATTCTGAATGGTACACGACCATTTGTTTGCCAGAAGTCATCGAAGAAATTCGAAAAAAGCAGAAGAACAGGCGAATCATTCTTCATCATGACAATGCGAACTCTCACACATCGACTCAAACAAATGCATTTCTGACTGAGCGAAAGATCGAACTGATGGGTCATCCGCCGTACAGCCCTGATTTGGCACCCAATGACTTCTTCTTATTCCCACACATCAAAGATAAATTACGTGGACAACGATTTTCGACCCCCGAAGAAGCGGTTGATGCATTCAAAACGCATGTTTTGGAGTTACCTCAATCGGACTGGAAAAAGTGCTTTGAAAATTGGTTCAAACGCATGCAAAACTGTATTGATCATCATGGAGAATATTTTAAAAAACAATAAAACCAATTTCGATCCTACATATTTGTTTTTTCATTATTAGGCCAGAAATATAAATAGCAACCCTCGTATACATAAAAAATAAAATGTGTTTTCATTTTACTGGATTGAACAACATTCCAGGATCATCTGGTCAGTAACTGAATAATTAATTACTTTTTTATGAATGAAAAAAGAATGTTTCTCAGTTTTCATTTTTTGAATTTGTACTTGAACTTATGAAATTTTATTTTATGTTGTGTTAGACTATAATGTTAGTTAACAGTGCTCCTTTCCCTTTTTTTTAAACCCCACAGGCAAGTCACAAGTCTTGCCGCCTGCCTCCTTCTTCCTATCTTGTGTTTCTTGGGTTGTTTTTTCATTAATTTTGATAAGTTTATGGTTTTAAGTTAAGATTTGTTGTTTTACTTTATTGACTCGTTTGTTTTGCAGACTGTTAATTAATAAATCTGGTTTCTTTACATTAATGTATTTCATCCACTGATGATTTTTTTTTTTTTTTTTTTTTAATCTTATTGGTCATTGGTGTTTCAGTGATCTTGTATCTGTTATATATATATATATATAATAAAGATGATCTATTAAGCATAGTAGAAGCCAAGCAACAGATACAAGATCACTGAAACACCAATGACCAATAAGATTAAAAAAAAATATATATATATATATATGTATATATATATATATATATATATATATATATATATATATGTATATATATATATGTATATATATATATATATATATGTATATATATATGTATGTATATATATATGTATATGTTGTCGGGGAGGAGGAGAAGGAGAAGGTGCGCACATAGGAACTGATTTAGAACGGCGCTGGGCAGTTTTGTTTCAGTCGCTTTTCGAATCCGGACGAGGTACGAGGTATCTCAAAAATTTAAAATAAACTCAGAACTATTAAATATTCTAATGGTACTCATTATAGTTCCAATCATTATTCTTAAATATGAATAAAATTCGTAATTAATTATTCAAGTCAAATAAACGATTCTTCAAATATGGAATATAGTCTTCTAATTTTATGGTGTGGTTTGTCGTTAATCTTCGGAATTCTGGCAGAGGGGTAAGTAGATTTAAACTTATTCTCATTTAATTATATGCTGATTTGTCTTTAAGTAAAAGTTGAAAAATTTGAATTTTTAAATAAATGAGTTAGAAATCCTTAATCCGAGATTATAAATTTAATCAATCCTAAATCGAAATGCATAAATTGATACTTAGTCGAAATTCTATGTTGGCTGCAAAGCCAAAGTGGTCCGTCGATTCACGGAGGTTTAATTATCTATTAATTTAATTAGATAATATAATTAATCGTAATTCGTTAAATTAAAAAAAAAAAAAAAAAAAAAAATTGTAAAGTGAAAAAATTCTTTTGTTTACGTAGGATTAAATTATCTGTATAAGAACTTTAAAGTAAATTAAAATTAATTTGTTGAAATAAATCATTAATACAAAGTTAAATTGTTTTGATATAAAACGTAATTCAAAGAAGTTTCGTTTTCATGCATACTTAAAAGTTTTGGTTTCAGAGAAAACGTAGTTCAAAATAGTTTGTGTTTCAAACCGAAAGTTTTGGTTTGGAATTTCAGAAATAAACTTTCATGTTAAGTAATTGTTGAATAAATGAGTGTATGAGAATGAAAAGGGTGCATTTAATATTTTATTAGTTTATTTATTTCAGAGAGAAAAAAAAAAAATGTATTCTATTATGAGTTGTTTCTTTTCATTTGTTCTTATATTTTTGTTTTGTTTTACTTCCTGATCTGCAGAATAATAATTTAATTCAATCGATTAATTCATATTTAAATTTAATTGTGTGTAATTAGTTTGCTCATAAGATGGGTAGAAAGGGAAAAACAAGGGCGAATGACGATGAACAGAGTGCGTTGTTCCCAAAATCTAATGAAGTGATAAAATTTGAAAATGTAATTAAAGAAATAGAATTTATAAAATCGAAAGTCAATGATTGTGATAAAGGCGATCAAGCCAGATTAAAAATCTTAAAAGATAAGGTAAATGCACTGGAGGTTAAATTCGAGGAAATAGTTACAAAATTTTCCGAAGAGGAAAACGATGAAAACTCTGAAGAGGTGTTAAAGAATAGGGACATTCTGTTAGAATTATCCGTTGTATTAGAGAGTAAATCGCAATCAAATACTTCAAATGTAAATAATGATGCACGTACCAAACCCGGGACTTCTGTTAATTCGCATATTAGTCTCCCTAAACTTGAAATTCCTTATTTTTACGGGGATAATGAATCTTGGTTATCATTTAAAAATTTATTTAAATCATCTATTCTGGATAATGACAGCCTTAGTGAGGTTGAAAAGCTACAATACCTCCAATCGTGTGTAAGAGGTAGTGCATCAAAACTTATTCGTGGATTTTCGTTACAATCGGAAAATCTTAAACACTGTTGGGAAATTCTTACTCAGCGATACGAAAATAAACGTCAATTAGCTATAACTCAAATAAATAAAATCTTTTCAGTAAAAGTAAACAAAGCGGATGATCCTAAATCGTTTTTCAATTTAATAGATACTTGTAACGAAGCGGTGCGAAATTTATCGACCCTCGGATTGGAATCTAATCCTCTTAGCGATCTTATTCTTATAAATTTCATGATCTCAAAATTGGACTCATCCGTTAGGCATAGGTGGGAGCTCAGTCTAGAGAATACGCAAACTATTCCCGATTTAAATTCGCTTCGTACATTCAGTGAAAGGGAAGCTTCGAGTCAAACAAAGCTTGAAAATAAACCAGGAATGTTTAAGAAGCCAGTAGAAGGTAGTAGTGTAAAAAAATCTTGTGTCAATAATTCAATACTAGTCAAAGAAAATAAATGCGTCGCCTGTTCTCAAGTACATCAATTGTTTAAATGTCCCAAATTCAATCGAATTAGTGTTCAAGAGCGATGGGACTTAGTTAAATCAAAATCACTGTGTGAAAATTGTTTGCGAACTAATCATCAAGTGCGTCAATGTAGAATTAATATTAAATGTAAAGTATGTGCAGGTTCACATCACACTCTTCTGCACATTTATACACAGAATTCTGCAGATCAGGGAGGCGGCCTTGTTACTACGTCGGTGGCCAATAGTTCACAATCTAATGCAAATTTTAGTAACCTAAAGGTGTTATTGGCTACTGCCCTTATAAAGGTTAGGTCACCTAACGGCAAAATTATTCAATGTCGGGCGTTAGTTGATAGTGCCTCACAAAATAGTCTCATAACAAAGGACTGCGTTGAGAAGCTAAATTTGCCTTTGTTTGGCACTTCTCATCGACTTATAGGCATAAACGGTCTTTCCGCAGAAACTGTTTTAAATTTTACGGAATTCTCATTCTCGCCATATTTCGCTAACGAGTATAGGAACTTAAAAGCGCTAGTAGTAAATAGGGTTACTGCCCCTCTGCCGAATTTCCGGGTGCAAACGACGTCTTGGCCACATACAAACAATCTTCAATTAGCGGATATGAATTTCTTCAAGCAACAACCCATCGAAGTTTTATTAGGTGCAGATATTTTTGCGTCACTAATTTGTGGCACACCGATATCGGGAAGGCCAGGAGAACCATCTGCCATTCCCAGTTCACTTGGGTATTTACTCAGTGGCCCCCTCTCAAGGGATGGAATGGAACCAGAATCAACATATAGCTCATCGTTACACTGCCTTAACTTGAACGATTTTTTTGACAATCAGCCCATAATATCTTCTAAGAGTGACACCGAAGCCGATCCGGCAGAGGAACTATATAAATCTTCCACCAAGCGCAACCCCGAAGGTCGCTATGTTGTAAAATTACCCCTCCATGATGAGATAGATTTGGGGGAAAGTGCCAACTGTGCACTAAAAATGTTTAAGAAACTGGAAAATCGATTTGCGCAGAATCCCAACCTAAAAAAGGAGTATGCTCAGTTTATGTGTGAGTACTCCGATCTAGGTCATATGACTTTACTAAGGGCTGAAGAGCTTAATCGCCAACCCAATTATTATATGCCCCATCATGGAGTTATAAATGAAAATAGTAGCACTACAAAACTACGGGTAGTGTTCAATGCGTCGGCCTTAACTACAAATGGCAAATCCCTGAACTCCAATTTGCACAAAGGGCCAAAACTCCAATCCAGTATTTTTAGCAATCTAATTAGATTTCGTTTAAATAAAGTCGCCCTCTCGAGTGATATCGAGAAAATGTTTAGGCAAGTTCTAGTCGCAGAGCCTGATACAGACTTTCAAAGAATATTTTGGAGGGCCAATGTTTCAGATCCACTCAGAGTGTATAAATTGAACACTGTTACTTATGGCACAGCCTGTGCTCCATTTTTAGCCCTGCGTACCATATTACAGCTATTAAACGATGAAGAACCCAATTTTCCCGTAGCTGTGCAGGCTGCCCGCAACAACCTGTATATGGACGATTTCCTTGGAGGTGCTGAAACAATCGAAGCCGCTCAATCATTGGTCACAGACCTTCAGGCATTATTTAATGCTGGGGGCTTCAAGCTGCGAAAATGGGCTTCAAATTATGTGGAAGCTCTAGTTCAGGTCCCAGAACCTTTAAAATCAACAAATCAGGAATTATCCTTAAACCCCGATCAATCCCAACGTATTTTAGGACTAAACTGGAATTTAACATCGGATACACTGCAGGTTGGCGTCAACACAGAAGAAAACGTTAAAACTAAACGACAATTATTGTCCGTAATTGCACGCATCTTCGACCCTTTGGGTCTGTTATCCCCTGCCACTATTCTTTTAAAATTGCTTCTACAAGATGTTTGGAAGCTAAAACTTGGTTGGGATGATCCTTTACCACCAGACATTCAAACCAGGTGGAACGAATTTTATGAAAAAATTGCTTCCTTTAAGGCCATGTCAGTACCCAGATTTTTAGACCTGAAGTCTGAACCTATTTTCCAGATTCTGGGATTTTGTGATGCGTCAACAAAGGCATATGCTGCCGTAATTTATATACGCCCAAGTCAGAACTCATCTTTAAAATTGATTGCAGCTAAAACCCGTGTAGCTCCTTTAAAACCCATTACCTTGCCTAGGTTGGAGCTATGCGCGGCTGTATTACTCTCGGAACTTTTGGCAGTCGTCCAGAGCTCGCTGGATTATCAGGTTGAGGACATTCTCCTATGGACAGACTCAACAATCGCCCGTAGTTGGATCTTAAATCCACCCTTAAAGGGCAACACATATGTCCTACACCGAGTAACCAAAATTAGGGCTCTCACAGACCCCACATCATGGCATCACTTACCAAGCAAACTTAACCCAGCAGACTGTGCAACCCGTGGGCTGTTACCCGACAAATTACACCACTTTAACTTGTGGTGGTCTGGACCTGATTGGTCAAAGATTCCGGTCTCAGATCATGAGTCCAAGATTGCTACCTCAGTCCCATGTACAATTGTGGGAATTCCTGGACTAATAGAGTCAATTCCAAAGCAAGAATCCGTTATAGAGGATTTGGTTTCAAAATTTTCATCAAGTAATAAACTTTTTCGTGTAATTGCATTTATGAAGCGATTTATAAATAATATTAGAAATGCTACAAAATTGAAAGGACCAGTCTCAGTACAAGAAATTTCAGAAGCTAGAAAAATTGTTATTAAATTCGTCCAACAAAGGTCCTTTGCTTCAGAAATCGCCCTTTTGCAGCGCGGCCAACCCGTGGCAAACAGCAGTAAACTAAAAAATCTCAATGTGTTTCTTGATTCAGAAAATCTATTGAGAGTGGGAGGTAGAATTGATAGAAACATCACTCTGCCTTATGATACTAAACATCCAATACTCATACCTAAGAATCACCCTTTTACATCGACATTAATAAGACATTTTCACACGTATAGTCTTCATGGAGGTGTCGACCTAGTATTAAATCTCATTCGCCAGTCTTACTGGATTCCTGATGGTAGATCCACTGTGAAAAAAGAGCTTCGTAAATGTGTCACATGTGCCAAAGTCCAACCGACCCCAATTCAACAAATGATGGGTGACCTTCCCAGTGCAAGAGTCAACCCTTGTAGACCATTTCAACATGTTGGCCTTGATTATGCAGGCCCTATTCAAACAAAGTGTGAACATAAACGAACAAAAACAAAATTTAAGTCCTATATTTGTCTATTCATCTGCATGAGCACCAAGGCAATTCATCTCGAATTAGTCACGAACTTATCAACTGAACATTTTTTATATGCCCTACAAAGATTCATAGCGCGTCGAGGCTATCCTACTGACATTTATTCTGACAACGGACGCAATTTTGTGGGTGCCAATGCCCATTTAAAAGGGCTAGTAAAGCTTTCAAAAACCAATACTATCCAAGACTTTGCCACAACTAGACAAATTCATTGGCATTTTATGCCACCTTACGGGCCTAACTTTGGCGGCCTATGGGAATCTTCGGTTAAATTGGCCAAACGCCATTTACTCAAAGCGTGTAAAGGCAATTGCCTGACCTTTGAGGAGAGTGACACTATTCTAACTAACATTGAAGCCTGCTTAAATTCACGACCCTTAGTCCCACTTTCCACCGAGCCCAATAATTTCTTAGTGCTTACACCAGGACATTTCTTAATTGGGGCTCCGCTTCTCCAGCTTCCTGAACACTCTTTTAACCAAACTAATCCATTGTGTACCAGTTTTTCTTCCAGGTGGAAACTCGTCCAGCAGATCAAGAAGCAATTTTGGAGTACATGGGCCAAGTCTTATTTGACGTCACTCCAATCAAGAGAAAAGTGGACGAGCGGCAATACACATCTGCAACCTGGTCAGCTAGTTCTGGTCTTAGAACCCTCAATTCAGCCAGGACACTGGACCCTTGCCCGAATTCTGGAAGTCCATCCTGGTGAGGATGGCATCATTCGAGTTGTGAGTCTGAAGACACCATCTGGAGTCATCATAAGACCGGTGAATCGGATTGCCAGTCTGCCATGCTCAGCCCCCCCCCCCCCCGGAGGATGTCGGGGAGGAGGAGAAGGAGAAGGTGCGCACATAGGAACTGATTTAGAACGGCGCTGGGCAGTTTTGTTTCAGTCGCTTTTCGAATCCGGACGAGGTACGAGGTATCTCAAAAATTTAAAATAAACTCAGAACTATTAAATATTCTAATCGTACTCATTATAGTTCCAATCATTATTCTTAAATATGAATAAAATTCGTAATTAATTATTCAAGTCAAATAAACGATTCTTCAAATATGGAATATAGTCTTCTAATTTTATGGTGTGGTTTGTCGTTAATCTTCGGAATTCTGGCAGAGGGGTAAGTAGATTTAAACTTATTCTCATTTAATTATATGCTGATTTGTCTTTAAGTAAAAAATGAAAAATTTGAATTTTTAAATAAATGAGTTAGAAATCCTTAATCCGAGATTATAAATTTAATCAATCCTAAATCGAAATGCATAAATTGATACTTAGTCGAAATTCTATGTTGGCTGCAAAGCCATATGTATATATATATATTTATATATATGTATATATATATATATGTATATATATATATATGTATATATATATGTATATATGTTTTATATATATATATATATATATATATATATGTATATATAGGTACATTGGAGGGAAAAAAAAAAAAAAAAATATATATATATATATATATAATAATAATAATAAAGATGATCTACCAAGCATAGCAGAAGCCAAGCAACAGACACAAGATCACCGAAACACCAATGATCAATAACATTAAAAAAAAAAAAAAAAAAAAAAATATATAATAATCGTCAGTGGATGAAATACACTAATGTAAAGAAACCAGATCTATTAATTAACAGCCTACAAAACAAACGAATCAATAAAGTAATACAACAAATCTTAACTTAAAACCATAAACTTATCAAAATTAATGAAAAAACAACCCAAGATAGGAAGAAGGAGGCAGGCGGCAAGACTTGTGACTTGCCTGTGGGGTTACACTAGTTTTACGCCGGCAACACTCCCCCAGCCTGCCACAGCCAGAACAGGAACCATATGGATTTAAAAAAGCAAAATTTCAAAGCAGATGAACACCAATGAAACCACGTAGAAATGAAACCCAATGAAATTCACCGATTGATCACATTGTGTTTA
>OZ005648.1:376259311-376279311 GCA_963930645.1 Salticus scenicus
ACAGTATAATTAGAATATTAAATATAGTTGACAACTCAAAAAGGAAGAATCTGAAATTTTATTGGAAAAAGAAAGTTTGCATAGTAATACAAAGTAAATGCAAATAAGCCTTCTACTTTTTATAAATTATTATTTTACGTAGTCCTTAAAAAATCGTTTGGAAATCCTGAAAAAGTCCTTACTTTTCTTCATCATAAATGTGTACGAACCATGATTTTAATCTATTCTTCCATTAAAGCATGCACTAACTGTTTTTCATTCACTAGCATAGACTACTATATTCATTTCTTAAAATGTCTTTGGTATAACTTTAGCAAAGGAGCCCCTTTTTGGTTTTTAAATTTTTTTTGTCAATTTATTGATGAATTAAAGTGGCTATCAAAATTGCATAAGTAAATATTTTGGAAAGAAACATCCGGGTTACTTCGGTACCAAACTTAAATTTTGCCAAGGGGTTCTGTGCTGAAGCGGTTCCATTTCTTTAGCATCGTTTTTCTCAATTTTATTTTAATTATAAAAAAAAAAAAAAAAAAAAAAAAAAAAGTTTGTACATTTATATATTTTTTTCAACATAAATGTAAATATATTTACTTACATATTCATTCATTTATTTTTTTACATAGTTTCTTATTTATTCATGTTTAGTTTTTCCAGATTTGACTTAATATTTCAAAACAGTTTCGGAAATTAAACGGTAAAATTGTATATTAGCAGGTATCCTGGTGTATATGATAGAACACTAAAAAGGGTGACAACGCAAAAGTAGCTTTAAAAAGTAACAAATGTCTATTTTCCTTTTCTTGAAAGAAATATCTCAATATATCATTAATATCGATATTAACTTGGTGATATATTGCGATATTTAATTTTTGATATCGTCCAGCTCTACTGTACGTATGTAATATTGAAATTTTCTGAATTGGTTTGATATTTAGTGTGAATTTAATTGATATCTGTCTATTTTAGGTACCAACCTGCAGGCTTTGATTGATTACACTCAAAATCCAAGCAATCAGAGCAAAGCTGAAATCGCCCTTGTCATTTCCAATGTTTCTGATGTAGAGGGTTTAAAGCGTGCAGAAAGAGCCAACATCCCAACAAAGGTAATTATAAAATTTAGCATAAAAATATATTAAAAATTGATTAAATCTTGTATGAACTTTGATGATATTTTATGTTTCTCTTTCTTATGACTTTTTTACAAATAGGTTTATAAATATTCTAAATAAATTACATAGTTTTTGTTTAAAGATTTTAGGTATTTTATATTTAATTAAAAAAAAAATATTTATTACATTTATTTAAGTTTTTCAGTAGATTTCTTAATTTTCATCTTTTTGATGATTAATATCTAGTGTAAAGATAGTCTACTGAACAGAAAATTTTAATTGTGTTGGTATCTTTAATCAGTAAGACATGATTTAAAAAATATATATACAGTGGGTGATCAAATTATTAGAAATTTTTTTTATTTTCACATTTTTCCGATTATCTAAAAAAATAGTAGACGAAATGGCCTGAAACTCCATATATATATATATATATATGCCTAAATAATTACGCAATTCCCACACCAAAACATACAAATATTGTACATAATATCTACAAAAAAGACACTTAAAATGTACAAAAAAGCCAAGCTCAAAGAAAGAGAATTGATTAAAGTTGTGTCTAAAAAGGGTGTGATATCAAATTCCCAAGCTTACATTCAAATACTTATTTAATATTCCCTTTTAACTAAATTTTCACATGTGAATCAAGTGCCTTATGATATGTTGATAGAAATCCTTCTTTCCTGTACTAAATACATCATAGCGTGTTTCTGAAAAATATTATTATTTTTATTTATGTATGATGGGCTTGGCGGCCATCTTTCAAAGTTTTACCTTAGTTTGAATTCTATAAATCTCATCAATTACAGGATGAGTTGGTTGTTTGGTTGGTTAATTGAGTTGAATCGCACTAATGCTGCGCAATGGGAAATAATTATAGGATGGGAGGATGGGAGTGCGCCAAACTTAACACTGTTAAAACTTAAATTGATTCAACTTGTGTGCTTAACGGGGCTTTTGCGATGTTTTTAATGCCTTTTTTTTTTTTCTTTTTTAATCTGAATATTTCAACCCTTGTTGAATGGAATAACCATATTATTTTTACGAGATATTTATTCCAAGAAGCTAAATTCAAATTGGGTAAATATAACGGGGGGTGGAAGCTTCTATGCTCCCCCCCCTCTCCTTCATGTTTTTACGTTAATTTAAATTTTTATATTCTTTATTCCCGGCATTTATTGGATGGAAGTGCACTTAATACTAAATAATTATAAGAAATCATGTTATCGAAATATTTTCGTCTCTGCTGAATGGAATAGCAAAATTAATTTTATATGAGATATAGTTTAAGAAACTTCTTTCAAATTGTGTGAATGTTTATTCATTACTTGAAAGATGGCCGCCAAGCCCATCATACATAAATAAAAATAATAATATTTTTCAGAAACACGCTATGATATATTTAGTACAGGAAAGAAGGATTTCTATCAACATATCATAAGGCACTTGATTCACATGTGAAAATTTAGTTAAAAGGGAATATTAAATAAGTATTTGAATGTAAGCTTGGGAATTTGATATCACACCCTTTTTAGACACAACTTTAATCAATTCTCTTTCTTTGAGCTTGGCTTTTTTGTACATTTTAAGTGTCTTTTTTGTAGATATCATTTATTTTTTTTTAAATAGTTTTTATATTTACTGGAATTAACCTGATACTTTACATCAGATATGTCCTGGATTTCAACTCAGCTTTCGTGCGATGTTGTTCTTTGCGTTAAACTGTATTACAAAGTTTTCTTTGCGTTAAACTTTCCATAATTCTGGTTGCTAGACATTATCCATAGGTTTTCTATGCAGACTAGTATGTCGTGTCCATCACAAAACTTTCTTCTACATTTTCCTATACATATTAACACAGCACAAATTATTTATTATTTTTTTCATTATGAATGCTGAATATTATCAACTCAGAGAGGTATTGTTGCACAAAATGTCCAACGGAAGTAAATTTTCACGATGCAGATGGCATCCTTTCAGTTCTAAAAAAAAATTGTAGTATATGAGCTCCACTTATCGGCCAATAGGCATCGAGATTCAATCAGCATAATGTCTCATAATGGCCTCTTCACATATTAAGTTTCGTTTCATTATATGCCACAGAACATTTCCTTAAATTGCGAAAATCGCTGTATAGCAGCGCCACATGTTGAGATATTGGTACAAAAGTTGATAAGCACTATAATTTGTAACAATGTAAATTTATTTGTAAATTTATGCAATTCCATGTATTAGTTACTCAGATATAGCCTTCTCTGAAATTGCCGCAATCACTGTATAGCAGCACCATGTTGAGCAATTGACACCAAATATTGATAAACGCTATTATACATCAAGGTTCAATTGCATATAAATTTATATGTAATTCTGAGCAGTAGCTCCTGATATCTAGTTGGAACAAAACTTTCGCCACACACACGCAAATAGAGGTTTTCTAAAAATAGTCAAATTGTTTTCAGGAGCTCTTACAACGTGTAAATCCATTAAAAACCGAAAGTCGAAATTCATTTCAATAAAATGACAAGCGAAGCAGGCAAAGCCTGCTAGTATACTATATAGAAGGAAGTAGAAATCTTTATGCATCATAATTATCATTGCCAGATTGAATTGAAGGATATTAAAATTGGATACTATATCGTGTACTGACTTTCTTATTCTAAGGTATGAAAAATATTAAAAAATCAGCAATTCAAGCTATAGATTTGAAACAAATGTTATTCAAAAATGTATTCATTTCTGTTTTCAGGGATATAAAATTTAAAATTGTACAAAATAATAAAAGCAAAGATTCTTTGGTTAAAAAAATAACTTATAAAAAGAAAAAGCAGCTCAATTTGAAATTAATATTTTACGGGTAAACTGAGATGAAGTAATTTCATATTTGGCGATTTATGTCTCTTTGACGATATTTAACAGTTTTTCAGCAATTAAGATAGGAAATTTTGATTTTTGAAAGCTAAATTTTATAAAAGTTCCTAGATTAAGTAATTGTTTATCTGAAAAACCAGTTTTCAAAGAATTCTGCACATTTATGAATTCTCTAGCTTGTTTTAAAAAAAATTTCTTGAAGAAGAAATTTTTTCAAAAAGTTGTCAAAACATCTAATTTTACGCGAAATTGAAAATGCTCCCATTTTTTTTACTTATTAACTTAGAAAGTTCGTTTTTATCTCAAATTAAAGATCTCGTTGATACGAATATTTTACTTTTTGTTTCATTTTACTGCGATATTTGGTTCGTCCAATATTTAAAACTTTACGGGAAAAAAAAATGCCGATTTAACATGGGAAAGTTGGTTTCTGTATAATAAGCATTTAACGATCTTGGGTTATTTCTGTCGATTTTATTATTGGCGCGTTCTGCTTTGTGTTAGTGGTAGTTTGTTTGTTTTGCTTTTCTCTGAGCTTGGCTTGGCAAAACGACCGTTTCTGCTTGATGTTATGTACAGTAATGTACTGAAGTTACAAGTTATTTGTAGCTTTTTATGATACAGGTGGATGCAAATTTTCCTTCTTCATCAATTTGTTGTTGATCCCCTAATTGCACTCTGGACTAAATCGATAGTGAAAACAGTGAGTTTTTAAATGTTCTTTGCATGTGTGAAGTTCCAGGCGATTTTGTGTCGTATTTTTTTTTTTTTTAGAAAATTGAAAAAAATGTCAAAAAAAAAAAAAAAAAAAAAAAAAAATCTAATAATTTGATCACCCACTGTATATATATAAATATATATATATATATATATATATAAATATTTAAATATAGTATTTTTGGTTTAATTTTTGTTTTTATTGAGCGTAAAAATTACATTTCGTCATAAAATTTCATTTTACTGTAAAGATGGATTATGATATTGTATAGTCAAGTCTATTGTATAGTAAAGTCATGAAATACTGAAGCAGTCATATAGAGACAAGACCATAATTCTGTAGATTTTGTACATGTAGTTAAAAAAAATTAGCAATAGCATGAAAGCATTGAAGATGACTATCAGAGTGGCGAGCCCATCACTAGCAGAATAGGGATGAATGTCAAAAGATTATGTGATTGCCAATTGTGATCAATGTAGTGTGATCAACAATTAATCATCATTTTAATAAGACTTTTATATAAAGATTTTTTAAAAATCTTTCTTTATAAAGTTTTTCAGGGAAAAAAAAATAAAAATAAATAAAGCTTAGTTAGCTTTAATTGTCATAGCATTTTCAGTCATACATAAGAAGTGATCAGTAAGAAGGGTGGATCATCTTAACAAATAGGAATGATCTGATCATCAGTGTTGCATCTTCATATTCCATAATATACAGTTAAGAATAGTGCATGACTTTGTTCACCTGTGAGTTTTAATAAGTTTATTATTGATTATTGTCTGTGTGGTGTTGGTGTGTCATAAAATAGAGAGTCAGTGTCAACTTAAAATTTTTGTACAAATTTAATATATGAACTGGTAAAAGTTATGAAATGCAGTCATATAGAGATGAGACTAGAGTTCTGCACAGGTCGAGTGTTACCCGACCCGAACCTGACAAGTGAATTTTGTGAAAAATGTAGTGAACTTCACAGCAAATCAAGTTAGAGCTTCCATATCTGGTATATTGATAATAAGGATTTTCTTGCTAAGGTCACAAAAAAAAAAAAAAAAAAAAAAAAAAAAAATCAAGAAGAAGCAAAAAATCGTCAAATTTAGTGCCAAAACCATTACCTGCCTTAATGAGGCTTTTTAACATGTTTTTAACGGGAAATGAGCTATTTTTATGTGAAAACAAGCTAAAAATGCTGTAAATTAACATCTTATCACCTAACTAAGCCTCTTTGAATGAATTTACATAAAAATAACTATGAATTATTTACAAATTCATAACAGAATCTTTTTATTCTTATACTAGCCGGCTTTGCCTATTTCAATATATTTCAGAGAATTTCCAAAAAACATTAATCACTATATTTTAAATCACTATAAATAAAAACAAAAACAAAAAATTTCATTGCAGTCGGTTATAAGTTTGTTTGTGTCAGGTCCCTGCGTGCTACATTTGGCAGCAACTTTCCTACTTACCCTTAATCAATTCTGGGTCCCTACTCCTTGCATTTGCGCCTTAACCAGATATTTGATTTTCACTTTTTGCCGGACATTTTTGGTCGTTCTTTGGATGGATTTGAAAATAGTGGTGGGGGGGGGGGAAGTACATAAAAAAAGTAAAAAATGTTATTAGCATATTATTTGAAATGGAAGGATTGCAAAGGTGGATGTATCGGGTTGGGGACAAAATCTCGCGTGGACAAAATATCGCCTACATAAATGAATGGAAAGCAAAAAAGAGTTGGTAATTATTAAATACTGTTGTATAAAATTTCATGTCAACACATACCTTAGTCAGAGCACTGGCATGCACACAAACCCACCACAAAAATTGTTATAAATTTTGTTTAAAAGAGTTTAAAGACTATATTTGTTAACATTTTGTTAAGATTAATCATAAAGAATTCGATCGTGCTTATCTATTTAAAATTTTTTAATTAAGGTTTGTGAACAGTGTTCAGCTTTCATGTCAGCAGTAATGTACAATATTTTAAAAATGTATTTTGAATGGTTAAAAGCAAATGATAAAATAACTTAAAATTAAATGTAGATAAAATAATAAAATTCCACTCTATGATGTATTTATTTGTTTATTTATTTGAATTAATTAATATTAATTTATAAGGGCCCCTCACACGTGACAGAAATACAAAATTTCAAATAGATTATATTATTTTTTGACGCGATATTTTGTCCCGCGATGTTATGTCCAGATCCCGGATGTATCCATTCTTATACATTACTTTTGTCCTGAAACTAATATCTTTGTCCAAAGTTAATGCATAAACATTCTTTGATATACTGATAAATCTTTTTGAATGCATGAAACTCCATGGTACAATTCAATGTCCATTTTATTGTACTTATGTAACATTGTAGGGGATTAAAAAAATAATAAAAATAAAGTTTCTTGGTAAATTTTAAGTCTTGTATCTTACCATATTTATCTGAGTATTAATTTGCCTTCTGTTTCATTTTAAAAGTTTTTCTTGTATTTAAAGGTTTTTTCCCCCCCATAAGTCTTATCTTTGATAGAGAAAAATAAATAAATAATAAAAAAAAAGGGCTAAAAATTAAAGAAAAAAAAGAAGTATTTCTTTCACACAACTAATTTTAACAACAAAAAATTGTATGATACTCCCTTGCTTTCTCCTTTTTTTTTTCTTTCAAGGCAGAAGTTGTTATAATAATGATATTAAAGAAAAATAACTACTAAAATTAGTGTCAAGAATTAATCTTTTGATTCCTAAAAAAATCACAGAAAATTGGATCATTCTTACTGAATTTCTTACATTTGGAACCTGGCTTCACTGTAGTCTAAAAATTTTCTACCCCCCCCCCCACCCCAAATTTCTTGCCTCATAAAATATCTTTTTTAAAGGTGTGCAAAAGTGAATTTGCATTGAAGATAATTGGGCATTATCTTTTATCTAAAATTTTATAATTCATTTCTAATCAATATAATAGATTTGTGATGTTTGGCTTTATTGGTGAAAAACAATTTTAAAATCTTAATAAATGTATGATAGTTCACTGCCATAAAAAATCTTTAAAAGATCGATTTTTACTTTATTTAGTTGCACCCTGACATAAACTGGTGCTGATTAGATTTTGGGATCAATCGCTCAATAGGTGACGTTGTGATCGCATTTTATGCAAATTTTTAACATGGCAGCATAGGACAAAATTCCGTATAAATTGGCATAAAGAGAGTTATTTTACACTTGTGATTGTAAAATTAATATGAATTATTGATAATAGTAGTAGTTAGCTAGGAAAAAAATTTTGTGCATGTGGGGGCATCGGTTCCCCCCCCCCTCTGGGGGGGGGAAGTACCCCCCCGGGGAAGTAAATTTTCAAGATGGGTATCTTTCGAAAGGTCTCGTTGATAATAGTAATAGTTAACTGGGAAACATTTTTTGTGCATGTGGGGGCATCGGTTCCCCCCCCACCGGGGGGGGAAGTACCCACCTGGGGGGGCAAAGTTTCAAGATGGGTATCTTTCGAAAGGTCTCGTCAATACCTTTAAAACGAATGGTTGAACCATAAATTTGTGATAATTTAAAACAAAGTTATCGATTTTTTTTACTTTTAACAAAAAAAAAAACTTAGAAAAAAAAAAAAAAAAAAAACGCAATTTTTTTTTTTTTTTTAACGAAATTTAACCAAACTTGGTATTTAGTTTGTCCCCGACATTAACTGGTGCTGATTATGTTTGGGGATCAATAGCTCAACAGGTGGCGCTGTGATAGCATTTTATCTAAATTTTTAACATGGCAGCATAGGACAAAAATTCGTATAAATGTGCATAATTAGAGTTGTTTTAAACTTGTGATTGTAAAATTAATATGAATTATTGATAATAGTAGTATGTAACTAGGAAAAAAAATTTCTGCATGGGGGGGCATCGCTTCCCCCCCTAGGGGGGAAATACCCCCCAGGGGGGGTAAATTTTCACAATGGGTATCTTTCGAAAGATCAGGTTGATAATAGTAATAGTTAACTGGGAAACATTTTTTGTGCATGTGGGGGCATCGGTTCCCCCCCCACCGGGGGGGGGGGGAAGTTCCCACCCGGGGGGGCAAAGTTTCAAGATGGGTAACTTTCGAAAGATCTCGTCAATACCTTTAAAACGAATGGTTGAACCATAAATCTGTGATAATTTAAAACAAAGTTATCGATTTTTTTTACTTTTAACAAAAAAAAACTTAGAAAAAAAAAAATTGCAATTTTTTTTTTTTTTTTTTTTTTTAACGAAATTTAACCAAACTTGGTATTTAGTTTGTCCCCGACATTAACTGGTGCTGATTATGTTTGGGGATCAATAGCTCAACAGGTGGCGCTGTGATAGCATTTTATCCAAATTTTTAACATGGCGGCATAGGACAAAAATTCGTATAAATGTGCATAATAAGAGTTGTTTTAAACTTGGGATTGTAAAATTAATATGAATTATTGATAATAGTAGTATGTAACTAGGAAAAAAATTTGGATAAATTTTCAAGATGGGTATCTTTCGAAAGGTCTCGTCAATACCTTTAAAACGAATGGTTGAACTATAAATCTGTGATAATTTAAAACAAAGTTATCGATTTTTTTAACTTTTAACAAAAAAAAAAAAAAAAAAAATCGTACTTTTTTTTTTTTTTTTTTTTTTTTTTTAAATATTGTTACTGATTGAATATGTATAGGTAAATATAGAAGAAAGTCTTGTGGTGGCCACAACATACTAGTTTATTATTGTTACTCTCCCTTAATTTGAAGTTTAAAAATAATATTTCTATTTTTGTAATAAACTTGGCCATAATAATCTTAGTTAATGTTTATTATCATTTCACATGAATCAAAGTCTAATTTGTTAATTCTTTCAGAAGTTTTAATTTTGTGCATTTTAAAAAGTCTTAATTTATTACTATCTAGGTTTTAAGCCATAAAGGATTCAAATCTAGAGTTGAATTTGATATGGCAGTGAATGACATTTTACAAGAAAATAAAATTGAAATAGTTTGCCTTGCAGGATTTATGAGAATACTTTCAAGTAAGTTTAAGTTTTGTTTTGATTTTATATATTTCATTTCTATCAGTTAATAAGTCTTATAGCTTTTAAGGCAAAAAATATAGGCATCAATAATTATTGTATTAATTTTTAAATGAAATTTTGCCTCTTAGTAATTGAAGTATTTTCGGTCACAAAGTTTCTTAGCACTACAATATTTTTATTATTATTTTTTTTTTAATATGGCCTTCTAGTATGTAATATTTTTTTCTTTTACTTGCTAATATAAAAAAAAAGTATTAAAATATATATATATATTTGGATATAGAAACGCTGTTAAAGTAAAGAATTAAAAACAATGTACAATTCTTTATTCTCTTTCTAAAATAATTATATTTAAACACTATTGTATCAAAATATTTATTATTATTATTATTTAAAAATATGTATGGTTTTAGATATGATTAGATTATTTTAATCTTCACATTAATTTATTTAGCAATACCTGCCAACTATTTTTAAGCAATTTATTTATTTACAAGGGTAATAAAATCAAAATTAAACATAAAAATTACACTTGCACATGCGAAAAACTTCTGGTTAAACTAATGTCAGATTTTAATATTTATTTTTTATATAGTTAATAGTTTATGGTCAACCAGAGAATTTTTTTTTTTAAATATATAATTTTATAAGGGATTTTATTTATTTATTAATAAATAAATCATCACAATATATATATATATATATATATTACAACAGGGAAAAATTGTCTAAAAGCATAATGCAATCACAGTAGTTATTAAAGTGAAATCTTTATCAAGCACACAGCATTCATTTCTTCCTTCAGAGTGAGTTTATGTTATCCTATATAATTTTACATGTTTTTAGCATCATACTTTATATAAAGTGAAAAAAGCAAATATCTGAGGTTAAACGGGAAAAAAAGTGTCTTCCAAATCTGGAAAAAATTAACATTTTGTGTGCAGTGTGACATAAAAGGACAAAACAATTCAGATACATTATAGTCTATCTGCAGAAATGTTTGAAAATGCATTTTCAATTGTGTTAGCATTTCCTTTGAAATGAGAAATTCCCATGTCAGCAGCAATATTTTTAGCTTGCATGCGAATTCTTACAGTTGATATTGAGAGCCCCTTATCACGCTGTTCTAAAATCCAGTTTTTTAGATTCGTCTCCAACTCCAGCCAATGGGCTGTACCGCCACGCCTTGCCTTTTTCATTTTTGGCATTCCTTCGATTACAGATTTTTCTGATCGCCCTCGGCGAACACATCTTTCATCTATGCCAAATTCCCGAGCAGCCGGATGATTTCCAATACTCTCGGCTTTCATGATTACTTGCAGTTTAAATGCTGCAGAATAATTCCTAAGTCGCTTGGGAGCCATTGCGAAATATTTTAGAATAATCAAAATATTAAAAAAGATGAAAAAATAGCAACACGAAAAACACACTTGAAAAGAAACTACGAACAATGCAAGGCAACGCTTGTAAGTAAGCAGTGTGAGAAAGAGAGAAGGTCCAATCAGATCGCTTTACCACTGCACAAGGAGCAACCTATTTTTAGGAAAGGGGTGAGAGCACGCCTGCGGGTGAAACACGTAAAATCGGCGATTCTAGGAGAAAGATTCACCTTTCACGTAGTGCCATCTATTGACGGCAAATGTAACTTTTTCGACATTCTTTGTAGAAAACTTTAGAAAATAAATTATCTATCATATGCGGCGCACCCGGTAGAAGCGCCGCATCGGCTATTTAATAACTTTTAATTATGTTAGCCAATTTGGCCAATGTTGATATTGCAGAGTGTCTTAATATGCACAATGAAAACTCTAACTGTAAACTTGCATTAAGCAGACTCAAATGTGTATTCAGAAGATGCAACAAAAATAATGAGAACAAGTTTAAAAATAACAACTGTATTTATTAGAATAGAAATTCAACATATGTAAATGATTTTCAACAACAATATATTAGTATAACAATTATTAACAACTTATCTCTGGCAACCAACAACTCACTTGTAAACAATATTTTAACATACGTTGACCAGCAACTTTGAACAAACAAACTTCATAAAAACTTAACAAAATACCTTGAAACTTCAACATTTATAATAGACTTATTAATTTCAACTAAATTAAACTTTTAACCAACTTTAACTAAACTCAACAATTTAAACAGTCTTTAAAAACATAAATCTATCTGCAATTTTTAACTATCATAAACTCTTTTCAACTTTAACTAAACTCAACAATTTAAACAGTTATAAACCTCCAATTAACTAAACAGAATTTAAAACTTAACTTCAAAAAAACAATATACCTTTACAAACTTAACATGTGATAAAGCCCAAACGATGTCAACCGAAGTTAACAAACCACAGAGTCACACAAAAAACAACATACAACGACGTTACACCATGACTCAAAAGATACCAGAAACGTTGAGATACTAAACATCCCTTAAAACATTTCTACAAAACTTAACAAAAAAAACAACTTACGACATTTTGTGACTACCGGAAGACTCCGCCAAAAACCACGACGATGGGAAAAGAAAATTCATTTAACAGGTTTCACTATCGGCTGAACTTTAAGAAAAAAACTATAGGCATCTCGGAGCTGCTCCAGCAGACAGCTACACAAATCAAAACATTGAAGAACTGCCCACATCACTCGCCGGTAAGACCTTAAATACTGATCATCGGATCAGCACACTCAACCAATGGCAGCCCGTGAAAACTAGTTACCGCACTGCCATCTAGTGACGGAAATTGGCGATAGTGCACTTAAACAGGTAAACCAGTGCGAGATGTTAAGAAACCAGTGAGCAACCAACCGATCGTCGTTAGCAGTTGTTCTCTAATGTAAACATAAACGGAAATTATTTAAAATAAAGTTTCCGGCCAAAACGTAAGTAAACATGTTGTATTTAATAAGAAATGCCTTCAATAAAAGTTTAGACTATGTGATAGATAAAATATTTCATACCACAATTATACAATTTATTAATTAAACTCTTATTCTAGACTTTAAACTAGACTCAAAACGTTTGCCGGTTGAAAATACAACGTCAGTTCTTTATCCTTTATTACTAGTCAAAACCTCTAACTTAAGTAACAAAACACAATTAAACATTACAGTTATTAATAAAGAAAATAAAATAAAACCAACATTGACAAAAATTACAACATATTCCCCCCTCCATGTTGTTTTTTTCTCCAAGAGAGCAATTAGCCGCCAGGATTAAAAAAACAAGTGTTACCACATCCAGAGTGACAGTTCTTCAATAGGATCTCAAGATAGTAGCACACCAGAAACAATTCTCAAAATATCAATAACATTATACAAGAATCATAAGCAGCTCTTCAGTACGATCTGCTCCTAAAGTCCATTTTCAATAATTATGCACTAGGAAAAACTCTCAAACATTAGTAGTAATATATATACAATTACAATTTTCACTTTCTCATTGCAAACTCAATAAACATAGATATAATTAAGTACTTTATATGACATATATATATACAATTCATACACAATAAACATTTAAATGGAATATATACAATGATACAGACGAACACATAAAACATTCACATACGTACATGAGCGCCCATGCTTAACCATTCATACCAAATCATAAGAAAAATGTACAAATACCAAACACCACATTAGCAATGAGAAATAGAAAAAAAACCCCAAAAGAGGGAAAAAAAAAATATGGTTTTGATAGGATCCATAAACCCGAAATATAATATTCGAGAAACAATTCTCAAAAAAAACCATGGATTTTGGTAGGATCCATAACCCGAAATTTAAACACATAATGTATTTAAAACGAGGAAAATTTAAACTGTAATTACTATATAATTTTAATACATGACTTTTAATTTTAATTATCTCTCAAAAATACTTTATCAATGAATTTATTCAAATTAAATTTTGTAATGGGTTTCGTGAATGGGTCGGCAAAGTTAGATTGACTAGAAACATATTTAAGATTAAACAAACCCTCAAACAACCATTCACGTATGAAAAACAATTTTACGTTTATGTGTTTCGAACGGTTGTTCTCAATTGGCGACTTCGTAAAGTCAATAGCCGGTTGATTATCAGCTAGGAGAAGTGGAGGGACATGTGAACCAGGAATTATACCAAGAATATAAAAATCCTCTAATATGTGGTCTAACCACATCAACTCCTTAACACATTCACACATAGCCACGAATTCACTTTCCATAGTGGAAAGGCTTACTCCACTTTCTTTAAATGTCCTCCAAGAGATGGGACTTTCATTAACAAAAACAATTTGTCCTCCCATAGACACGTAATCATCCCGGTTCATGGCGAAGTCAGCGTCTGAATATGCTATTAAATTAGAATTATGACATTTTAAATTAAGTTTATACTGCTTGGTATATGACACGTATCCTAACAGTTTTATTAAACCGTTCCAGTGGGGAAGACCTGGATTACTTTGAATTTGACTAAAGATGTTTACAGCGTAAGTTATGTCCGGACGAGTCCTATTTGAAATAAATGATAAGCATCCTAAAACACTCCTATAGGGAAATTTAGTCATCTCATCAATTTCTTGCTGGTTTGCTGGACAGTCTTTCTTAGAATATTTAACCCCTTTAACTATTGGGAGTGAAGACACAGGAATACGAAATGAACTGAATCTCTCACAAACTTCCGTGATATATGACAACTGATATAATTGTACATTACCGTCATCATATGAGAACTCAACCCCCAAAAGTTTCTGAGTTCGTCCCAAAATTTTTAAATCAAACTTGCCTTCCAGACGTTTAATTATATTGTCAATTTGAACTTGCCTTTTCCCAAAAATTACTATATCGTCAACGTAAACCATCAAAACAATAAAATCTTTAAATTTATACGTGCAATTGCACCAATTAAATTTCTCAAAACCTAGGTCCAACAAAACACGATTTAATTCATAATACCACAAGCGTCCGCTTTGGTGCAAGCCATACAGTGCTCTGTCAAGTTTGCATACCAGATGCTCCTTGCCCTGAACTACATACCCAAGAGGTTGGCTCATATATATTTCCTCATCTAATGGGGCATATAAATAGGCACATTTAACGTCGCATTGTGTATTAAACCATTTCAAATTTGAAACTAAAAGTGAAAAGAAAAACTGGACCACTGAAAAGTTCACCACAGGAGAGAAGGTTTCATCGTATGTATCGCCTTTAATTTGACGGAATCCCTGAGCCACGAGTCTTGCCTTGAAGCGTGCGATGTTTCCATGCTCGTCCTTCTTTAAGGCATAGACCCAGCGATTTCCCAACGGAACTTTACCTTTCGGCAGTTCAACCAGGTGCCAAACCTTACGCTCTTTCATACTACTCATCTCCTCGTCCATGGCAGCTTTCCATTCAGCCTGTTGTTGAGATTTCATTGCTTGATTAAATGTTCTTGGAATAGACAAGTCTAGTCACTTGGATTTACGCCTGCGCTTCCTTTTAAACTTCGTCAACTGAGATGATGGTACAGCAGCTTGATTCACCAACCCCTCAAACAAATTAGCACCAGAAAAATCAAACAAATCCGGGTTAAACACCACATTTTTACTTAAACAAAATTTCTGGACATCGTTAAGAGATCTTAGCCGTGTGTTAGAACCATCAGGATAATAATATATATCTACCCGTTTCGCATTGGGCCTAGGGACAGCCTTACGTCGCCACACGAGTTCAGATTGGGTCTCAGAAAGGGGACATACAGGTTCAACATTGTCCTCCTGGACATCCTCACCAACTTCTTCGGGCTCGCTCTGCACGATGATGTCAACAGGATCGGCTTTGGCACGATCAACTGGACCATCGGTGAGCAATTCCAAATCTGAAGACGAGGTGCCCAGTGCAGCTCCACTGTCAGAACCATATAATTTATTGCCAAAAGAAACATTCAAGGTTTCGATGATCTTGTCCTCTTCCGGTAACCACACTCGGTAGCCTTTCGTCCTCAGAGCGTATCCCACTAACACACCCTTTTGGGACTTTGGTGAAAGCTTATGTCGCCGTTTTTGCTTTGGGACACCAGCATACACAACAAGGCCAAAAGGTTTCAAGTGTCGAACTGACGGTCTATGTCCAAAATACAGCTCAAACGGGGTTTTCTTTTCTCCACGGTGAACCACTCTGTTCCACGTATACGCAAAATAGAGAACTGCTTCAGACCAAAAACGAATAGGTAAACTACTATCCACCAACATTGCCCTTACACAATTTAAAGCTGTTTGGTTAAGACGCTCGCAAACCCCATTTTGTTCTGGAGAGTAAGTGTTCGTCAATTCATGAACAACCCCATTCTCATCACAGAAACCTTTAAACTCACTGTTCACAAACTCGGTACCGTTGTCTGTTCGAATGAACTTCAACTTTTTACCTAATAACCTTTCAGCACGAGCAATGTGGCGAACAAAAACTGAAAAAACCTGTGATTTATCATTTAAAGGGTAAATAGCAGTTCTTTTGGAATACATGTCAATAATTGATAAAAAAAATTTCTCCCCCCTATAACCATTAATTTGGATAGGTCCCCAAATATCCATAAAAACTCTTTCTAAAGGACCACTACATTGAGTACCGTTAAATGACTTAAATTGAATTCTTCTCTGCTTTCCTAAGCGACATGGTTCACATAAAAACTTTGAAAATTTTAACTTAGGCAAGCCTTTTACACCATTGGATTTGCTAGTATGTATGACCAAATCCGGGCTTACATGACCAAAACGTGCATGCCATGCTTCAATATCATTACAGTTCGTATTATATGCATTTGCAACATTTGTAACTTGCTCTTCATTTTTATTCAAAATTCTAGGAAAAACATTATAAACACCATTACTTAGTTCAGCAGAAAAGATTCTTTTATTATCTTTGCCGACCACATCAATTTTACCCCCTTTACCAAAAAAACTAACCCCATCTAAGTCCATTACAGGCCCCGAAATTAAATTCTTTCTAAGTTTAGAGGAATAAAGCACATTTTTCAAAACATATGAATTACCATTATCAAAAGTTAAATTTACAGTACCTTCCCCTTCAATGGGGAAACTAACACCATCAACCGCAACATACAAATCTTCACCCTCTATAGAGGTAAAATCTGAAAAATACTCAATATTTTTACAAAAATGGTGAGATGCTGCGGTATCAAAAGCCCAACAGCAATCATCATCCACCTTGCTAAAATTTGCCTGAGCAACAAAATAATTTTTGGAAGAAAAGTTACGGCCGATGGCTTTAGTTTTATTTTTAGCTACAGATGACATAGGCTTCTTTCTAGAGTCATTTTTAGATGAGGTATTAAATTCATTCACTGGATGTTTAGGCAAAGTAACGCGACAATTTTTCCTTATGTGGCCCTGACGTCCACACCGGTAACATTTAATATTGGTAAAACTTCTCACATTAGAACTTGTATTTTGAATTTCAACTCTATGGTTTGAATTAGAGTCTCTCAACTCAAGTCGCGATTCTTCAGCAATCATTTCGGTGACAATTTTCTTAAATTCAAAACCCTCTTGCCATCGTAGAATATACTGCACTGCCGATTCAAACTTTGAATTCAAGTTCTGTAGAAATTGATAACAGACATACGTATCATCCATTGGATGACCCATTTGCTTAAGCTCCTCCGCAATCTTAGATAGCCTTTGAGCATAAATATTTATAGATTCACCTGGTTTCATTCTACAGTTAAATAAATCATTAACAAGACGCATATGGTGAGCCCGTGAATCCTTTATAAAATTTTCCTTCAAAATTTTCCAGGCATCTACAGGGACACGTACAGTCGTCTATTAAGCCCCGATACTCAGGAGTGATATTTAAATATATAGTTGATAAAGCCAGGCGCGATCGACTTTTGAAATCATTTATGCTTCCTTTACTAGCGACTCCCCCTTTTTCATCGGGTTCCGGCAGAGTCTCCGTTCCAGCAACAATGTCCCACGCATTCTTTTCTATTAGAACAAACCTTATATCTTTTACCCAAGTACCATAATTATGAGTACTGAGCTTCTCAATACCAGGTAAAACATTAACAGCCATTTCAAACAAACCTCACCACCAAAGTTGCATCACACAAAAAACACAATACATGAGCTGCTCTCTAGCAAAAGCCCATAACCAATTATGTTAGCCAATTTGGCCAATGTTGATATTGCAGAGTGTCTTAATATGCACAATGAAAACTCTAACTGTAAACTTGCATTAAGCAGACTCAAATGTGTATTCAGAAGATGCAACAAAAATAATGAGAACAAGTTTAAAAATAACAACTGTATTTATTAGAATAGAAATTCAACATATGTAAATGATTTTCAACAACAATATATTAGTATAACAATTATTAACAACTTATCTCTGGCAACCAACAACTCACTTGTAAACAATATTTTAACATACGTTGACCAGCAACTTTGAACAAACAAACTTCATAAAAACTTAACAAAATACCTTGAAACTTCAACATTTATAATAGACTTATTAATTTCAACTAAATTAAACTTTTAACCAACTTTAACTAAACTCAACAATTTAAACAGTCTTTAAAAACATAAATCTATCTGCAATTTTTAACTATCATAAACTCTTTTCAACTTTAACTAAACTCAACAATTTAAACAGTTATAAACCTCCAATTAACTAAACAGAATTTAAAACTTAACTTCAAAAAAACAATATACCTTTACAAACTTAACATGTGATAAAGCCCAAACGATGTCAACCGAAGTTAACAAACCACAGAGTCACACAAAAAACAACATACAACGACGTTACACCATGACTCAAAAGATACCAGAAACGTTGAGATACTAAACATCCCTTAAAACATTTCTACAAAACTTAACAAAAAAAACAACTTACGACATTTTGTGACTACCGGAAGACTCCGCCAAAAACCACGACGATGGGAAAAGAAAATTCATTTAACAGGTTTCACTATCGGCTGAACTTTAAGAAAAAAACTATAGGCATCTCGGAGCTGCTCCAGCAGACAGCTACACAAATCAAAACATTGAAGAACTGCCCACATCACTCGCCGGTAAGACCTTAAATACTGATCATCGGATCAGCACACTCAACCAATGGCAGCCCGTGAAAACTAGTTACCGCACTGCCATCTAGTGACGGAAATTGGCGATAGTGCACTTAAACAGGTAAACCAGTGCGAGATGTTAAGAAACCAGTGAGCAACCAACCGATCGTCGTTAGCAGTTGTTCTCTAATGTAAACATAAACGGAAATTATTTAAAATAAAGTTTCCGGCCAAAACGTAAGTAAACATGTTGTATTTAATAAGAAATGCCTTCAATAAAAGTTTAGACTATGTGATAGATAAAATATTTCATACCACAATTATACAATTTATTAATTAAACTCTTATTCTAGACTTTAAACTAGACTCAAAACGTTTGCCGGTTGAAAATACAACGTCAGTTCTTTATCCTTTATTACTAGTCAAAACCTCTAACTTAAGTAACAAAACACAATTAAACATTACAGTTATTAATAAAGAAAATAAAATAAAACCAACATTGACAAAAATTACAACAAAACTCATAAGCGCCGCGGCGCTTACTCCCGAAATTACGGTACATTAAGAACTATTATTGCAAATTTGCAGTCTATGAGTTTGTCTGTCTGTCTGCCCACCTCCAGCGTCCATAAATATTTTCAGAATTTCTTAAAATTGATGTATGTTATTGAAGTTCACTATGAAATGTTCCCTACTTAAAATGGCATTAACAGGCTCTGTGTCAACTGGTTTGTGTGTAGGATTGCCCCTAAAAATGCCAATGCATTGCATTTTAGGAGATATATTTTTATAAGTCACGTTTAAATAAGTTTTTACTGCAAAAATCATAATGAAATTGACATTTATAGTTAGTATACTAAAATATTGTTTTGTATAGAATATAATATGCTTAGTGTTCAGATTTACAGGGTTATACTAAAATAATCAGATGCATTAAGAGCTACAATAGGAAATTGCTGGAATCACATTTCTGTTTGTGATAAGCACTTTTAACATTTTCCAACAATGTTTAAGAGGGATTAATGATTATGAATTTAATTAGTTTATCTTCTCTCTATTTAGTTTTCCAATTAGTCTATCTTATGTCTGTTGATTATATATAATAACATACACAAAGAATATTGATGTTTAAATAAAACAACAAATAAATACAGTTTGAAAGTGTTAATAATCAATTTGTACTACATGATTTTTCATTCTTGTTATTTTTAT